>JAJJWW010004028.1:0-310786 GCA_023531295.1 Papaver armeniacum
AATTAAGTCAAAGTATACAAAGAACAAAAAACAAACTTCGTATATGAATGCCAAGTAATCTACCCATGTTACTTAGTTCCCAGATTTCATGTTTACCACCGCCCTGCCACCCACGTGAATCCCATGACGTAAACCATTATTCAGTTCTTTACCGTGTAAAGTATTCAAATACTCAAACTCCTTTTGATAATCTTCCATACAGGAAAGGAACAAAGTTGTTTGGTAACCACATTCTATTAATCTTTGAATAAAGATATGTTGACTATTGACAAAGGCTCTTCCGTTTAATAAGTAGCTCCTTTGTGGGTTTAGATCAATCAAGATCCTAAATAATCGATCTAGATTATAACTCTCCGTATCTTGACACTGGAAAATACCACACCAAATGATAGTTGTTGACCTACTACGACTAGTTGATAAAATCTACCAAAGATAAATAAGATCTTAGTTGGATTCCAGTAAGATCAAGGTATGTGCACGAATAATATCATGAGATGCAAACCAATCCGAAAATTTTCTCTCTCTAAATCTTCAATTGTCTCTTTTTTTAATCAGGTCTCGCACAAACTTGATTCCACTTATGATCGATCACGCATTGCAGCAGTGCATTAATAATAGATGATCACAAGTTATATTCATATCTAAAAAGAGTTCAAGATCGTCAATCCTTTGATCTAGTTTGAGTGACCTTATTTCGTAAGACAGTTACCAAGAATAAAAAAACTAGGTACAATCAAAGGTTCAATAAGCAGATTAATCAATCAAATCAATAATCGAAAACTAAAATAACAAATACAATTATCTAGTTTCCACTAACGTGTACATTCTAGAGCTTCTTGATCCCATTAAGTCTTTAAATGAGCGCATGTAAGAGATTTCCGCTTAAATAGGGTACTCTCCTAGGAATAATGTACAAGCAATACTATTAGTCGACTCCACTGAGCTTGACAAAGATGAAGTTTGCCTGGCTAAAAGAATGGTTTGCAAGAAGAACAAACTTCACTATTTATAGACTCAATGATGTTTGGACAACAAGAAAATTCCAAACAGAAAAAAGATTCTCAAGGTATGCAATAAAGTACCCATTTCGGTTTCATATTTCCAATTAATATCCAACTTGTACTTTAAATCTCTTAGAAAATATCTAATATTAGCTTAGCACTTGACTAATATAGTTTTTTTGGTAGATATGTTGTAAAAATCAAAATAAAAACATATAAATTCGAAATTTTTTAATTAAAAGACTTCTCCAATATTTTGGTTTGGGGATCACCTTGGTATCAAGTAATAACTTTAATAATCGATGATAAGAACTTGAACATGTTTAAATTATGTCGACATCTAGAACTTTTCTATCCAGAAGAAACCCAGAGTATTTGTGAATATCGTAAAATCGGTTTTCCCTTGGGACCTAAGGTTCTCATGACTCCTAACATAAAGGATCGGTTCTACTATGACTCCCAACATGGTAGGGATCCGTCACCTTGACTCCCAACAAAGCTAGGATTGGATCTACCATGACTCCAATATAAGTGAGGATTGGTTCTACCTTGACTCACATAAAGCCAGGATCGGTTCTACCATGTATCACGAGATAGGTAGGGATGGTTCTACCTTTGACTATCAACATAAGTTAAGATCGGTTCTACCTTAATTCCCTCCTTAGGTAAGAATTGGTAATCAATATATCTTTAAAGAAAATCGTACCAAAACACCTATTGATTTTCATTTGATTAAAACGAGTTTGTATATCTACTTCCTTAAACTAATGTAATAAAGCATAGTTTCCTAGGATGACATAAAACCTATATTCAATACATAATCAAGTAACAAGTTACATAAATTATATCGATGTCGCATTTACAAAATTCAAAAAGATAAACGTTATACTTTGTAATTCAATATACCATATCATAGCATTCAACAAGTGGTACATACTTCCTGACACTTTGATCATAATAATATGACCAAGTATAATACCGAGTATCATATATAACCCATGTTATGTTTTCAATCTTAAATGACTTGAAAGTAACGATAGGAATGGAAACAAGCCAAGTCGGTATTACTAACCTCAAGTGGAAGGATGATGTCTTCGTTGTAGTCAATACGTCTTCGCGTTCTTCGGGTCTTTGGAGTAACACTTGTATGTCTCAACATTCCTATACTTTCAAGTGTAATCTAAACGAAGTTGACTCTAATTAATCTTAATCAAAACGACTCTAATTGAGTTTCGATACTAAAAAGATGACAATCAAACTTGACATACCAACGCTTGGTGGGTTCATCCGAGCAATGTTTTAACAATATCCGACTAAATCCTTAACCAATATGAGGTGTTTAGCTAGTCATGGATTTCTCAAAATCCATGGAAAATATAAAAGAGAATAAGTAAAGCAAATCCTAGAATCTAGATATCAATCGGAACTCAAGCCCTAGCTCTTCTTCTTCTCTTCAAAAGTACGATAAAAGATCATATAAAACTCTCTTAAATAGGTATCCAAAAGTAGAAGTACCCCCGCTGAATCCGGCGTCCAAAACGATTTGCCGAAAATTGGCCTTTTAAAAGTCGCCTAAACAATCATATGGGTCGCACGTTAAAACCCAACCCATTACATGTTTCAACTATCGGTTCGATTAGCGATAGTTGTTCTATTTCTACTCCTCTCCGCGGACACTACTCCTCGTGAAATTTAAAAGTCCCTCGCATTTTTGTCTTTCGACAATATTTCCCTCGAACACTAAACTATCTTTGAGAATTAAAATTTACAAATTTATAATTTTTTGCCTCGGACATTCACGACCACAATTGTCCGTGAGTTTTCGGTTCTTCGAGTTTTCATTCTTGGCCAACACTTTCGCGAATGATTAACAAGTTTCTTTTTGATCAAGTTTTTCTAGTGCTTGCTTTTTAGTCTTCTTGAAAACGTTATGGTGGTTATGAATTTTCTTGATGTTAGGGTTCGGATGGATGGGATTTGGTAGGGTTTTGCTCCTATTAGTCCATGGCGGATTGATTTCCTAGCTTACCTAGGTTTAGTCTCGACCAATAGGGTTCGAAATATTGCGCAGGGCGCAAAAAAAGCTAATTTTGCAAACTAGGTCAAAATCGAGTCTTGTGATCTATCACAAAATTGATTAAATTTGATAAATTCTGTGTGTTAACACAAAATTCTTTTATTCTCGAGAGAAGCGGTTAGTGCGTCTTGATTGAGTATTTTCATGCGGACCTTAATCTTGATACTTAGGGGAAATTCATGCTACTCATCTGCGAGCGAACACTAATTATCATGTCATACCAATAAAAATACTCAATAATCCATACATTAATGAATAATGCAGGCGAGAAGATAAAATTTACAGAATATTTGGGTTGTTTCTACACGCACCATTCTGGGTAAATTTTGTATATAAATATACTGAATTGCTCAATACATACGTAAGTAAGGAGGCATGTGCACTCATCACTCTTAAATGGCTCGGCGTCTTTGCAGAACGACGACGCATCAAATGCATGGTTTTATAATTTTAGCCTTGAACTAAAAACCACCATCAACATTAAGTCCCCCCGCTTAGCGTAAGGTGACATTGTTGCGGGGTAAGCACTAGATGGTGACAGACAAAATGAAATTACCAAGACAAAGAAATGGGAGTTCCAAGGAGAGTCGTATTTGGCTTTCCGCAATGGGGCCAGACGGCTAATGGTCCTTGTACCAACGTGCTGCTAAATGGATCCACAGAGCGCAAATATGGCGAGTCATGGGGCCCTTGGTCATCCTCACATACGGACCGAGAGGAATCCTTCTCCCATTCGGTTTGGAAAAATCCGTGTATATAAAAGGAGCGACACTCCTTTTTTTTGTGTGTGTATCTCTGTTCGCTCCTCCTTAATAGAAAGTAGTACTCATTCATAGTAGCTTACTTTCGTTGTAAATACTTTTGTAAGCTTCATCGCCAAGGCTTGTCGGACATCGACAAGGTAAGTACTTCTTGTTCGTATCTTTTTTTCTTTTTTGGAGAGTGTGAATTCCACTTTTATGTGTTGTCTCCCTAGTTTTGGAATCCCATTCGATATTGAGTGAATCTTATTTTTCTGGTAGCGTTGGAGCAAAGATTAATATCATCGATAGAGGTGATCAGCGACAACGGGATCATAGCGAGGCTAGCAGGAGGATTTGAGGTAAATGTTGTTGTTGGTTCTTCTCTCTTTTTTTGTAAAAACGGTTTTAGGTTTTCGACGCTTGGGTATAATACTGCGGCAAAAAAAAAAAACTTTTTCGAGGGCGCAAGTCCCCACTCGACTGGCCGTGGGTGTGATGTCCGTGGCCAAAATATTTTCCCAAAATTTTGTTTCGGCATATAGACTCCATGTTACTTCTGTAGATTCAAGCCACTGGTGGCCATATTTAATTTTGATAAGAACTTGCATGTGTGGATCTTCTTTTTGAAGTATGAAGTAGTGACTCTTCTTCCGTCTTGCTCATTGTAGTTACTCCCGAAAGTGAGCGAACATAAAGAATTGTTGTTCGGATAAGATGTCACACGGAGATGTTTCCATTGTTGCCTTTGAGAAGTGTTAACAATTCCAGAGATAGGCGAACGTAGATGATGAAATCTTCACAAGGTCTTACAGTTGTAAGGACACATCCCAGACGTAATAACCCTCCTTGCCCGGGTTCGGGGAATGAAGGAGTTGTTCAATCGATTTCTCCAAGGCGTGTGATACGGTTTTGCCTCAAAGGAAAAGAGTACCCGGCTTCTCCCATTGACTTTAAGATTTGTCATAACCCCTGCGCTCTTATGATGGATGGATGAGGTACATGATGAGTAATGACCATGTCGAGACATTCGATCAAGGCGGAAATCGCGGATCTTTATCATGGCGTATGCAACACTTCATATTAGGAAAGATATTGCGAGGTTTGATTACTTTCATCTCTAGATGGTGTATGGACACTCACACGGGCATATGTAGATGGGCGAGATGACTATTACTTTAGAGAGTGTGGCTAACATTCATTGCTTGAGTCTTGCGGTTGTAGGAAATCTTGATTTTAGCCTTTGTCAACGAAGAAGAACTAATGGACGCCACTCTAGTTAAGAAAGTCTGAAGGATATAATCGGCGGGACAATGATGAAAAATGCTTCTATACTTGGTGGGTGTCTGAAGGGTTTCCTCTGGCCGAAACCGGATCAGGTGTTGAATGACATGCTCGGTGTCATTTGTGTTTTTATCTTTGTGGCTGTCTAGAGATATTTTTGATGATGGCTCCGGCAAGAAGGAAATAAGGCAGAAGCTTGTTAAATTTGCTATTAAGTTGGCGCAAGGTATTGCTCTTCCCATAGGAAGCTTGTCTCTTGGTTCCTTGTATACCCATCTGGATTGCCTAGCAGCGGACATGTATGCTTCTAACGGATATATGAAGATAGAATCATATGTTCACATTGCCTTTCTCGAAGCATGGTTGTGGGAGCATTTCAAAGATTATGCTCTAAGTCCTAATCTTGTAGCTTTGCTTTCTAGTACATATGGAGGAGCTAGGATACTTCGTTGGTGAAGAAGCGTCCACAACCTGGTTTAAGGCTCATCGATTTCTTTGACAACGTGCATACGGTTAATTTTCGTCCTTGGGTACCGGCTCACATCTATAATTGACGGATACTTTTGCTTCCGCCTCGGACACAACATTGCATTCGATGGAGATAATATGAGCATTGGAAAAACCGTGTTTTGTGCGAAGGCTGTATACTGGATATGTCCCATCTTTCTTCAAGGGATCTTTTGATGTGGTTCTTTATAATGTTGACAGAGTGCTCGTCAAATGGGTTTCAACTAGGGATTAGTTCCATCGTACATTGACGCCTTCAACAGACCTTTTGCCATTTATTTTTGATAGTAGTGTCTTTGCAACAAAAGAAGAGCCATTATTTCTCCCGGGGAGAAAACCGGTGGTAACTCCCAAGTATAAGG
The DNA here is from genome assembly GCA_023531295.1 of Papaver armeniacum. NCBI lineage: Eukaryota > Viridiplantae > Streptophyta > Magnoliopsida > Ranunculales > Papaveraceae > Papaver > Papaver armeniacum. Next base: position 5,972 of record JAJJWW010004028.1, read on the forward strand.
AATGCAGTAGGAGGAATTTATCGTTCTTCATAAATTCGTGCAGGACATCGTGAAGGATCCACGCGGAAAGCCTTCTTCCAAGACATTAGAGAAACATAAGATGTTGAAGCCGTTTCCTTCGGGTAAACGACAATCTTCTGACCAAGGTGATAACAGTCCCCATAGAAAGGAGCGGAGGTCAAAAATTCGTGCGAGGTGGTATTCGATCATCTTCAACATCCCGGTGGTCTTTAATTCTTCGAATATGGGTATGTATGTGCTCCTTTTTGACCTCCGATTTTTTGGACTAACTTCACTAAGCATATCTTTTCCCCCCTTTTCTTTTTTGAAACCATGGAGGTGAGAGTATGAATACTTTTGCCGAGATTAACGCGCCAGAACATAGCATTTTGAGGAGAAATCCGGTGATATGACTCTCACGAAGGTGAAGATGAGGAAGAAGAAGATTGAGAATCCGGCATTGATGATAGAAGCACTTACTAAATATAGTAGTGGCGAGTCTAACTCTTCCAAAGTATTTGAGATAAGTTGTTAAGTCTCCACACGTTTTTTTCTTTTAGATTATTTATTCTTTGATATGAAATAAATATTTAATTGGTGGTATTACTGAGAAATAAAGTGCACTGGAGATAACCACGAGATGGAGATTAATCGCAATGAAGATGTTTTGTACTTTCAACAATGGAAACCGTGCATGTGGACAACCTCGAGATGGAGATTAATCACAATGAAGATTTTTGAGCCTTCAATAGTAGAAACCATATCTGTGTCCGCGGGCGCAATCGTTTCCAAAGGATCTTCTAAAGTTGAAGGAGTTGCACTAATCATATGTCCAGCTGCAGGTGCTATCTTCAACCCTCCATTGTGGCTCCCTTTAAGGATCATATGTTGATTGGAGGATTCAACGTACCAGCTAGGTATGCAGAGTTGTATACCCAAATATGGGAAAAGCATGGACACATCGCAACGACCAAGAAAATTAATAGTCGCTTTTCGTTGGTTAAACGTGTGGAGGAAGCCCTATCTTCAATCCATGATATGTGCAATGTATTTGGACACACCATTTAAAGTAGTCTCAAAGTGGGAGTATCATCGGGACATGTGCGTGAACTTTGAGTTTAACGCCTCCACAGTTCTGTGAAGGGTTTTCCAAAATCCAAAGGCTACAGATGAAATGATCGAGGTTCCCTCCACTGGATCTAATTAATCAACGGGAGTCGAGAGGTCGAGAAGTTATCCCAAGAATTGAAGTTGAAGCGAGGCTGCTCTCCAAAACATGAAGGACACTTTTTCCAAGAAAAATGAGTTGTTGCTAAGCGATTTCCCTTGAATGATTTTATTTTTTGAACTTTATCCTCTTAAGTTTTGAAAGGCAAGAGAAGCCTCTTTTATGGTTTGATTTTACGGTTTGAACTAGTAGGTAATTGCTTTGTGAAGATGTTTGAATTGATTTGCTTACGAAATGATTTTTGAGTAATTTTAGAATGATATTTGGATCAACTAATAAGTTGGAATCTTAATTATGAATGCAAATAGTGCAGCCACTTGGGAGAAATGGTAAATATTGCATGAAAAGGAAATATTAGAGTGATATGATATTTTAGAATAATTAGGTTATCGGCTTTCATTCTCAAAATGGGACTAACATGCGTCAAGCCCCCGGTGAATTTCAAAACAATTGGTCGTGTAAACTTACTGCGTCCACGGGGCCTCTATGGCCGAATTTTCTCGGATAATTGCTTCAAGTTCGAACCCATTGTGTACGCAGCCATAACAATAAGAAGTCGACCGCTTTATTGTTTTCATAACGTCTTTATGTCGATCCGTAGTAAAGTGGAGGATCTTCGGTTCCCGTGTGCAATTCTCTGAATTGATCTTTTCTTGGACAATGCGCTTGGACTATTGCACTCCTTTGGTAGGATGATGGATGAACATGTGATAGTAGCAATATCTCGAATCTAACATCTCTTGATCAGTTGGTGGACGCCATACGGGAGGCAGTTGAACCACCTCGTCTCGTACCCAAATTTCTAGTAATTCCAAAACTTTTCTTATGGGGAGTGGGAAACGTGGGTAGTTCGAGTCCGGCCTCTCTTGTGTTACCGGCCGTTGTCGTGAATCTCTTGTAGGCTTTTACGAAGCTCTTTTCGAGGGCGAAGTCGAGGCTTGAGCGAGTAATGATTCGGCACGGAGCGTTTAGTTCGGCAATTTTGTTGGAATGCAACTTCTCTTGAGGGCCCTGCATCGGTGACAGCCATGTGAAATGATTGGGCTGAATATTGTTCATTAGCGTAATTCCCATCTTCATAGGTATCTTGGTAGAGTTCCCCTTCTTGGGTGCTTCTCTTTTTAGGAAGGTTAGAGCGGTTGTATTTGCTGCGGATTGTTGGACAACTCTCGAACTTAGCGAGTGCGGAGATACAAGTTTTCCAACAAAGCTTCATATGCCGGCTCCTTACCCTTATCTTGCAAATATTGTGGCCTTTTGTGAGTCTCTTCCCTTAGTCTTGTGAAATTGCCTCGGCTCTTTGTAAGTGGATGAATTTAGTTGATCATTTCCTATCTGCTCGCATCCAATGCGGCTACGTACTCTGTCTGCCTTGTCGTTGGCGGAGGCACGAGACCTCGGACAAGGATTGGCATTTTGTATCCTTCTAAAATTGGTGGCGTTCTCCGAAGCATTTTTTTGATTCTTTCCACAACCAGGTTGCCATACTCTTTAAGAGACAAAACGTCTCATTTTGCGGCTTGACGATATTGCTTTGATTTGCGACAACGTCCTCCAGCATTTTCGTCATATCTTCCATGGTAATTGGATTTCGAGCATTCGTGGTTTTGGAAAGTTTGGCTGACCGGGTCACGTCATAAAATGGAAAGTTGGAATTGGTGATTGAAATGAAGTTTGGTTAATGATCGAAATAGATCAAAGATCCACCTCTTGAAGTTGAGAAATCTGGAATGAAGATTTTTGAACTGTTTTTGTAGAGATTAATCTCCCATTGTGGTGCTTGATTGTTTTGGGGTTGTTTGTAGGTGAAAATGGTTTCTGCTTTGATTTAGGTAATTGCGGGTGTGCAGATGAGAAACAATTTCAACCCTAAACAATGTCTTTGCAAGGAGTACTTTAGATTCGAGAGATCAATCTGCATACAAGTCCGGCCTAAACCAAGAAATGGCCGTTCCAGACTTGCTTCGGTCACAAAGTGGAGGAGAATGGGTTGGTTTTGGGGAGGGAAGCAAGGAAAGTGGTGAGACCAGAATAGTTGATTCGGAAGAGAAGTTGGGTTACTACGACTTGTTATCAGAAAAGTGAGAGAGCTAACAAGGTGAGCTAGCAAGTAAGTATTTACGAAAGTGTTGTATCTCCGTATGAACTTGTTGTTCAATGGAAATAGGTAAGACCTATTTATACAAGTCGTAGTAAAAACGTACCCTGGTCTCATTAAGGAGTGGGGAAGTAAATGGGAGGAGGTGGTAACCGTATGCATGGAATTGATGTTCCATAAAGTGGTTAACGCATGAAACTGCTAACGTTATGGAATTGATGTCCCATAAAGTTGTTAACGCATGTGCTTTATGTCCCATGAACGTTTCACACATAACTTCCCGTATTTACTAACCGCCTCACCCTTATGACACTTCCTTATGACGGGCGTAGTGTACGCCGCACGCTGTAAACCGCCAAACCAATACCCAAAGAGGATCCCCCAGTTTGTGTTGATGTCTCGAATGTTTTGGAAAACATGTAGCACGTTGTTGTGGCTTGTCAAGTCAAGCTCGGGAAACTTGCCAGCCTGGTGACCTTCGACGGTCGAGATTTTGCATCTTGAGAGGAGGGGCAACCGTTGATCGTTGAACGCCTTCGTTTTGTAGCCGCGTAGTGAGGGACAACGTGGTGGCGCGGCTTAGGTTGTCATGCCGTTGGCATGGCAAGGTTTGGCGGGGCCAAACTTAGGTTTCGATCCAAAGGTTACCATGTGTCGTCTGGTAACCTTGGATGGCTAGGATTTTCTCCAAGTTGAAGGGCAACCGTTGATTGTTGCACGCCTTCGTTTTGGTAGCCGCGTAGTGAGGGCCAACTTGGTGGCGCGGCTAGGTTGGTGGTAGGCCCGGAAAGTGTATGAATTATATGGCCTACGGGTTATACCGCAAGTGCACGGCGTCTATTGGAGACGCGGCAAGTACGGGTCGATCCACAGAGACAAGGGGTGCTTTCAATGATCTAAGGCTTGGCTTTAAACTGAATTCCAAAGTGACAAGGTAACAACAGATGGTAACACAGATATTTTTGTGCCGAAACGGCTGATATTGAAGAATGAACCTAAACTAAGGTAAAAACAGTGACAAAAGGGTAAAACTAGGGCTGCAATTCCACCACTAATCTCTATTGTGCTTTCAACTAAGTTAAATGTCTTGTTCCTATAGTAGCTAAGGGCAGTGTGTCAATTCTGCCACTTAACTAAGGAGTTTCTCCATGTAAACTTCAATTACCAGCTAAGGGTACTAACCCAGAGCATTAGTTATCTAATCAAGTATAACTAATCAAAGGAATTAGCATTTATATCTAAGGTTGAGCTGCAATACACTCAACACATTTATGACCTGACTACAGTGTATCCATGGCGTTGGTATACACTGTGAAAGAAAAGCATTGGGTATTTGTAATTGAAGACAATTGATAATATTAAGCATACAAGATCAATCCAACAGAGTTTAAGCACAAATTGGAATCAGGGTTTCATTGAAAAACCTAGCAACTAAATTAAAACAACAAACAACCAAATTAAATCTAAATGACAGCACTGGCTAATCCAGGCGTGTCTGAAAACATGTTCTTCACTCTCTATTTATACATGCACTGACCCAAAATTCCCAAACCCTAATTTAATATTAAAATAGAAATTTAATGAAAATAAATTGAACCCATACTCTGATTCGCGTGTGAATCGAGCTTTCCTCTGCTCCTCTAGCTACGAGACATCCTACCCTTGATTTGTTGTAACCCTAGTTTCGATTGTCTTAACCCTAGCTTCTAAGGAAGAAGCTACTGATGGAGACAAGTCAAAACGAGGGTGGCGGAGTAGGTGGTTGTGTTGTGTCAGGAGATGATGGAGTTGGTGGTGTAGGTGGGCTGCGGCGAGACGGTGGCGGGAGATGGTGGGGGGAGGGGATGGTAAGGTCACAGAGGTGGGGGAGAAGAAAGAGAGAGATGGAGAGAAATGGGTTGGTTCGATTAGGGTATAGGGTGTGGGTCTCTTTCTTTGTGAAGCAGGTGCATATTTGTTTGATGAGAACGTTGCAGAGCGTTGGATGAAGAGTAATGAAATCGAACGGCTCATGGATATGAAGCGGTTTTGGAGAGATCCAGTGTTGCACGGAGCATCAAGAGATGATGTATAGTGATGGAGCGACCGTTGGATGTAGGCGAGGAGATCTCAATGGCTCGAGTGAGCGGGCTCGGATCCGGGTCATGGGTAGCTCTAGCCCAAGTCTTCCTTGTTGGGTTGCAACCCGATTTCGCGCGAGCTTTGGCTATCTGCTCCATAGATGTTTGACTTCAATTCTTCGCTCTTTGGCTCCTCAAGCTTCCGAGCTTTATTTATTGCCTAAAAACACAAAATTAATTAATACAAATATTTATTCTTGAAAACAAAGAAAACACGAGTATGGGATAATATCTGATTTCTAAGCGCAAAAGATGAGTAAAATGCCAATAAAAAGGTGTATAAGTATGCACTATTTGGCACTCATCAAATACCCCCCAAACCTGAATTTTACTTGTCCTCAAGTGAAGCGAAAATAAGAAATCCTAACTATACCCATCGTCATGGTCTCTCGAATGCATTTAGCGTATGCACTAAGCCTTTAAACCCCTAGGTGTCCCTAGTGGACGAGTTGTAGTCTCGTGAGGTTTTACAGAGGTGTGCCCACAAAACCTTCTCCAACTTCAAGAGTGTAAAGAGTCTCAAGCCTCCAAGAAGCTATGAGGACATAGAGTTTCGCATGCTAGTAATGAAGTTAGAACTATCGAAGAACGCATTCTCATCCTTAAGTCTTTGAGCGAGAAGTAACCATACCATATGAAAGAATTCGGATTCGATTGTGATCATAAGCCTCGACTTCTGCCTCACCATTAGGGTTTTATGATAATTGCACTCAAAAAGATCGCTTTTTAGTCTCTCATGTGTGCGAGCGGGAATAAAGAGAGAAATCTTGCACACGTTGTAGGTAAGAAGGATAACCTTCCGAAATAAAATCGGAGACTCCACGAAGTGTGGATAAAAAGAATCTTTTTCTGATGATCTCTAAGAAAGGAAAATCAACCATTAGGCAAGGGTGGGAGTACTCACTCACTTCTCACCCGATCGGCAATTAACATCAATCTCTCATAAGAAACCATAGAAACGTCTTCAATCTTGGTCTTCGGTCTTCAACTATTGATGACGAACCACGAACTTCACAAAAACTTAATAATATTTTTTTTTTTTTTTTTTTTAATTTATTTTATTTTTTATTTTTATTTTTTTATTTTTTTTTTCAAGTACATGGAAAAATAATACAACACTAACAACGATAAAATTTAAATTTTCACAAACTTCATTAATTCTCATCTTCTTTTCCTTTGAAATATGTAACCTTGGACTATCTCAACTTTTCTTCAAATATTCTGCTAATGCTCCGCTTGCTGACGATGATGTGTTTCTATGGGACTTGCTGATTGAGAGAGAGAGAGATGCTAACTGCAAATCGATATTTAGAAGGAGTTTTCATCTTTAGACGTCACCCTCATGATTGACAAAAACTAGCACTCAAGAGATCAAAAGTAGTGCTGAAAATTGGTGCGAAGTTGGGTAGCTCACCATTCCTACCCGGAATTTACGTAAGGTGACACACACTCTAACAGCTTTTTCTAGAAAGTTGCAAAAATTTGAAGGTTGGTGCCTCACTTGATGTAAAATGGGTAGTCTCCACTATGGGTGATCACAATTCTACTACCGAATATCTAAAAAGCACCTAATTCGCCCTCCGGTATGGTTAAATCCGACTTTAACGCTCTAATCAACTAAGGAACCCGATTCGTTTTCCGGTACTTCCAATTTCTGTTATTTCGGTCGGACTCTCTATGTAAACATAGCTAAAAGCATGCTAGTGACTCTAAAATCTCTAAAAGTTGGAGGTTTTTACAAAAAGAGTTTTGAATTTTTTTTTAGATAATAAAAGGTAAAATAAAAGACTAAAAACTCTAAATGCAAAATAAAAACTAAAAACTCTAAATGCAAATGCACCCCAAACCTAAATCAAACATTGTCCTCAATGTGTCACAGATAGAAAAATTTAAACAGATCACGTACCATGAGAACTATCTTTGAAAAGATAAAAGGGAAGAGATTACCGGATGTCGGCGGGAGCAAGGTTGAGCTTCATTCGTCAAGGCTAGAATCCAATATTCTCAACGGAGATCATATCGGATTAGCACAATAAATGTACAAGAAGACTCAACCGATCAAGAAAAGAAAATTTAACAAGTCCTAAAAAGTTGAGGGTTAACCCAAAAAAATAATGTACAGAAACATCAACATGAAAATGGGCTTTGGTTTATGTGGGAATTTGGTTTGTGTGGGCTGATTGTTTGGTTTTTGTGGGAAAATTTGGTTTAAATGGGCTGATTTGGTTTATTGGGTTTTGGTTTGTTTGGGATATACTGACCGATTCTTTGAATGGCCCAGCTATGCAGGCCAAGTTATGTGGGCTGAAGGTTGTGTGCAGAGCCCAGATTATTTGAACAAGTGCAGCCCAGATTGAATGGCCCAGTATGTGGGCTGAGTTTGTGTGTAGAGCCCAGGTTCAGTTAGCTCAGAAGTGCAGGCTTCAGTTGTGCACACATTGAAGATGTGGGTTAGGTGGAGTTGGGTCACGACTGCGGCTTGGAGGAGCTAGCGGCTCATGCATAGTTGGCTAGGTCCGATAGTTTTGCGAGGTCATGTTTAGGCTCAGTCAGGCACATCACAGTTTGGTTTATTGGGCTCGATAAAGGTGCACGGCCAGATCACGAGACTTATGTGGGCTTCGGTTTGCTTGCAGCCCAGCAGCAGAGTACAAAGCCCAGGTTGTGGTTCTCAGCCCAGTTTAGTGTGGTCAATCAGCCTAGCAATTTGTGTTAGCCCAGGTGAACTGGGTTTCAGTCAGCAGCTCTAGTGCTCAGCCCAATAGATGTGGATTTAGCTAGCTGACTTACGGCCCAACAGAGCTCGGGGTATGCAAGCTTCTGACCCAGTATGAACAGCCAAATATAACACTCACATGACATTTGGGTTTAGCACAATGTTAAGCATGCATAAGGTCACAAGCACATGGAGCCTAAGGGCTGCAATCAGCTAAGGCGAAGCAGGTTGTCACACAAGCATGCAAATGTCAGTAAGGTTCAATGCTCACACTTATATGCATTACCGGTTGCGCAGGTAGACTGAAATTATGGGCATTGAGCTCACCGGGGTGGTCAATTATGCTCAGTTACACACTTTCAATGATGCACGGGGTTGGATGAACGAGCAAATAACCTTAGCTTGCACTTCTCAACATGTTCGGGGATTGCCAATAAAATTATAGCGGCTGACAATTCTCGAGAGATTATACAAGAACATGCAAATATTGACGGGGTGCTGTGCTATGGGTCGACAATGAGTTGGCTCCACAGCTTCAGAGGCTGGAGCTCAAGGCAGATGAGAAATGCTCAGGTTATAAGCACAGCACAATTCTTGGTAGTTTAAGCACAGCACAATTCTAAGTGCAAATCACAGATGAACAGGGCAGCTCAAATGCAGATCAACAATCAGTTTTAGGGCTATCAGGTTGTCATGCAATATGCAGCTCATTCACAGCTCAGGGGTGATCACCTGGCACAGATCATTTGCACAGATTGTTTGTAAATCAGTTTAAACACAACACAGCACAATAACTCACATCAACACAGAACATACAGCACAGGGCAAGACAAACAAGACCTGGGTTGTTGCTCAAGCTCACACTTCAGGGGATGGAGCTGAGGATGGCTACAAGTCACAGCACTCAAGAATGGAGCTGAGGATGGTGATCACTGGGTTACCTACAAGTCACAGCACTCAAGAACAAAAAGTTTCAGGTGGTTGCAGGGTTGATCAATGTTTGGGCAGATAGCTAGGTTTCATGCATTGAAGCCAAGGTATGCAAAATAGGTTGTCACACAATCACAGGTCATGCTCAGGTTGGCTCAACAAGTCACATTAGGGTGCGCAAACAAACTCATATAACTCGTGTGAATGATTACCTCAGGTCAAGCTCATACAATTTGTTATATTCATACAACTCAGGTGTAGATGCTAGCCTAACATGGGTTATCAGCTAGCAAATATGTTTAGCATGCATTCATGGATTGTCGCCCATACATTCATCAATCACAGAGCATAGTTAGAGAATGATACTAACTTGTTTTAGCACGAGTGGCGAGTGCTCGGCTCCCTTGTCTCACCCCAGGGTTGGCTCGGAGTGCTCACAGCACACCCAGTGATACCTCAAGTTTGCACTTTTTCTTTTGTTTCTTTGGTTGCTCAGCAGCAGCAGCACAACAGGTCTGCGGCACAACGAGCTCAGGTACCTTACGAGTCGCAGGTGGCTTGCTCAGTTGCACCTTTCTCTTGTCTCCTTGGGTTGGCTGTTAGAGCATGTACCTGTAAATCTCAACAGCCACTCTCAGTTCCAAGAATTGAGTCACAGGATAAAAATGCTGACACAGGTGGAAAAGTAATAGTGAAACTACAAGTGAAACTACAAGTGAGAGATTTGGACTGACTGGGAGTTAAAAGTGACAAGTGACACTAAGCTACAGCTACAGAGGCTTATAGCTCAGGTCAAGAAGCCGAGATGCAGAAATAACAAAATTTACAGCTGATTTATACTAATGCAGGGTTAAGTTATACTAAGTGCACTAACGATGCAAGACGAGATGCAGGAATGTAAAGATTTGGAAAAAGATAAAGGATAAACATAGAAAAACTTTAACTAAATTATAGTAATACAAGGCTGAAAACAAAGAATAAAGTGAGTATGTACAATGGAGGATTGGAACTCGAGTAAAACAAGCCAACAGTCAACAGGGCACGCGCCAAGTCCCCGGCAACGGCGCCAAAAACTTGGTAGGCCCGGAAAGTGTATGAATTATATGGCCTACGGGTTATACCGCAAGTGCACGGCGTCTATTGGAGACGCGGCAAGTACGGGTCGATCCACAGAGACGAGGGGTGCTTTCAATGATCTATGGCTTGGCTTTAAACTGAATTCCAAAGTGACAAGGTAATAAACGAGATGGTAACACGAGATATTTTTGTGCCGAAACGGTGATATTGAAGAATGAACCTAAACTAAGGTAAAAATAGTGACAAAAGGGTAAAACTAGGGCTGCAATTCCACCACTAATCTCTATTGTGCTTTCAACTAAGTTAAATGTCTTGTTCCTATAGTAGCTAAGGGCGGTGTGTCAATTCGCCACTTAACTAAGGGGTTTCTCCATGTAAACTTCAATTACCAGCTAAGGGTACTAACCTTGAGCATTAGTTATCTAATCAAGTATAACTAATCAAAGGAATTAGCATTTATATCTAAGGTTGAGCTGCAATACACTCAACACATTTATGACGACTACGAAGTATCCATGGCGTTGGTATACACTGTGAAAGAAAAGCATTGGGTATTTGTAATTGAAGACAATTGATAATATTAAGCATACAAGATCAATCCAACAGAGTTTAAGCACAAATTGGAATCAGGGTTTCATTGAAAAACCTAGCAACTAAATTAAAACAACAAACAACCAAATTAAATCTAAATGGCAACCTTTGGCTAATCCAGTGCGTGTCCAAAACATGTTCTTCACTCTCTATTTATACATGCACTGACCCAAAATTCCCAAACCCTAATTTAATATTAAAATAGAAATTTAATGAAAATAAATTGAACCCATACTCGATTCGCGTGTGAATCGAGCTTTCCTCTGCTCCTCTAGCTTCCGAGACATCCTACCCTTGATTTGTTGTAACCCTAGTTTCGATTGTCTTAACCCTAGCTTCAAGGAAGAAGCTACGATGGAGACAAGTCAAAACGAGGGTGGCGGAGTAGGTGGTTGTGTTGTGTCGGGAGATGATGGAGTTGGTGGTGTAGGTGGCTGCGGCGGGGAGACGGTGGCGGGGAGATGGTCGGGGGAGGGGATGGTAAGGTTGCGGAGGTAGGGGAGAAGAAAGAGAGATGGAGAGAAATGGGTTGGTTCGATTAGGGTATAGGGTGTGGGTCTCTTTCTTGTGAAGCAGGTGCATCGCTGTTTGATGAGAACGCGCACCGAGCGTTGGATGAAGAAGTGATGTGAAATACGAACGGCTCATGGATGTAGAGCGGTTTTGGAGAGATCTGGTGTTGCCGGAGCATCAAGAGATGATGTATAGTGATGGAGCGACCGTTGGATGTAGGCGAGGAGATCTCAATGGCTCAGTGGCGGGCTCGGATCGGGTCATGGGTAGCTCTAGCCCAAGTCTTCCTTGTTGGGTTGCAAGCCTGATTTGCGTACGGGCTTTGTCTATCACTCCATAGATGTTTGACTTCAATTCTTCGCTCTTTGGCTCCTCGGCTTCTCCGAGCTTTATTTATTGCCTAAAAACACAAAATTAATTAATACAAATATTTATTCTTGAAAACAAAGAAAACACGAGAATATGGGATAATATCCGATTTCTAAGCGCAAAGATGAGTAAAATGCCAATAAAAAGGTGTATAAATATGCACTATTTGGCACTCATCGGTTGGCATGTCGTTGGCATGGCAAGGTTTGGCGTGGCCAAACTTAGGTTTTCGGGCCGAAAGTTACCATGTGTCGTCTGGGTAACCTTGGATGGCTAGGATTTCTTCTTTGGGTTTAGGGCAACCGTTGATTGTTGTACGCCTTCGTTTTGGTAGCCGCGTAGTGAGGGCCAACGTGGTGGCACGGCTAGGTTGGCATGCCGTTGGCATGGCAAGGTTTGGCGTGGCCAAACTTAGGTTTTCGGCCGAAAGTTACCATGTGTCATCTGGTAACCTTGGATGGATAGGATTTGCTCCACGGGTTTGAAGGGCAACCGTTGATTATTGCACGCCTTCATTTTGGTGGCCGCATAGGGAAGGCCAACAGGGTGGCGCGTCTAGGGTGTGGTTAGGCTTGGTATGTGGGGCCAAGGGTTCGCTTTGGGCGTGGCTAGCTTTGGCTAGGTGCGATTTTGGCTTGGCATGTGGGGCCAAGGGTTTGCCATGGGCGTATGGCGTGGCTAGAGCCAAGGCAAGGGCGTTTGGCTTGGCATGATGTGACTAGCATGGATAGGGCCAAGGAAAAGTGCGTTTGGCATGGCGTGGCTAGCTTGGCTAGGTTTGGTTTGGATTGGCATGTGGGGCCAAGGGTTCGCCTTGGGCGTGGCTAGCTTTGACTAGGTGTGATTTTGGCTTGGCATGTGGGGCCAAGGGTTTTCCATAGGCGCATGGCGTGACTAGCTTGGGCTAGGTGTGGTTTTGGCTTGGCATATGGGGCCAAGGGTTTGCCACGGGCGTATGGCGTGGCTAGGGCCAAGGCAAGGGCGTTTGGCTTGGCATGATGTGACTAGCATGGCTAGGGCCAAGGCAAAGTGTGTTTGGCATGGAGCGGCTACCTTGGCTAGGTTTGGTTTGGCTTGGCATGTGGGGCCAAGGGTTCGCCTTGGGCGTGGCTAGCTTTGGCTAGGTGCGGTTTTGGCTTGGCATGTGGGGCCAAGGGTTTGCCATAGGCGCATGGCGTGACTACGGCCAAGGCAAGGGCGTTTGGATTGGCATGATGTGACTAGCATGGCTAGGGCCAAGGCAAAGTGCGTTTGGCATGGCGCGGCTAGCTTGGCTAGGTTTGGTTTGGCTTGGCATGTGGGTCCAAGGGTTCGCCTTGGGCGTGGATAGCTTTGGCTAGGTGCGGTTTTGGCTTGGCATGTGGGGCCAAGGGTTTGCCATAGGCGCGTGGCGTGACTAGCTTGGGCTAGGTGCGGTTTTGGCTTGGCATGTGGGGCCAAGGGTTTTCCATAGGCGCATGGCGTGAGTAGCTTGGGCTAGGTGCGTGACCAATCTATGGTTTTGGGGAAAAGGTCGTTTGGTAACCTTAGACGGCCAGGATTTGCTCCTGGGATTGAAAGGGCAACCGTTGATTATTGCACGCCTTCGTTTTGATAGCCGCGTAGTGAAGGCCAGTATGGTGGCACGACATGGGGCCATGGCGAGGTGCGTTTGGCATGGCGCAGTAGGTGTGGCTGGCATGATTTTTCATTGGCACGGAGGTGCGGCTAGCATGGCTGGCATGCTTTGGTGCGGTCGGTGTGGCTGGCATGATTTTCCATTGGCACAGAGGTGCGGCTAGCATGGTTGGCATGCATTGGCGCGGTCTGTGTGGCTGGCATGATTTGACATTGGAATAGAGGTGCGGCTAGCATGGTTGGCATGCTTTGGCGTGGTCGGTGTGGCTGGCATGATTTGCCATTGGCACAGGGGTGCGGCGAGCATGGTTGGCATGCTTTGGCGCGGTCGGTGTGGCTGGCATGATTTACCATTGGCACAGAGGTGCGGCTAGCATGGTTGGCATGCTTTGGCGCGGTCGGTGTGGATGGCATGATTTTCCATTGGCACAGAGGTGCGGCTAACATGGTTGGCATGCTTTGGCGCGGTCGGTGTGGCTGGCATGATTTGTCATTGGCACAGAGGTGCGGCTAGCATGGTTGGCATGCTTTGGCGCTGTCGGTGTGGCTGGCATGATTTGCCATTGGCACAGGTGGGAATTAGGGTTTGGCTTGTCGTAACCCTAATTTGAAAAAGATACCTCGGTAATTATTTAGGGACACATTAAAGGTTTCAGTAAATGTGCCTAGTAAATGCTTGCTACTTAAATGTTGTGACATCACTGTCTGCTAGGGTTTAGTGTTTTACGATTTTAACCCTAAGCTAAAAACCACCATCAACAGGGGTAAAAACTGATTCTCTTGGAAATGGTAAAATTGGGTGTGCCGCCGAGAAATAAATCTAAACCCTAAACAAATGCACTGCACGGGAGTACTTTAGATTCGAGATCAATCTGTACAATTCTGGCCTAAACCAAGAAATGGTCGTTCCAGACTTGCTTCGGTCACAAAGTGAACGAAAAGGGTTGATCTTATTGAGGGAAGCGAAGAAAGTGTTGAGATAAAAAATGTTGAATTTTGAAGGTGTGGTTGTTTTATGACTTATATCAGAATATGGAACTGTCTTGCGGAATGTAAGCTATTAGTTCTTGGTGTTTTTCTGGATACTTATGTTTATAACCAAAAACTGTGTTGTTTTTCGAAATAGGTTGAAAACCTATTTATACAAGTCATGATTGAGCACACCCTGATCTCGTAGGAAGTGGAGATAGTTAAGTAGTGGAGAAGTGGAGTCGTGTAAAAATTTGTGACCATCACGTTTCCATCATGAGGAAAGACTGGTCAGCCTTACACCCACTACTCTCTTACTGCATATTAATTGTCTGCACTTTCCTGACACTTTCTCGTAATGGGCGCGTTACACGCCGCACGCTGTAAACCGCCAGACCAATACCCCAGTTTGTGACATGTTTGATGTCTCGAGTATTTTATATAAAAAATATGTAGCAAGTTGCTGAGCGGGTCCTGCCTAATTATTCTGACCAATCACGCGCAATCTAGGTGGTGGGTAGTCATATGTGACGATCTAAGTCACGAGACTTGCCACAAAGAATAGCATGTGGCGCTATTAGGTCAAATAACTAAGTTATTTGCGAAGCCGATACTCATAGAATATCGTATGTATTCAATGCATGTAGAGCATCGCTTTTAAGCAAGCAGTTCAAAATAATTGATGCATGTGAAGCATCGCTGTATTTGAGCCTGTCTTGGTTGGTCGCGGGAACTAATGTCTTAAAAATAGTATGACCGACCATTTTCAGGAAGTGATAGGGTGTAGAATACATCCTATTTACTATCTATTGTTTATGCTTTCTTTGTTATTTTTTTCTTGTAAATTATGTATTTTACGCTTGTTTTGAGTTTTATAGCTACTATGGAGTCGCACGAACGAAAAGAAGAAGGAATCACCCAATTTGAGCAAAAGGGCAAAATTGTCATTTCATGGGCGAACACTATCTGGAGCCTAGTCAAGGTTAAGGGGCAACTCTTTTGGGAGGAGCACTATAGACAGGCCAGCAGAGGTTAAGGGGGCTGGAAACTTTGGCTAGCCCTTATAAGAAATGACCACCTAATATAGGCACCCATATGGGGTGGCTCTTATGTTGGGCGTCTCTATCCCAAATCATTACACAACCCTAGAATCGTGAATTTATCTCTTCTTCAATTATTTGCTCCTGAAACTGAAAACAAGAACGAGCAGCAAAGCTGCTACTATAACACCTGAAACAGCAAAATCAAATGAGGAGATTGAGATTCAGAGAAGATCGAAATGGAAAATATTGTTGCTATTCAACACAGAGAGAGGCGTTTTGGTGCTGTTGTTGAATCCAGAAGAAGAAATGGATCTGGGGATCGTTTTTGCGGTTGAATCTCGAGATTGTGATGAAGTTCGAAGAAATTAGGGCTTGATGCTGAATTGAAATCGAAGAATTGGGGGTTTTCTGTGAATATACTCGATTCAGTCAAGGATCAACATGGTGTTCGTTGAATGAAACAGTGAAGAAATTGGAAATTTTTCCATGTCACGAGATGGTTCCGAGAATCCGATCTTTCTTTGTGATGGATTGTTTGGATGAATAGAAGATGGGTTTGGGCTGGAAGAAGAAGTGTTCAGCTCAGCCTAGAGAAGCAACAGAGGAATCTGGTGGTGCTGCTAAACAGGGAAAGAGGAGAAAATGGCGGATGTTAAATGGGTTTGGTGCTGTTCGAGAAACATTGGCTTGCCGTGGAAGATGGATGGGTTTTTGGTTGAATCTGAGATGGAAATGTTGGGGTTTGTTGCTGATTTTGGAAATGGATTTGCTGAGACGATGGAAGAGAAATTGATGTTAGGGTTGAACCTGTTGCTGTCAGGGGTTGTGGTGTTCTTGAAGCCAAGAGATGATAATGGAGTTTGTGTTGATTTCAGAAATTGGAAGAAGGGGATCTGTGGGTTTTGAAATCAACAGATGAGAAGAATCAATAGTGGTAGCAGTCACTGATCTTGGTGAACTGGAATTTGAGTTCAACAAAGAGATGGGTTTGTGGAATTGAAAGCAGTGCTGTTGTTGATTGGTTCGAGAGATGAACTCAGATAGGGATTGGAGTATACAGTATTGAGGAGCTGCTGATATGAATTGAAGATACAATATCTGCTACTGTGATGCAGAGACGAAGGAAAAATTAAGGAATAGGGTTGAGCAGAATAGAAGGGTATGTTGGTGTTTGAATAGAGATGATCTTTGCTCAAACTCGTGATTCAAATTTATACGTAGAAAAGATAACACTCAACTGTGTATGAAATTGAATGTGCTAGATGTATGCGTTAGGATTCTTAACAGGAGAAGACTGAAAATAATGGCCTGAAATATGGCCGGGAATCAGCCAGAAACAGAGGAAACTCTGTCCAATTTTCTGCCCTGGCGAGTCGACTCAGTGAGTCCGATGAACGATCCAGACGATTCAACCCAGCCCAGTTAGACCAATCAGCCGAGTAAGATGCTGACTCGGTGGCTGACTCACTCTTCTGCCTTGACCCATTGACTGACGGTTTGACTGATTTGACCGTTAACTTTGACGGCACCTGAACGGAATATTCTTTTGACTGAACAGAATCTCAGGTGACCGGCGGCGACATTTCAGGCTATTTTTCCGGTGATCCCAGGATTTCTCCGGCGATTCAATATGTGCAGAATTTTGTGAAGATTATTCTAGACTCATGGGTGTGAAGACTTGGGTTTGGAATTGGATGGAGAATTTGGTTCAAATTTGGAAAGAGAAGATGGAAGATTTGAGAAAGACTTGAATTTGGAAATTGAATTATTATGGAATGAGGATTCTATTCCTTGGAAGATTTGGAGAACATTGAAGCCTATAAGTAGAGAAGTTCTCTACACACTTTTAGACATCTCTCTACACACCTTTTTACACACACAACACTTGTGTTTTTGCTTGCTTTTCAAAATTCTTCTTTTTAATTATTTGTGTGAACTTCAAAAGCATGAGTAGCTAATTTTCTTATTGATTGAGGATGAATTCCTAGTTCTTAACATGTTTTGAGTTTTGTTTCAATTCTATCTTGAAGTTTTTCACATGATTATCGTTTGTTTTTACTAATAGGAATGTTTTTACATTCATGGTTGATTGATAGATTGTTTAGAGTGCACGCTAAATTGATTTGTTAATTTGATCTAAAGCTAGTGAAAGTTAGGGGATAAGTAATCGTTTCTTGACTCTTTACATAAGTAGCAAACACGAGACCTTGCGGAGGGATTCCGTGGAGCAATTGTGTGTGAAAACAACGTTAGCAAGTAGACCTTGATCTAAGAGTCTAACTACTAATATCAACCTAATAAGTTCATAAATCTTAATGCGTTTATTTAAATTACATCTTGAGTGATCTACTACTAGGTGGTTTGGTAAATAGAATCCGGTAGTCGAGAACTTCCGTATCCCGGTGATACAAGGGATTGAGGGGTTTAGCACCGATCTAGCCGCTTTACCTACGGTTGGTGATAATCTGTGACTAATAACATGTGGATGAAAAACATAACTTGAATCATTGTTTTGCAACGAAGAAGGATTCCTTGATCTTGTCTCTCTTATTGATTTCAACTTTATTTTTTAATTGCTTTGTTTACTTTCTTTTGCTTTACACCCCCCTTTTGTGATAATTTTTACAACTAAGAATCTCTTGCTCCTCGTGGGAACGAACTTGACTACATTATATTACTTGTTAATTAGGTGGAAAAATATTAATTAATTTGTTGTGGTTACGACACGCATCAAATTTTGGCGCCGTTGCCGGGGAGCAGCGGACGATTTTAGTTGTTTTTATTTTTCTTTTTGCTTTATTCTTGCTTTGTTAGATCCTATACCGTATCTAACTTAGTTTTCGAGAATCTTGTTTCAGGCATTTCTCGGGCCAATTTCGAGTGCCATTTCTGTCTTCAATTCCTGCACAATTTCATATCCTAACATACATCTAACAGTTTGCAATCCACAACTTCATCAATTTCATGTCTTGCTCGAATCAACAGCGGCATCAATTCTGCCATGTCTTCATCACCAGAACCCATCGTTGCAATATCATCTGTTGTAGCTTCATTGAGCACCAACACCCACTTCTCTATCAGTTTCTCAACAACATCGATTTCCATCCACAGACCCCATCTCCCTGAGATTCAATTCCTTCATCGATTCCAGCAAACCATCACCGTATTTGAACCAATTACAGCGACCAACAACATCAATCCCCTGAGGTATAGCACCGTACTTGTTTCAGGTGCTATACCTTTGGTGAATGCTTTAAAAGGGCAGACCGAGTCCAATACGTCTTCGATCCGGCACTCAACTAAAGGATTTCATTCAAGCGGTTAACACTCCACTTCCTCCTTCTTCATCAAGTGAGTTCGCAGATTCGGACAAAGAAGAAGAAGCAATGGCTGATCGTACACTCAAGGACCTAGCTTCTCACAGGCTTGATACACAACAATGGTGTATCCAAACTAACTCAACCTTCGAGATCAACCCGGGGTTGATTAGAGAGTTACCAAAGTTTCATGGCATGGTGAATGAAGACCCAAACAAACATCTTATGGACTTCTATACCATAGTTATGGCTATGCTTCCACCGGAGACTAATGCGGATGGAGCAATGTTGAAACCTTTCCCGTTTTCTTTAGCTGGCAATGCTAAGGAATGGTTATATTATTTTCCTTCCGGAAGTATCACAACATGGAATGGTATGAAGAAACTTTTCCTCGAGAGATATTTTCCCGCATCAAAAGCTACTCAAATTCGCAAGGAGATTTGTGGATTGAAGCAACATGTGGGAGAGTCGTTGTATGAATGTTGGGAGCGATACAAGAGATTGGTGGCAAGCTGCCCACACCATCAATTCAGCGATGTTATGATACTCCAATACTTCTACGAAGCTCTCCACCCAAGTGATAGGTATCTTCTTGACGCCGCGGGTGGTGGTGCACTAGTGAACAAGACGGTGACCCAAGCTACCGAGTTGATTGAAAGTATGGCTGCGAACTCGCAACAATTCTACACAAGAGATGAACCCATGGTTAGGCGAGTGCATGAAGTTAGTGATTCATCATCACATCTTGATCAAAGGATGGGTAACATGGAGATAATGATTCAAAGGATGGCCGTGATAGGATCCGGAGATGCCTATATAATAAGTAACCGCAATCGCACGGTGCCTAACTAGTAGACAGAGGCAAATACGGGTCGTTCCCACAAGGAGTGGTGGAAATATCAATAATCAGTATCTCTAATCGATTAAGCTGCAATGATATTTTTGGACTTTTAGAATTGAAAATGAAATAATAATAAAATTAAAGTAAACTAACAAAGTGAACTCGCAATGAGAGAGCCATTAACTGGGGTTTATAGTTTCAACTATTGTTTCTAATCAATTATCGAAATGAAACATAACTCATGATTATATGTTTATTGTCCGCTCTATCGACATCGCCTATTATATGTATTAGCGTCGCAAATATCACTGGTATACCCTAAGCATAGCACATCAAAAGACAAAACCCAAGCATGCACCATCAAATTGCATCAGCGAGAAAGTTATTCGAAACTAATGTAGCTCACAAATATTTTTCGGATTTTCTAAGCATAACCCATCAAGGAATTAATCGAAGCATAGATTATCAAATAATAAGAAGAAACATATTTGTAAAACTAATTCATTATGCACATAGGTTTGTATTAAAACCGGCGAAGCAACAACTAGTTTTCAATAAATCAACAAACAATATTCAAGGTTAATTTATTCATATCATAAAGGTCTTTTGCTAAATTCATCAATTCAAATAGCCTAATACCCCAAATAGTTTCAACCATAAACCCTAGTCACAAAAATATTTAGCCAAACATGGCTTTGGGTTTCTTAAAACCCATCAAAAACAAATTGATAAGAGAAAGAAAAATCAAACGTTGTCACCGTCGTCACCCGGTGCTAAGTCGTCTTCCCCTTCTCTTGTATTCTCCTCCTCCAATAATAGATGTTGCGGCTGTCTTCGTTTCTAGCCAAAGAACACTTCAAAAACGGCCTTCTCCTCCAAATGATCGACACCCCAGTTATAAGTCCTCTCATACTTACCAAAAGTCCAAGCATATTAATACACATCCAAAATATCGTAAACAAGGAATGTATATATCTGTTGTCGTCACTTTCCTCATTTGAATCATATCCCCAGAGCATCTTTCCTCTGACTTTTTCAATCTCTGCATATTCTCTCCTCAAAGATCTTCCGCATTCGAAGCATAATTAATGTATAGTCCACCAGAGAAATGGAATGGAAATTAAGTCAGTATGGTAAGTAGAAAGGCAGTTAATTGAAGTCGTCATATTGCACTTGGTGGTAGTATGTTGTAGGACCCATCAATGATAAAGTTTTCACCATTTTCTTTGTTCCCTGGAGTCTCAGTCGAGCCAAAATCCCATACCAGTAAATTCAGCCAACTTCTAACCACGGACCCAACCTGGTAGCACCACCGTGCAGTTCGTGGCACACATTTCGATCCAAACACAACCCACATCATCTTAAACCAAAATCCAAACGACTTGTCTGTATCTCATTTCGACCAACTGCCAACTCTGGCCACTTCATACTTCATACTTCAACCGCTTCCTTTCCGGTACGGCAAGACCCACACATTTCTAAATCCTGGCTCTAGTCAAAGTCCATTCGTTCTTCAGTTATTTGCATGGAAGCAAATAACAACTGAATTTAACTCCCAACTTCGACTGCAAACTCCTCCAAATCACCAGCAACACCAGCTCGACAGCGGCTTCTTTTATCTCCTCCATCAACGCCAAACAAGACCAGTCCGAGAGTATTCAACCCCCTACTGTCAATTCATTCTCCATCTCGGCTTCAGCTCGTAGGAAATCTCCCAGACAAACTCAGTCTCATTCCATTTAATCAAGTCCATTCACTAGGAACGAAACTTAAAAGAATTCGAATGACAGCTGCTTGAGAAGCACGAAACGCTCCATTCACGATGATGTTCTCCCGATTCAATCCATGCAACAACAACTGAGCATCACTTCATATGATTAATCTCGTTCCTTGTGATCTTGAATGCATCAGCACCTTGGCAAACTCAACTCAACTATCACACAGTCCATCGAGCCAACACATTCATTATCATATACAGCTCCATCTTCCTCTAGAAACACCAACTGCACTTCTTTGCTTCATCGACAACTGCTGCCTGCACTTCAACTAGTCCATATTCTTCAAGCACCCTTGCAACCGATTCATTTCATACCCAACAGTCGACACCAGTTCTCGGCAAAAATACCGCTACCAGACCATCTGAACGCCTCCCTTGCAGCTGCTTCAAACCATTCTCCCATTTAGTATAGATTCGTGAGTGGCAGCAACAATTAACTTCGCCTCCACGTACCAGTAGCTCAGATGCCCCTTTTCGCAACTTCACAAGTTGATGCTTCTTATTTCGGAATTATAAGTTGCCATCCATATGAACTGATGATGAAACAATCAACATTTCAAACAAACCCCACAGATCCATATTGTAATCATCAGCAATTCTGTATTTCCTTGATCTCGCACCATAGAAAATGAAGATAAATAACAGAACCCATGCAAACAACTGCCAGTACGCTGTCCAGCTCTACTCTTCTCAACTGAGGTGACGGCATCACTCTTTATTTACTGGCCTATAAAACTCTTCTTTCGAGCATTGTATCGAGCAACTGCAGTGCAGTTTCTGTGCGTGAGGAGGTGCCTTTGAAACTGATTATCACAGCCATCTGTGTTCTTCCATCTCTTTTGTTGTTTGTGTCTACTCTTCCACTGAAGTAAGAAAGTTGAATGAAGAGTTAAACAGCTCTCTACACCGAATATTTTGGTATCCACCCAAGAAATCCATCTGTCCACCCATTGAAGAGTTTGTGACAACACCACATGCAGAGCGTGTAAACAGTTGCCATGTCTCCCTGCCATCTTGTGCATCTCACGTGCAGCTCAATTCCCAGGTTCATTCCCTGGCCGTTAAATGACTTTTATATAGAAGTAACACCAGGCCTGTGATATTTCGTCATCTCCGTTGTAAATGCCATTTAAGTCGCAACTTAACTGTTTATTATCCGAGTGAATGAAATTGCTTGTACTTTCTACAAAAGCACTAAAACGGTGTTGTTAGTCAAAATATCGAGTCCTAACTAATATAAATATGGATATAAAATATAGCACTAACGTGCTAATCAACAGCGGTAATTATTCCGGATGGTGAGACCGAACAAGTAAATGCTTTATATCCAAATCAAAGGCCAAGGTACGATCCATACTCCAATACCTATAATCCCGGATGGAAGGATCATCCTAACTTTAGTTATGCAAACAAGCAAGCGGCGGCTCCTAATCCATATGCGCAACAAGGTGGTTTCCAACAATCACGCTTCCAACCTCAACAACAATTCCAACCACAACAAGTCAAGGAGGGTGATTCTTCGAATGATGACAAGCTCAATGCGTTAATGCAAGGCATGCAAGGTCTTACTTCTATGTTACAACAAAGCCAACAAAAAGAATGAGTCGGCCATCAAGGATTTACAAACTCAAATGGGATAATTGGTGACCGATGTAAACCTATTGAAATCTCAAGCATCCACAAAGCTTCCTTCACAAACATTTGTGAATCCAAGAGAGAATGTTAATGCGGTTACTTTAAGAAGTGGAAGACAAGTGGAGGGTCCTAGTCATCATGAACAAGCTAGTGAAGAGGTAGTCAAAGACAAGAAGGAAGTCGCACCAAAGGAGAATTTAACACCAACCGACCAATCCAAGGAACAGGTTCCTACTTTCACTACTCCACCTCCTTTTCCTAGTCGTTTTGCTAAATCCAAGAAAGAAGCTCAAGACAAGGCACTCATGGATATCTTCAAGAAGATTGAAATCAACATCCCATTCATTGAGGCCATCAAGACAATGCCAATGTATGCTAAGTTCATGAAGGAATTATGCACAAAGAAGGATAGGTTGCTTGATAATGAAATTACTAAAGTTGGCGAGAGTGCGTCGGCTATGCTATTGAAGAAGACGCCTACAAAGTGTACGGATCCCGGTGGATTTACGGTTCCAATTACTATTGGTAAGAAAAGGTTTGAACATGCTTTACTTGACTTGGGTGCTTCCATTAGTGTGATGTCGGCCGAAATATATGACTCCTTGAATCTTGGACCTTTGAAAGAGACAAGAGTTATTATCCAATTAGCAAACAAGTCTAACATATATCCTAAGGGACTCGTAGAAGACGTGCTAGTGCAAGTAAATGAGCTTATTTTTCCGGTTGATTTCTTCGTGGTGGATATGGACAACAATGAGAATCGGTCATCTACTTCTTTACTTCTTGGGAGGCCATTTATGAAGACCGCAAAGACGAAGATTGATGTTGATAAGGGTACACTCACTATGGAATTAGACAAGGAAATAATACACTTTAACATATTTGAAGCCATGCGCTACCCAAGTGATGTACATTCCTGTTGATGGTGGATTTTCGTTCAAGGTTAAATTTGTAAAAAACCAGAAAAAAATCATGCGCTGACATCTTGTAAAAGATAAAGCCATTTATAAGTGTTGGATACTCCCTCACTTAATTCACCAAGAATGGAGCATGTAGCAACAATCCCATTCTGTGAATACATGAAATTCCTCCGGGTTGGAGCATGTGGCAACAATCCTTTCTGTGAATTTCATATCGCCTTGTATTTCCAAGTACTCATTATCGGTGTGGCATGACGACCGAGTGTTACTCTTCTGAGTAACACGAACCTCCAAGCACTATAATGAAACCATGTACGAAATACCCGCACAGGCCTGACTCTCGGTGTGTTATACTAGCCCGATTGATCCCCTCTCGGTGTGTTATACTAGCCCGATTGAGCATCCGGACTGACCATATCAGTCCGGATATGATTTGATCGCATTCATCCAACTCCATAAGCATGATTGGATGACCCCAGATCAATTCCATCACCCCCAAGCAGGTATGGAATACCCACGGCCGACCCCCGCATGGTCGGTCATTGGCCCAAACTTTGCCAAGAAACCGTTCATACCAAGCATTATGGACGGAAAATCCTAAATTAGGGTTTGCGGCATATTACATGTGTCGCAAAACAGTCTCAACCATCCATCTTCGCAGGTAGAGATGGAGGGTGTAGATGTAGACTCAAAGGGCCCAGAGCATGTCAACACGATTACCGTGGGGCCGCCTACACACTTGACCAATCGGTCAAGACCAACCACGCATGGTTGTAACACATTCGTACGCCCAAACAAGGAGTGACGCGCGGCTTTGAAACCTGAATTAGGGTTTTGAGCATCATGAGCGTCCATTTTCTCCAAGCACGGATGGAGGGTCCGAGATTAGATTAAACAGTCCGGTCATACCGGCATGACCACCGTGGGCCCATCTATCTCTTCACGTGGTCGGCCAAGGCATACCATGCCCGGTTATCCCAAACCGTCCACCCAAACTTGCGTGGTTACACTTCCCAAATTGCAAACCGATCTCGACCACTCAACTTCATAGGACGATTTGAGTGGCTTAGATCACGTTTTCATGGGATAGTCGGTATAGGTGTGAACATCAGCCTACCACCTACACGCTGGTATGATCGACCAAGACCGACCAAGATGGGTCGTCTTGAAACGCGTGCCCGAACTAGGGATGTCACGCGGTTTCCAACTCCTTTGCGGCAATGGATTTTTGCCGCAAACCGATCTCAACCACTCAACTTTACCAGTCAAATTGAGTGGCCTAGATCGCGCCTTCATGGGACAAAGTGAGGTATGGACGTGCACACCGGCATGCCGTCTACACACATGCCCGGGTCGGTCCTCTCCAAATCCCTTTCCATGCTTGGTTTCGACCAAGTCAAGAGTGATGCTTGCGCACCTCTTCAAAAAACCCTAATATTCATTAACTGGCCATGAGATGAGTGTCTCAAAGATCATCTCATCCGTCCAACTTCACCCGCTTGGTTATACAACCACGGTCGGGAGTTATTTGGTTAGTGAGGCGTCATTACCCATCACTTTACCACACCATAATGCAAGCACTGCATAAAATACACACGATACTTCACAAGCATCGACTTCTGAATAACGCAGCTTATTCAATTCAAAGATTACATGTTATCTTTCGTGGATCCACGATCCACACATTCCAGACATCAATCATGTCACAAACCGGGGGATACATACGGGGTATTGGTGTGGCGGTTTAAAGCGTGCGGCGTGCAACGCGCCATCACAAGAACGTGTTAGGAAGTCATGGACGGTTAGAGATGAACAGGAGAAGTGGGCAAGGCTGGTCGTGTATCACCAACGCACAACTCCACTACTCCATCACTCCACTTCCTCCACTTCCCACGAGAGACGTGAATAAGGCTCAATGACTTGTATAAATAGGTTCTCCGCCCTATTTCAAACAACAACACAAGTCCAGACGTTTGAGAGAAAACCAAGTGTTAATACAAAACGTATTCCAACACCCAGAGCTTGCTTGCATCAATCACAAGCCTGCTCACCTTTCATTACAAGTCATAAGCAAGCCAACACCTTCACAATCTCAACACCTTCTTCGCTTCCCTCCCTAAGATCAACCCCATCTCCTTCACTCTGTGACCGAAACAAGTCTGGAACGACCATTTCTTGGTTTAGGCCGGACTTGCACAGATTGATCTCTCGAATCTACAAGCACTCACCGCGCAGTGCATTTGTTTAAGGTTTAGATTCATTCCTCATCCACACCCCAAATTACCAAATTCTGCAGGAGTAGTTTTCACCCATAAACAATTCCGTTTACTCCATTGATGTGGTTGATTCATTAGCGCAACAAATGGTGGAATTGAATCAAGAGGATGAACTTGATGTGGCGTTGCAAAATAGCATTGAATTGGGCATCCACGGCTTGTCTAACTTGGATGTTGAAATCTCCAAGGAATTGGTGGAGATGTGTGGTGCCTTGGCGACATTGCAAGAAGCTAAAAAGGGTAATGTTTCATATATTTCTTTACCCGTGAATTATGAAATACTTGTACCATCTATTGTGAAGGCGCCTAAGCTAGAATTGAAGCCACTTCCGGACCATTTGAAGTATGCTTTCTTGGGAGATGGAGATGAGCTTCCGGTGATTATTGCAAAGAACCTCATACCGGTACAAGAAGATCGTTTGCTTAGAGTCTTGAGAGAGCACAAAACGGCTATTGGGTGGACAATTGCGGACATCAAAGGCATTAGTCCATCCATGTGCATGCATGGGATTCTAATGGAAGAGAACGTGAAGCCGTTACGTGATGCTCAACGTAGGCTTAATCCTCCCATGATGGAGGTTGTGAAGAAAGAGATACTCAAATTGCTAAGTGTGGGGGTAATCTACCCAATTTCCGATAGCAAGTGGGTTAGTCCGGTACAAGTGGTACCAAAGAAGTCCGGAGTCACGGTTATTCGAAATCAAGACGATGAACTTGTTCCTTCAAGAGTTCAAACCGGTTGGAGAGTGTGCATTGACTATAGAAAGCTTAATTCCGCAACCCGAAAGGATCACTTTCCTTTACCTTTCATTGATCAAATGTTGGAGCGTTTAGCGGGGCATTCTTATTATTGTTTCTTGGATGGTTATTCGGGATACAACCAAATTGTTATTGCACCGGAGGACCAAGAGAAGACCACTTTCACTTGTCCGTTTGGAACGTTTGCATATAGACGGATACCGTTTGGCCTTTGCAATGCACCGGCTACTTTTCAAAGATGCATGGTAAGTATATTCTCGGATTATGTGGAGCGCATCATCGAGGTATTTATGGATGACTTCAGTGTTTATGGAAATTCTTTTGATAGTTGTTTAAACAACCTTGAACTAATTCTTAAACGATGCATAGACACAAACCTTGTCCTTAATTGGGAGAAATGTCACTTTATGGTAAACCACGACATAGTACTTGGTCACATTGTGTCCTCTTGAGGGCTCGAAGTGGACAAGTCAAAGATAGATTTAATAAGAAACTTACAATATCCCACATCGGTGAGGGAAATCCGTTCTTTTCTTGGCCATGCAGGTTTCTATAGGCGGTTTATCAAGGATTTCTCCAAAATCTCCATGCCGATGTGCAAGTTATTACAAAAGGAGGTATCTTTTGACTTCAACAAGGAATGCAAGGATGCCTTTGACAAATTGAAGGAAATGTTGACAAGTGCGCCGATTATCAAGTCACCGGATTGGAATCTTCCATTTGAATTAATGTGTGATGCTAGTGATTATGCGGTTGGAGCCGTTTTGGGTCAAAGAGTGGACAAGTTGTCCCATGTCATCTATTATGCATCTAGGACCCTTAATGATGCACAAATCAATTATTCTACCACGGAAAAGGAGTTATTTGCTATAGTTTTTGCATTGGAAAAATTTCGATCATACTTGGTGGGTACAAAGGTTATTGTGTATTCCGATCATGCCGCAGTAAGACACTTAATAAAGAAGAAAGAAGCTAAGCCAAGATTAATCCGGTGGATCCTATTGTTACAAGAGTTCGACATAGAAATTCGAGACAAGAGAGGTGTGGAGAATACCGTTGCGGATCATCTTAGTAGACTTGTTATGTCTCAAGAAGAACTTCCATTACATGACCGCTTTCCGGACGAACAACTTTTCTCCATGGAAGAATCAACACCTTGGTATGCGGATATAGTGAATTACTTGGTGACAAGGAAAGTACATAATACAATGTATAACTTCCAAATATGAAACTTAAGAAGATAGCTAAGCAATATGTGTGGGATGAACCATACTTATGGAAATATGGCGTTGATCAAATAATGCGAAGGTGCGTACCTAACTCCGAATTTCAATCCATTCTCTCCTTTTGCCACACTTTTGCTTGTGGTGGCAATTTCGGTTCTAAACGTACCGCTCTCAAAGTTCTCGAGAGTGGATTTTATTGGCCCACCTTGTTTTAAGATTCATATTTTTTTTGTAAATCGTGTGATAGATGTCAACGAACGGGCAATCTAGGTGCTCGAAATCAAATGCCACTCACACCAATTCTCGCCGTTGAGATTTTTGATGTGTGGGGTATCGATTTTATGGGCCCTTTTGTCAATTCAAATGGAAACTTTTATATACTTCTTGCCGTAGATTATGTTTCGAAATGGGTAGAAGCTAGAGCCACCAAAACTAATGACTCTCAAGTTGTTTGTGATTTTGTAAGAGAAAACATATTCACAAGGCATGGTACACCAAGAGTGGTGATAAGCGATGGAGGCTCACATTTCAAGAAGGCTTTCCACGCTCTCCTCAAGAAGTACAACATAACACACAAAATTGGTACGCCTTACCATCCACAAACTAGTGGACAAGCGGAAATTTCAAATCGTGAGATCAAGTCCATTCTTGAGAAAACGGTGAATACAACAAGGAAATATTGGAGCTTTAAGCTTAACGATGCACTTTGGGCGTATAGAACGGCGTATAAGACACCGATTGGTATGTCTCCATATCGGTTGGTTTATGGCAAGGCTTGTCATCTTCCGGTTGAACTTGAACATAAGGCTTATTGGGCGATAAAGAAATTCAACATGGAGTATGATGAAGCGGGGAAACAAAGGAAGTTACAACTAAATGAGCTAGAGTAGATACGTAATGATGCTTACTAGAATGCCCGTATTTACAAGGAAAAGACCAAGCTTTTTCATGAAAAGATGATTTCTCGTAAAAGCTTCATCGTGGGACAAACTATTTCCTGGAAAGTTAAGGTCTCGTTGGATTGGACCATATGTTGTTACTAATATTTTTCCTCATGGTGCAGTTGAAATTACTAGTCTTAGAGACAATTCGGTTTCCAAGGTCAACGGCCATAGATTGAAGCCATACTATGAGAACATCGCTTATGTGAATTTGGATGAACTTCCATTTGGAGATTCACTCCCTCTGGAGGAGTAATGTGAAGCAAGGGCTAAGTCGGGCCATCGACTTTAAAACAAGCGCTTAATGGGAGGCAACCCATAGGTTTTGTATTTCTTATCCTTTTGCTTTTTATTTTTGTTTATTTTTCTTGTTCCATATCATGTTAAAATTTCCCACCTTGACTTTACTAGGACAATTCAATTACATTGAGGACAATGTAAGGTTTAAGTGTGGGGGAGTGGTTAAGCATGTATTTAAAAAAAAAAAAAAAAAAAAAAGTTTTACATAAAACCTTCAACTTTTAGAGATTTTAGAGTCACTAGCATACTTCTAGGTATGTTTACATAGAGATTCTGACCGACATAACTGAACTTGGAAGTGTTAGGGAACTACGTTCAGATTTCTTGCTTGTTTGAGTGTTCAATAATGGATTTGATCATGCCAGTGATGCAAATTTGGTGCAGAGAGAAATGCATTATTAGAGTTGCTGATCAATCATTAGTGGAGACTACCCGTATTTATATCATGTGAGGCACCGACCAGAAATTTTTCCATCTACTAAAGAGCTTTCTTTTGAGTGTGTGTCACCGTACGTTAATTCCGGGTAGAATGGTGAGCTACCCAACCTCCCACCAATAGAAGCACTACTCTTTGATCTCTTGAGTGCTAATTTTGTCAATCATGAGGGTGACGTCTATAGATGAAAGCCTCCTTCTTGTAGTTCGATTTGCAGTTAGCACCATTCTCTCTCTCGACAACAACGGGTCCATAGAAACATCATCATCATCAACAAGGAGCGACATCAAAATCTACAAGGAAAGTTGAACACGTTCAAGGTTTACAAGCAATGGAACGAGAAAAAAAGAAAATTTCAAATTCAAGTAAAGCAACATACAAAGTGCAGATTTTTACATATATGTTGAGGACTTACAATACAATGAGGTAATTATATATCCAAGTATGAAGACTTATTTATAAGAGCAAAGAAAATCAAAAGGTGAGAATTATTGAGGTTTATGATTTCGAGGCGATACAAGTTGCGAAGAATCAAGCGGTAAAGTACTTTTCCCACGGCAATGTTTTTTTTATTTCTCTTATCTTTAAAAAAAAAAATGATAAAAAAAAAGAGAAAAAGAAAAAGAAAGAAAGAAAAAAAAAGGAGACAAGAGAAATATTTGTTTTGTTTTTATTTATTTAATAAGCCGTGGGGAAAGAAAATATATAAGGAAGTTTCAAGCGACAAGGATTTAAGGTAAAAAGAGTTACAAATTGTTAAGGATTTATGAAATTCGAGAGTTTATCACCAATAGTTGAAACCAAAGACGAAGACCAAGAAGATAAAGACGAGGAGCGGAAGACGTTTCTATTGGATGCCGTGAGAGTGGTGTTATCATAATTGGCGATCGGATGTGAAGGTGAGTAAGTAATCTCATCCTCGATAATAGTGGTTGATTTCCTTTCTTAGAGATCGTCAGAAAAATGGTTTTTCAAAATGTTAAAAGATGTGGGTTTTTCAAAATATTTCGGAAGTTGTCATTCCCACCATTCAACGTGTTGCAGGAATTCTCTCTTCATTCTTACCTGCACACATGTGAGAACCATAAAAGTACGTCTTTTGAGTGCAATTATCATAAAATCCTTTTTGGTGAGGCAGAAGTTGAGGCGAAATGCTTATTGATCGTTTCTCAAACACGCGTTCTCTCATTATGGTGTGGTTATTTCTCACTCAACATTTAAGAATGAGAATATGTTCTTTAGTATTTCTAACTTCTTATTACTAGCATGCAGAAACTCTATGTCCTCATAACTCTTTGGATGCTTGGGACGCTGGAACGCTTTGAAGTTGAAGGTTTTGGTTTGATTTGCTCGAGGACTAGAAAAGTCTAAGTGTGGGGGAATTTGATAGGGTGTAGAATACATCCTATTTACTATCTATTGTTTATGCTTTCTTTGCTATTTTTCTTGTAAATTATGTATTTTACGCTTGTTTTGAGTTTTATAGCTACTATGGAGTCGCACGAACGAAAAGAAGAAGGAATCACCCAATTTGAGCAAAAGGGCAAAATTGTCATTTCATGGGTGAACACTATCTGGAGCCTAGTCAAGGTTAAGGGGCAACTCTTTTGGGAGGAGCAGTATAGACAGGCCAGCAGAGGTTAAGGGGGCTGGAAACTTTGGCTAGCCCTTATCAGAAATGACCACCTAATATAGGCACCCATATGGGGTGGCTCTTATGTTGGGCGTCTCTATCCCAAATCATTACACAACCCTAGAATCGTGAATTTATCTCTTCTTCAATTATTTGCTCCTGAAACTGAAAACAAGAACGAGCAGCAAAGCTGCTACTATAACACCTGAAATAGCAAAATCAAATGAGGAGATTGAGATTCAGAGAAGATCGAAATGGAAAATATTGTTGCTATTCAACACAGAGAGAGGCGATTTGGTGCTGCTGTTGAATCCAGAAGAAGAAATGGATCTGGGGATCGTTTTTGCGGTTGAATCTCGAGATGGTGATGAAGTTCGAAGAAATTAGGGCTTGATACTGAATTGAAATCGAAGAATTGGGGGGTTTTTTGTGAATATACTCGATTCAGCCAGGGATCAACATGGTGGTCGTTGAGTGAAGCAGTGAAGAAATTGGAAATTTTTCCATGTCACAGAGATGGTTCCGAGAATCCGATGTTGCTGTGATGGATTGTTTGGATGAATAGAAGATGGGTTTGGGCTGGAAGAAGAAGTGTTCAGCTCAGCCTAGAGAAGCAACAGAGGAATCTGGTGGTGCTGCTAAACAGGGAAAGAGGAGAAAATGGCGGATGTTAAATGGGTTTGGTGCTTTTCGAGAAACATTGGCTTGCCGTGGAAGATGGATGGGTTTTTGGTTGAATCTGAGATGGAAATGTTGGGGTTTGTTGCTGATTTTGGAAATGGATTTGCTGAGACGATGGAAGAGAAATTGATGTTAGGGTTGAACCTTTATTCTTTGTCAGGGGTTGTGGTGTTCTTGAAGCCAAGAGATGATAATGGAGTTTGTGTTGATTTCAGAAATTGGAAGAAGGGGATTTGTGGGTTTTGAAATCAACAGATGAGAAGAATCAATAGTGGTAGCGATCCATCGATCTTGGTGAACTGGAATTTGAGTTCAATGAGAGAGATGGGTTTGTGGAATTGAAAGCAGTGCTGTTGTTGATTGGTTCGAGAGATGAACTCAGATAGGGATTGGAGTGTACAGTATTGAGGAGCTGCTGATATGAATTGAAGATACAATATCTGCTACTGTGATGCAGAGACGAAGGAGAAATCAAGGAATAGGGTTGAGCAGAATAGAAGGGTATGTTGGTGGTTGAATAGAGATGATCTTTGCTCAAACTCGTGATTGACTATACGCAGAAAAGATAACACTCAACTGTGTATGAAATTGAATGTGCTAGATGTATGTGTTAGGATTCTTAACAGGAGAAGACTGAAAATAATGGCCTGAAAAATGGCTGGGAATCAGCCAGAAACAGAGGAAACTCTGTCCAATTTTCTGCCCTGGCGAGTCGACTCAGTGAGTCCGATGAACGATCCAGACGATTCAACCCAGCCCAGTTAGACCAATCAGCCGAGTAAGATGCTGACTCGGTGGCTGATTCACTCTTCTGCCTTGACCCATTGACTTGCGGTTTGACTGATTTGACCGTTAACTTTGACGGCACCTGAACGGAATATTCTTTTGACTGAACAGAATCTCAGGTGACTGGCGGCGACATTTCAGGCTATTTTTCCGGTGATCCAAGGATTTCTCCGGCAATTCAATATGTGCAGAATTTTGTGAAGAGTATTCTAGACTCATGGGTGTGAAGACTTGGGTTTGGAATTGGATGGAGAATTTGGTTCAAATTTGGAAAGAGAAGATGGAAGATTTGAGAAAGACTTGAATTTTGAAATTGAATTATTATGGAATGAGGATTCTATTCCTTGGAAGATTTGGAGAACATTGAAGCCTATAAGTAGAGAAGTTCTCTACACACTTTTAGACATCTCTCTACACACCTTTTACACACACAACACTTGTGTTTTTGCTTGCTTTTCAAAATTCTTCTTTTTAATTATTTGTGTGAACTTCAAAAAACATGAGTAGCTAATTTTCTGATTGATTGAGGATGAATTCCTAGTTCTTAACATGTTTTGAGTTTTGTTTCAATTCTATCTTGAAGTTTTTCACATGATTATCGTTTGTTTTTACTAATAAGAATGTTTTTACATTCATGGTTGATTGATAGATTGTTTAGAGTGCACGCTAAATTGATTTGTTAATTTGATCTAAAGCTAGTGAAAGTTAGGGGATAAGTAATCGTTTCTTGACTCTTTACATAAGTAGCAAACACGAGACCTTGCGGAGGGATTCCGTGGAGCAATTGTGTGTGAAAACAACGTTAGCAAGTAGACCTTGATCTAAGAGTCTAACTACTAATATCAACCTAATAAGTTCATAAATCTTAATGCGTTTATTTAAATTACATCTTGAGTGATCTACTACTAGGTGGTTTGGTAAATAGAATCCGGTAGTCGAGAACTTCCGTATCCGGTGATACAAGGATTGAGGGGTTTAGCACTGATCTAGCTGCTTTACCTACGGTTGGTGATAATCTGTGACTAATAACATGTGGATGAAAAACATAACTTGAATCATTGTTTTGCAACGAAGAAGGATTCCTTGATCTTGTCTCTCTTATTGATTTCAACTTTATTTTTTAATTGCTTTGTTTACTTTCTTTTGCTTTACACCCCCCTTTTGTGACAATTTTTATAACAAAGAATCTCTTGCTCCTCGTGGGAACGAACTTGACTACACTATATTACTTGTTAATTAGGTGGAAAAATATTAATTAATTTGTTGTGGTTATGACACGTATCAGGAAGCTGCTGGGAGGTACTTATACATTCCAAAGGTTGGTCGGTAGGTCCCTATAGGAGAGTGATGGCTGCAGACTATGATGACATCTTATTGGCCGCCTAAGATTTAATCTAGGCCAGTCAATTCGGCTGGAGAAGTTGGACGGCCGAGATGATTTGCGGCAGTTAATGGCTGCCTTAAAATTCATGTAAGCAGCGCGACCAACCCATTTTGGACGATCGTTTGGGAGCCATATGGGGAGGCCGTGGCTTGGCCGATTGCGGCTTATAGAAGGGGTGTGGCCGTTGATCATGGCCACATCTTGTTGGATACCTAAAATAGGAGTTAGGCCGGTCGATTCATCTGGCAAAGTTGGGCGTCCGAGATGATTTGTGGCAGTTAATGGCTGCCGTTGATTTAATTTAGGTTTTAAAAACCGTGTGGCCAACCTATTTTGGGCCGACGTTTTTGGTGTTGGCGCACGCTGGGAGCTGTTCGTCTGGCCAACACTATAGTCGAGCCAATGGTGAGCGTATCCGCACCTTGCCCGTTGATTGGGATTGAATCTAGTCCGGTCAATTCGGCTGGCGAAGTTGGGCGGGAAAGATCGCTTTGCAGAAGTAATGTAATGCCGCCTAATAGAAATTAGGGTTTTGTAACTCGTGTGGCCAACTGTTATGGTAAACGTTTAGTGGCTTCGCTTGCGCGTTGGAGAATTTCCGATCGGCCTAGGCATTAGTAGGCCTGCCGGTGTACATGATAGCGCTTGTCCGGCCATGTTAGGAGGCGACTATGTTTGATAAATCGACTGGCCAAAACGTGCGGCCGTGATCGTTTTAAGACCGACATGGGCAGCCTATGTTAGATTCCTTAAGTAATTAGGCGCGTCGACCAACCAACTTCCAATTTTATTTAGAAGTGCATGCGGCGCATTTAAAGCGATCTGATTGGTCGATGAGAAATGGGGTCGGCCAGCGGCAACATGGAGTGTGGCCGATCGGCCACTGGTGGCGCCTGCTGGAGCAGATCATCCAACCAAGTGGCGTGGCCACGCCTCCCTTCGCCATTGCTTTTACTTGCCGCAGTTCTTCTTTATTTCTTGTTTTTTGTACTTTTGGTAGGGTTTTGCTCCTACTAGTCCATGGCGGATTGATTTCCTAGCTTACCTAGGTTTGGTCTCGACCAATAGGATTCGAAATATTGCGCAGGGCGCAAAAAGCCTAATTTTGCAAATTAGGTCAAAATCTGAGTCTTGTGAGCTATCACAAAATTGATTAAATTTGATAAATTTTGTGTGTTAACACAAAATTCTTTTATTCTCAGAGAGCAGTTAGCGCGTCTTCTGATTGAGTATTTTCATGCAGACCTTAATCTTGATACTTCGGGAAATT
Organism: Papaver armeniacum; assembly: GCA_023531295.1. Lineage (NCBI taxonomy): Eukaryota > Viridiplantae > Streptophyta > Magnoliopsida > Ranunculales > Papaveraceae > Papaver > Papaver armeniacum. The sequence continues at coordinate 41,425 of JAJJWW010004028.1, forward strand.
TATGGTACTCAGCTGCGAGCGAACACTAATTGTCATGTCATACCAATATTAAGGATTCAGCCGGGGAACATAGCATAGGAAAAATACTCAATAAGCCATACATTATTGAATAATGCATGCGAGAAGATAAAATTTACAGAATTTTTGGGGTTGTTGCTACACGCACCATTCTGGGTAAATTTTGTATATAAATATATTTAATTGCTCAATACATACGTAAGTAAGGAGGCCTGGGCACTCATCACTCTTAAATGGCTCAACTTCTTTGAATAACGACAGCGCATTAAATACAGGGTTTTACAATTTTAGCCCTGAACTAAAAACCACCATCAATATCGGGTCATGGCAATCCAAAGGCTGAAATCTAAATCTTAACACAAAATCATTGGGATGCTCATTATCCCTCTGAACTATCCATCCAAGATCAGACAAAAAAGTATTTTAGAGACAAAAAAGTATTTCTTGTAAAAGATATCCACCATCTGATTCCAGTTAGAAACACTGTCTGGCGTTAAATTGTTGTACCACGTATAAGCTCTTCCGATTAGAGACTTGGAAAATTCTTTTATCCGTAAGACATGATTTATTTCGTGTTCTTCCAGTGCTTCCAAAAATCGAGATACATGCTCATGAGCGTTTCCAACTCCATTGTATAGTTTGAACGATGGAGATGTATATCCCCTGGGAAGAGGGATACGTTGTATTTCGGCTGGGTAAGGAGGACGATGACTATGTAGCAGGTCAGCATTCTCTATGTCTCTTTCTCGAGCATTCAACAACTTCTCCAGATTTGCCAGGGTCAAATATTCAGGCGACTGTTTTTCCTTCCGGGGCTCACGAGTATCACTAGTACGGTAGTGTTGATGGTGGATTTTCATTTAAGGCTGAAATTTTAAAGGCCAAAATTATACGCTAACATCTTGCAAAAGATAAAGCCATTGATAAGTGATGAATACTTCTTCACTTTACTAATTCACCTAGAATAGAGCATGTGGCAACAATCCCAGTATTCTTTGAATTAAATACACAAAATTCATCCAGGTTGGAGCATGTAGCAACAATCCCATATACCCTGTGAATTTACAGCATTATTAATTAATGCATGACCAGCCTTGTATCTCCTGTACTCATTACCGGTGCGGCATGACGACGGAGTGTTGTTCTCAGCAGAGCAATACGAATCTCCAAGCATTAATAATGAAGCATGTACGAAATACCCATACAGGCTACAACTCTCGGTGTGTTATACTAGTCCGATTGAGCATATTTGAACCTGAACTGACCATATTAGTCTCAGAAACGATCACGACCATCCAACTTCACCAGCATGATTGGATGGCTTAGATTAAAATCCATGACCCCAAGCAGGTATTGGAATATTCACCACCGACCCAACGCGGGCCCCGCATGGTCGGCCTCCCCAAAAGGGTGGAATAGTTTTCCAAACCGTCCAAACCAAAGCAGTATGGACGGAAAACCCTAAATTAGGGTTTGCGGCACATTACATGTATCGCAAAACAGTCTCAACCATCCATCTTCGCGGGCATATATGGAAGGTGTAGATGTAGATTCAAAGGGCCCAGAGAATGTCAACACAAACACCGTGGGCCCGCCTACATACCTGACTGATCGGTTAGGACCAACTATAGTTGGTCGTCTTGATTCGTGCGCCCCAAACTGGGTATGACACACGGCCGGTAAAACCTGATTAGGGTTTGTATCGCGATCACGAGCGTCCCTTTTCTCTTGCTCGGATGAAGGGTCCAGGAATAGACTAAGCAGGTCCGGTAAGTATCAACATGATCACTGCGGGCCCACCTATCTCCACACCCGATCGGCCAAGACCAAACTTGGCTGTACACCTTGATTCGCGCTCCCAAGCTAGGCGTGGTCACACTTCCCAACCGCAAACTGATCTCGACCGCTCAAGTTTAGCGGAAAAATTGAGTGGCTTAGATCACGTTTCTATGGGGCGATGAAGTACAGGTATATACACCATCCCACCGTATGCACGCCTGGATGATCGGCCAAGACCGACCAAGCTTGGTCGTCTTGGAACGCGCGCCCAAAATTGACATGATGCGCGGCTTTTGCGGTGTAGGATCAGAATATCGCGACATCAATACTTAGCGAGATTAATAAATAACGACATTACGAGGGAGTCGCAGGGAAGTAAAATAAATGACGCAATGAATGACGACATCCAAAACATGAGAAAGATGTGAAGATTCAGCGAAATTTAGGAATGTCGCGAGATTGTATACTTGTACACTTGCGATATCTCGCAAGCCATTCCCGAAAATAAAGGACAGCTTAGCTGTCATCCACTGTGTACTACCCTATATAAAGGGTTGAGTCAGTCTGTTGTGGGGAGAGTTCTTTATGAATTGTTAAGCAAGTCTTGAGGAGAGAGAAAGTTTTTAGAGTGATTGTAACTCTTTAACTCATTTCTATTTCTTATTGTAAAGATTCAAGTATTCAATCAATAGAAATCATAATCATTCATCTTAAAATGACTTAATTGTGTATATTCTAGTAAGGGGTGTAGTGTAGGATTTCCTGCAACTACATATTGGCGCTAGAAATAGGGATTGATTGAAGATAAAAGATTGGATATTGTCATTAAAACGGTAAAAATCAAGAGTGTGATGGATGAGTTGAAGAAAATTAGAATCAAAGAGAGTAATGAAGAATTAGAATGTAATATGATTTCAAAATCAATGGTTAATGAATTTCATGAAAGTATTAAAGGGAGAATACATAAAAGAGATTTTGAAGGAAAGAAAATCATAGCAGCAAAGGAGGTGTTACCCTTGAAAGAATGGGAAAAACAGAGAATTATATTCACGGCAATAGAGATGTCAGGAGAGAGCTTAAATCACACATCTCCACTAGTAATCACGATAAGTGCCAGCAAAGAAGAAGGAAAATTAACAAAAACAATGGAAGAATGGGCAATAAGTAGAACTTTAGTGGATACAGGGAGTTCAGTGAATATAATGTTTTATCATGCATATAAAAAATTGGGGTACAAAGATGAAGAAATGACTTCGGCAACATGTCATATCTATGGTTTCGGCAAATCAATAACAAAACCTAAAGGGGAAATAAAAATACGAATTTTGTTGGGAGAAATTGAAACAAATGCGACGTTATGCGTAGTAGATATGGAATCACCATATAACATACTGTTGGGAAGGCCATGGATATACGCAATAAAAGCTGTAGCATCAACATTTCATCAATGTGTCATATTTCCTATGCCGAGTGGAATTGGCGAAATTAGAGGAGATACCGAAAAAGGAAAAATGTATCATCAAATCGAAGTAAAACATTATGAAGATCGGATGAAGAGGCGAAAAGATTGCAAGAAGATGGCAAAAGCAGCAAAAAAGGAAGAAGAATTTAGAACATATATGATAAGAGCAGAAGAAGGAAAAGGAATATGTGGTGAAGAGAGTGATCTCGCAAAGGAAATAAGAGGACCAACGCCCATGGGAGAAACGAAGGCTAGCTACATTGCGGCAGAACCAACAAAGGAAGTGAATATTGGAACTGAAGAAGAACGCAATATTTTAAAAATTGGAACTAAAATGGAGGCAGATGAAGAAAGAAAGACTGTTGATTTGTTGCGAGATTATAAAGATATCTTCGCATGGGATATGGATGAGATGCCGGAATAGATCCATCGTAGCGTGTCATAAGTTAGAGATTGATAAAAATGCCGGACCATTCAAACAAAGAATTAAAAAGATCGCAACAAAGATATCATCCTCAAATAGAAGAAGAGTTGCAGAAGATGCTTGATCTTTGGCATTATTAGGCAAGCAAAATACCCCGAATGGATAGCGAATATGGTCGTAGTTCAAGAAGAAAAAAGGAATAAGAATTTGCATAGATTTCACCGATTTAAACAAAGCTTGTCCAAAAGATAGTTTTCCTTTACCAGATATTCCGCAGATGGTCGAATCAGTAGCAGGAAATGAAAGGATATCTTCCCTGGATGGATATAAGGGATACAATCAAATCCCTCTCGCCGAAGAAGACCAAGAACATCTTTGCCTTTTTCGCCCCGAGAGGATTATACTGTTACACAAAAATGCCATTCGGACTGCGAAATGCCGGTGCGACGTATCAAAGGATGGTGGAGAAAGTGTTCGAACAATGGATACATAAAACATTAGAGGTATATGTGGATGACATGTTAATAAAAAGCAAAAAAGCAAAAGATCATGTGCGAGATTTGAAGGAAATTTTCGAACAAATGAGACACTTCAACATCAAAGTAAATCCAGAAAAATGTACCTTTGGAGTGGCATCTGGAAAAATTTTAGGATACATTGTATCAAAAGAAGGAATACAAGTCGATCCGGAGAAGGTACAAGCAATTCGAGACATGCCAACGCCAGCAACAGTGAAAGATGTGCAAAAGTTAAATGGATTATTATCTTCGCTAGGAAGATTCATCTCGAGATCATCTGATAAGTGCAAACATTTTTTCAACATACTTAAAAAGGGAATGAAATTTAGGTGGACGGATGAGTGTGAAAAGGCATTGCAAGGAATAAAAGAACATCTAATGGATATATCAATATTACAAAAAGCAGAAGACGGGGAGGAATTACTAATTTACCTCGCGACAACCTCGCATGCACTAAGCGCGGTATTATTGCGAATGGATGCAGGGGTGGAAAAACCAATCTATTACATCAACAAAACATTCAATGCTGCAGAGAAAAATTATTCAAAAATTGAAAAACTAATTTTGGCATTAATTTACGCAACGTTTAAACTTCGCATCTATTTTGAAGCGCACACGGTAAAGGTAATGACAAAAGTACCAATTGAGTCAGTAATGAAAAATTCAAAAAGATCAGGAAGGGTTGAAAGATGGAATGCTCAAGTAAGTCATTGTAAACTCAAATATGAAGTGTTATCCTCACCAAAATCGCAAGTTGTAGCAGATTTTTTTTAGGAATTTCCATTAGAAGAAGATGAGGCAAGAGAAAAATGATGGATATAGAAGAAGAACATGGAAATCCAAGGGATTTATTAACATAGCCAAATAGATGGGAAATATTGGTAGATGGATCATCAAATGGAGAAGGTAACGGAATTGGGATCATTATAATTTCGCCAGAAGGCAATAAAATGGCTTTCTCTTCAGATTGGAGTTTGCATCTACTAACAATGAAACAGTATGAAGCTATAATACATGCTGCGATTTGCAATAGAAATGAAGTTGGAGAATGTAAGAATTACCAGTGATTCTCAGTTAGCTATTCGCCAGATAAAAGAAGAGTATACTACAAATGAAGCATCCTTGAAAAAGTACAAAAAGCTTGTTGACGAATTGTCAGCGAAGATACCAAAAATAAAGTGGAGACACATATCAAGAAAAGACAATAGACTCGCTGATGCTTTTGCTTTTATATCAAGTATGATGACAGATCCATCTGCGAGATGCATAAAAAACAGACACTTCAATCACCATCAATCAACAAAGAGGAAGAGGAAGAAGCAGAAGTAATGCTCATAGAAGATGAAGCACAAAGATCCCATTGCGAGGATTGGAGGACAGAACTTCATGCTTATTTAATGAAAGGAGAAACACCAAGAAATAGATTAGAAATGCATAAATTAAAAAGTCGTGCAACAAATTATGAATTAAGAGACGGGGTATTATACCGAAGATCCTTTAATGGACCCTCACTCAGGTGTTTAACACGAAAGGAAGGAGAAGCAGTATTAAAAATGCTACACAGTGTGGATGCTGGCAATCATAGTGGCGGAAGATCTTTAGCACATAAGGCGAAAATGCAAGGCTATTATTGGCCATATATGCATGAATATGCGAAGCAAATATCAAGACGTTGCGAAGATTGTCAAAGGCATGGAAAGAAAATACATGCACCAGGTGCACCGTTAACTTCTTCAACAAGTGTATGGCCTTTTGGAAAGTGGGGATTAGACATTGTAGGGCCATTTTTACCAGGTACAGGGAAAAGGAGATATTTTATTGTCGCAACGGATTATTTCACAAAGTGGGCAGAAGTAAAAGCGGTACAACACATTCGCGACAAAGATATTTTTACTTTCATATTCGAAAACATAATATGCAGATTTGGAATTCCAAAGACGTTGGTATCCGACAATGGGAAACAGATTTGAGGGACAAAATATAGAATTATTGCTTAATGCATTCCAAATAAAATGTGGGAAATCAACTCCTTTATACCCGCAGGCTAATGGGAAAGTGAAGCAACAAATAAAACAATCATTTGATATATTGAAGAAAAAACTAGAAGGGCATAATAAGGCATGGTGTGAGCAAGTACACATAATGGGCTTATAATACAACAATGGGCTTATAATACAACATGGTGCGAGAAGCTACGGAGGATCATTCCAACAACAAAGAGAGAAGCTTGGGAGAAAAATCTTGTCTAACATCTTGGTTAAATTAGATGAGTTAGAAGAAAATAGAGAAAGAGCACTACAACATATGGAGAATTATCATTCCAACAACAAAAAGAGAGAAGCTTGGGGAGAAAAATCTTAGTGGTGGCAAGTTAACGAAAAAATGGGATCTTACATTAAATTAGATGAGTTAGAAGAAAATAGAGAAAGAGCATATATGTATTTACAACAAAATATGGAGAATTATCGGCGAAATTCATCTTAAAGTGAACAAAAGAATCTATAAATGACTTAACAATTTTACGTCCATGTTAAAACATTATCCGTATCGATTTCACTATTTTAACTTTTAGAGAATTTCAATCACAACAAAGAAGCGAAAGTGATGATATGGTCAAGAATATAATAAATGAAAGAAGTGGCGATATAAAAATAAATGAAAGAAACCAAATTGGTAAAAATATAAAAATTGAGAATTCTTACAAAAAGTCTAAACCCTTATAATATGAAAGCTAAAAATGGGATGGACCTTGAATCCCATCCCCATCATCAAGGAGATAGTTGGACCCCATCCCCATTTGTGCGGGTAAACCCTACCCATATAGACCCACGGGGATGGGTTGGATGGGGCAAATGGCCATCCCTAAGATAGTTGGGCCATATAGATTGGAGGTAGACCATGGAATAGATTATATCTAAAGAAATATTACCCATAAAAGATGGAAAGGAAAGAATAAATTATGAAGTGTTAAATGAATGAAATGATATGAAATGTTCCTGCGACAGAGATATTGCGAAATTAAGAAAGGATGTGTGAATATCTCGCAAAATGAATTAACAAGAGATAACCAAAAATGAATGATTGAACGAATTAACAAAAATGAATGAGTGAGTGAATGGGACAAACCTTTATGGCGTACACCTAGTTCGCGAATGATATTTCGCAAGAGGAAAATGTAAGACCTAAAGTGCGTCATATAAGGGGGTATCTCTTGACATGACTCGTGGAAAAGGTTACACCGCTCCCGGAACCCGAGTCATGGAGATTTGGGGTCCATGAAAGCCTATCCGGGAGAGATACCTTGGATTTCCAACTATATATATAAGGTTATACCAGTTGGACGCCCGAGGGTCTCTTCCAAGGAGTCGTGTATGTTCAAGGCGCCGAGGTACACGGTTGAGCCAAGAGTGCTCGGGACATTTGAAGTGTCTCGGCCATTCTTGGCAAGTCTTGGCACATGCCGCACTCGGCCCGAAGAAAACTCCACTTAGGGTGCAGTCTCGTAACCATAAACCCTATAGGTATAAGGGATAAGAGGCTGCGAAAACAATTGGTTGTTGTTAAGACCGGATGGGAGGAGCTAGTCTTGTATGGACGATGTACGCCTCCTTGAAGGAGCAACCAGGGAGATGATAAGGGCGGCACCCTCCATTAGGGAGCTGATAAGTGTCACAAGACGGCAATGTCATGGGGCTTTATATTCGCAAGAACATTTAGGCCTGTCATATTGTCGCAAATAAAATATCCCGCAGAGGCAAAAATACTAAAGAAATGATAAGACAAGATCAATGGGTCATTACATGAAAGTGTAAGAAATGTCATGGGATTTTATGTTCGCAAGAATATTTAAACCTGTCATATTGATGCAAAATGAGGGGTGGCAAAATAAGACCTTTAACTAGGAAGGCAAAATAAGACCACACAAAAACAATGATAAGGCAAGATCAATGGGTCAATACATGAAAATGCAAAGACATCCTGCGATCTTGTCGCAACAGTGAATTTCAGCATAAATGAAGATAATAGAATAACAATCATTAAATACCAAAAATTATACTTGTTGAAAGAAAGAAGAGTAACGCAGGCGAGTACATACATCAAAAAAGATAATGGAAGTACATAAAGAAACAATAGCACGAGAAGGAAGATTACAAAAGAAAATCATCTCTCAAATAGTAGCTTTTTCACCAGAAGGAGATGCTGGGTTTTCTTCGGCAACTTTATCCATATTCTCGCTAATTAATATATTTCCAGCAGATCCTTCTTCTTCATTTGCGACATCATCATTGACAGTTTTATTGGGAGAGACAGTTTCTTCATCTTCGAGTTCTTCGCCAGTGTTATAATCATAATCGCTATCAGGAGGATTAGGAACTTCATCATCACTTACTTCCAGAGGTTCAACAGACACAGGATCAAGAGATTTAGATAGTAAAACATCATTCACAAGAACTTCGGCTCTAAGATGAAATTGACGAAGGAGTGCTTTCTGTTGATTTTTACTCTCTATATCTTTACAGTCACGCATATAGTCGAATTTTCTTTCTGCCCTATCGCGAGAGCGTGCAAGAAAAGCAGTGAGTATTCCATTCTCTTTGCGAATTCTTGAGTAGTCAGATTTCAGAGCAGTAATGGAGGAGTGAAGTTTTTTCTCGGACTCTGCAAAACAAAAAGTAAAAGGAATTATACAAACAAAAAAATATGAAGGCTTGATAAAGAAAGAATAGATGAGGCAGTCAACTTCTATGACTACCTTCCTTCTGCGAGATAAGATGTTGGATTAGAGCCGAACAACTATTCTCCAAATGTTCCATGGCATTGTCAAAATTATCTCCAATTAAACCTTTCAGGCGTAATCGCCAACTTTTTTCGTTGGAAACAAGTAAAGCATTCTCTTTTATAAGGGAGGAATTGGACTTTTCTAGTTCGGAACATTGATCCTTGAATTGGTTTACTTTTACACTTAAATTATTCTACCCTGAATCAGTTTATCCTTCTCGGCAGTAACTTCTTCTAGTTGATTTCTCAAATGAACAAAGAGATTGTTCTTGCTTTTACGTAATTTTTGACAAATATCATTTTGTTGCGAGTAAATCGCCACCTTGTTTAACGAGTTCGCTTCTCTTGAGAAAGAGTTCCATTCTCATCGATAAAGTTTCCAACTCCAAATTAGCTTTAGTCAAAGAGTAAGACAAAGCGAGATAAGTCATTACTTAATGAATCTTGTTTCGAGCTAAATCAAGCATTTTCTTTAGAAAGATTATCTATTTGATCAACAGAATATGTATGAAGATTATCTAATTGGTTATATTGCTCCATCCAAGCATCTATATCAACTCGAAGTTCTTCAACAGTAGATTCCAACTGATATATCTCCATTTTTGTTTCTGGTTTAAAGCTTGAAGGGCGAACAAGGGCTTGAGTTAAAAAAAAAAAAAAAAAAATGGACAATACAGAGGCAAGAGTTTACCTTTTAGTTCTTCATTCTTCTTGCGAAGATTATCACGATCCAGTGAAGTATTTTGAAGTTTTTGGTTCTCAAGATGGAGAGTATTACATTTTGCAGTCATGACTTGGAGATCATTCTTCAAAGTGTTAATTTCTTGCTCCAAGGATGTTTGCGAAACTCTATCAGGTCCAAGGTGTTTGCTCAAAATCTCGCAAATATCAGATTTGACAGGATCGACGGAAGTCTTCCTAGCATGGTTCACAATATTTGATAGGACTTTGAAGGCCACCTCTATTCCCTCTAGATTTTCTTTAGTAAGTGGGATTTGCTCAGAAAAGGAAGTAATAGTGATAGAAGAAGGGAGATATGAATCATCTTTTGTTAAAGGAATATCACGAGAAGAAGAAATCTCGTGAGGGTTAATGACTGGAGGAATGGTAGAGGCATTAACAATGGAAGAAGAAATAGGCTCATTTGCAGAGGGACTGTTGTGAGTGAGTTGATCTATGAGAAATTCAGGCATAGAAATGTTATCTTTGGAAGAAACAGTAGGGATCTCTTGCGAAGATGTCGCAGTAGGAGTTGTAAGTTTGAATGTAGGAAAAGTGACAGAAGGCGCAACGGGTTTAGAATGGCGAGGCTTCTTGGGGGATTTATCAGCATTTTGGTCATCCTGCGAATCACAAGCTAAATAAGAAACAGAGGCAACAATATTGTTATTAAGAGAATAAATGTTTCTTAAATACCTTGTTACTCGCAGGCTTTCTTTTAGAAGCAGTGGATTTCGGTTACGAGCCCATAAAGATATGATAGGTGTAGAATACACCGTATTTACTATACAGAGTTTATGCTTTCTTTGTTATTTTTCTTGTAAATTATGTATTTTACGCTTGTTTTGAGTTTTGTAGCTACTTTGGAGTCACACGGAGGAAAAGAAGAAGAAATTACCCAATTTGAGCAAAAAGGGCAAAATCGTCATTTCATGGGCGAACACTATGTGGAGCCGAGCCAAGGTTAAGGGGCAACTCTCCTTTGGAGGAGTAATAAACATATACTAGCTGAGGATAAGGGACAACCAGCTTAGTTATCCCTTATCGGGGTGACCGGGTGTTGGATAACAGACTCAATTTATAACCCTAAAACCTAAATTCAATACTCATCTTCTCAATCATTTTGCACCTGAGAGAGAAGAGTTAAAAGTAATGGCTGCCGTTTGGGACCGAGAACCATTCCAAGAAATTGAGGGATTTATTGCCAGAGAGTGAATCAAAACTCGAGAATAAAGAAGAAAAGAGAAGACAGAATTGAAGTTGTTAGTATTGAGTATTTGGGATCGGCCTGAGATGATGCAGCAAACGAGTGATGAAGGAGATGAACTCGCTGCTGTTAGTTCATGAGAGATGCAGCCGAAATCGAGAGAAATTCATGGGATCGATTGCTGCCGACAGAGATCGATGTTGGAGAGGAAGGAACTCATGGAGGAAGAAATCGAAGATGGTGGTTCTGGTGGAATGGGTATGAAACCGAGAAGAGAATTAAATCAGAGATCGATTCTTAGAACGAGAAGACAAAATTGGGGTTTGAGTTTGGTGGATTGATTAGGGTTCGAATATGTGATATTGCTGCTGAATTGAAATCGAGAAGAAATTAGGTTTTGTTGGTGTTGAGAATCGAGATGTGGAGATGTTGACGTCAACCTCGGTGAATCGAGAAGAAGATTGAAGATTATCATGGGATATGAGTAGTTGCTTAGGTTCTTAAAATGAATGATGAATTTTGGTTTGAATCGTGAGTGATTGAATGAGTTAACCGAAGTTGGGTTGAACTCGATTTGGGATTTGAGTGATTGAAGATGATACACTTCTTCTTTGCTTTTGTCTTTGTTTCGAGGAGAAATTGGAAGAATGATTGCAATAAGAATGGACAGAAGGTCGATGATGGTGTCAGAGTGAATTGAACCATGGAAGATGAATTATCAGGGTTTGAAGAATCGGTGATGCTATGATGTCGAGAAGGTGGAAATAGGTGGATTGGATCAGGTACGGTGATGGTTTACTGGGTATCGATTGGAAGGAGGATCTGTGATGGTTGGGTTTTGTTGTGAATTTGGTGAAAGACTAATGGAATGAGAAGACCTGTCATGTTCGTTGTATGAGAACAAGGGTTTGGAGGAGAATGAATGAAATAGAGTTGGATTATGAGATGGGTATGCAGTAAGATCAAAGTCCTATAACTGTTGAAGTAGTAGATGAATGGCTTGTATAGATGTATGATAGGATTGTGCAGGAAATGGAGCTAAGAACGGCCGGAATTTGGCCTAGGAAAGTCCTGTAATTAAATGGAACTCGGACGGTTTATCACTCCGGCGAGTTGACTCGGTAGCCGACGATGACACGATTCCGGTGTGTTGAGTACGAGCCCACCGATCCAGTATTTGACTCATCTGAGTAAGACCCAGTAAGACGACTTAGACGAAATTGACTCGGCTGAATCCTTCTTCCTTGACCCAGTCGACTGTTAGAGACCGTTGGTCTTGACCGTTATCTTTAACAGAATCTTAACGGAATATACCTTAACCGGAAGAGAATCTCAGGTGGCCGGCGGCGATTATTCCGGTCGGATTCCGGCCATAATACCAGTTTTCCGGCGAGCAAAAATTCCAGAATTTTCTATGGACTTCTCTCATGGGTGTGAAGACTTGGACTAGGAGTTGGATGGAGAATTCGGCTCAAACTTGGAAAGAGAAGATGGAAGAGATGAGAAAGGCTTGGATTTGGAAATTGAATTGCTAAAGGAAAAGGATTCTAATCCTTGGAAGATTTGGAGAATATTGAAGCCTATAAATAGAGAAGTTTTCTACATCTTTTACACACATCTCTACACACACAACACTTTTCTTTTCTTATTCTTTGTGTGAACTTTTAGCATGAGTAGCTAATTTTATTATTGATTGAGGATGAATTCCTAGTTCTTAATATGATTTAAGTTTTTGTTTTCAATTCTATCTTGAAGTTTTTCACATAATTATCGTTTGTTTTTACTAATAGGAATGATCTTAATGACATTCATGATTGATTGATAGATTGTTTGGGTGGCCAACTAAATTGATTTGTTAATTGATCTAAAGCTAGTGAAAGTTAGGAGATAAGTAATCGTTTCTTGACTTTTTACATAAGTAGCAAACACGAGACCTTGCGGAGGGATTCCGTGGAGCAATTGTGTGTGAAAACAACGTTAGTAAGTAGACCTTGATCTAAGAGTCCAACTACTAATATTGACCTAATAAGTTCATAAATCTTAATGCGTTTATTTAAATTACATCTAGAGTGATCTACTACTAGGTGGTTTGGTAAATAGAATCCGGTAGTCGAGAACTTCCGTATCCGGTGATACAAGGGATTTAGGGGTTTAGCACTGATCTAGCTGCTTTACCTACGGTTGGTGATAATTTGTGACTAATAACAAGTAGAAAAGAACATAACTTGATTCATTGTTTCGTAACGAATAAGGATTCCTTGATCTTGTCTCTCTTATTGCTTTCAACTTTATCTTTCTTTTGCTTTGTTTATTTTCTTTTGCTTTTTACACCCCCTTTTGTGACAATTTTTACAACTAGAATCTCTTGCTCCTCGTGGGAACGAACTTGACTTCCATTATATTATTTTTAATTGAGTGGAAATATTAATTAATTTGATTGCACCTACGACACGCATCAAATTTTGGCGGCGCTGTAGGGAGCAACGGACGATTTTAGTTGTTTTTATTTTTCTTTTTGCTTTATTCTTGCTTTGTTGGATTCTATATCGTATCTAACTTGGTTTCTGAGAATCTTATTTCAGGTATCGGTTTTCCATGTATGGTGGACAAGAGCAAGCATATTACAACAATCAATACGGTTTTCAACCTCAACATTATGACAACTTCCAACCATCCTTAGGATACAATCAAAACCAATCTTTTGGCTATGATCAAATTCCTACAGAACCTTATGGATATTCTCATACATATCAACAACCTTATGACGGGTATGTAAGTGGACAATCACAAGGATGGGAGGATAGTTTTGTTTATGATCGAAATTCTCTAGTTTTGCGAGATAAGATGTCCGCCATGGTTGGGGATCTTCAACAAAAGTTGCAAGAATCACATCGAGAAATTCAAAGGAATTCGGAGAAATTATACGAACAAATTAATCAACCTTTGGAGACTTTTGAAGATGCTAGTGTAGCTTACTCGAGCCTTGATCTTAATAATGATCAATCACCTATTCAAAAGGAAGAGCTTGAGGAAGATGCATTTATTGCTTGGAAAAAATTTCTTAGGGAAAGATATGAGTCTGCGGAAGTGTATGAACGTTGCAACAATGAGGAAGTTATTCCAACTCCGGATCATAATAAAGATCCTTCACCTATTCAAAAGGAGGAGTTTGAATATCACTTGCCTATTGTTGTAAACGAAGTAACACCCTCACAAGAAGATCTTACAATTTATACCGAGGAAGATTATATGAGAGAAGAATGGCCCGATTCCGATGATGAGAATGTTGAAGAGATGATGCTCGTTAATGAAACCGAATTGATTGATTTCGTGGAAGACCCAATTGAACTAGCCAATGATTTTAATGATGCCAAGACTTTGGTTAAGGTAGAAAACGACGAAGAATGGTTACAAGGTTTAATAGAGGACCACGATATACAAGAGGTAAGTAATTCACTTGAATTTTTTAAGGATGAAGAGGATTCTATAATACAAGAAATTGTGCAAGGTTTGTCTAACCCTTTGCATATTGATTCTTCTCCTTTACCTCTTATTGGTTTGAATGTATGTGCTTCGAAAGTATTTTTGGATGATTTTGTTTCTAAATATCCACCATTGGAAACACTTGATGCTAACACTATGCAGGTTTGCCAAGAGGAATACATGGAAGTTCCAAAATTCTATGTTCTTTATACACTTCCGAGTGTGGACGAGAATAAGTGTGGGGGAAATTGCTATCGAGCGATAATTTCACTATTATTTTCTTGTGCTAACATTTGTATGGAGTTATTGTTTGCAAAACAGGTATTATGGGTGGATCCCCAAATTTTCCGATTGTTAGTATATGGGGAATGAATCCTGCAAGAGCTAAGTCGGGCCGTCGACTTTAAAACAAGCGCTTAATGGGAGGCAACCCATAGGTTTTGTATTTCTTATCCTTTTGCTTTTTGTTATTTCTTTTTCTTGTTCCATATCATGTTAAAATTTCCCACCTTAACTTTACTAGGAGGATTCAATTACATTGAGGACAATGTAAGGTTTAAGTGTGGGGGAGTGGTTAAGCATGTTATTAAAAAAAAATTAAAAAATTAAAAAGTTTTTTAAAAAAAAAAAAAGTTTTTACTTAAAACTTTCAACTTTTAGAGATTTTAGAGTCACTAGCATACTTCTAGGTATGTTTACATAGAGATTTTGACCGACATAATTGAACTTGGAAATGTTAGAGAACTACATTCGGATTTCTTGTTTGTTTGAGTGTTAAATAATGGATTTAATCATGCCGGTGATGCGAATTTGGTGCAGGGAGAAATGCATTATTAGAGTTGCTGATCAATCATTAGTGGAGACTACCCGTATTCATATCATGTGAGGCACCGACCAGAAATTTTCTATCTACTAAAGAGCTTCTTTTGAGTGTGTGTCACCGTACGTAAATTCCGGGTAGAATGGTGAGCTACCCAACCTCCCACCAATAGAAGCACTACTCTTTGATCTCTTGAGTGCTAATTTTGTCAATCATGAGGGTGACGTCTATAGATGAAAGCTTCCTTCTTGTAGTTCGATTTGCAGTTAGCACCATTCTCTCTCTCGACAACAACGGATCCATAGAAACACTCTCATCATCAACAAGGAGCGACATCAAAATCTACAAGGAAAGTTGGAAAAGTTTAAGGTTTACAAGCAACGGAACGAGAAAAAGAGCAAATTTCAAACTCAAGTAAAGCAACATACAAATGAGCGGATTTTACATATATGTTGAGGACTTACAATACAATGAGGTAATTTTATATCCAAGTATGAAGACTTATTTATAAGAGCAAAGAAAAGTAAAAGGTGAGAATTATTGAAGTTTATGATTTTGAGGTGATACAAGTTGTGAAGAATCAAGCGGTAAAATACTTCTCCCACGGCCATGGTTTATTTTTGTATTTTATTTCTTTTGTGTCAATTCAAAAAAAAAAAAAAAAGAAAAAGAAATTTTTGTTTTGTTTAATAAGCCGTGGGAAAGGAAAATTTATAAGGAAGTTTCAAGCGACAAGGATTATTAAGGTAAAGGTTATAAATTGTCAAGGATTTATGAAATTCGAGAGTTTTTCATCAATAGTTGAAACCAAAGACGAAGACCAAGAAGATCAAGACGAGGATCGGAAGACGTTTCTATTGGATGCCGTGAGAGTGGTGTTATCATAATTGGCGATCGGATGTGAAGGTGAGTAAGTAATCTCATCCTCAATAATAAATGGTTGATTTCCTTTCTTAGAGATCGTCAGAAAAATGGTTTTTCAAAATGTTAAAAGATGTGGGTTTTTAAAAATATTTCGGAAGTTGTCCTTCCCACCATTCAACGTGTCGCAGAATTTTATCTTCATTCCTACACGCACACATGTGAGAACCATAAAAAGCCGTTTTTTGAGTGCAATTATCATAAAATCCTTTTTGGTGAGGCAGAAGTCGAGGCGAAATGCTTATTGATCGTTTCTCAAACACGCATTCTCTCATTATGGTGTGGTTATTTCTCACTCAACATTTAAGAATGAGAATATGTTCTTTAGTATTTCTAACTTCTTATTACTAGCATGCACTAACTCTATGTCCTCATAACTCTTTGGATGCTTGGGACGCTGAACGCTTTGAAGTTGTGAGTTTTTAGTTTGATTTGCTCGAGGACTAGCAAAGTCTAAGTGTGGGGGAATTTGATAGGTGTAGAATACACCGTATTTACTATACAGAGTTTATGCTTTCTTTGCTATTTTTCTTGTAAATTATGTATTTTACGCTTGTTTTGAGTTTTGTAGCTACTTTGGAGTCACACGGAGGAAAAGAAGAAGAAATTACCCAATTTGAGCAAAAAGGGCAAAATCGTCATTTCATGGGCGAACACTATGTGGAGCCGAGCCAAGGTTAAGGGGCAACTCTCCTTTGGAGGAGTAATAAACATATACTAGCTGAGGATAAGGGACAACCAGCTTAGTTATCCCTTATCGGGGTGACCGGGTGTTGGATAACAGACTCAATTTATAACCCTAAAACCTAAATTCAATACTCATCTTCTCAATCATTTTGCACCTGAGAGAGAAGAGTTAAAAGTAATGGCTGCCGTTTGGGATCGAGAACCATTCCAAGAAATTGAGGGATTTATTGCCAGAGAGTGAATCAAAACTCGAGAATAAAGAAGAAAAGAGAAGACAGAATTGAAGTTGTTAGTATTGAGTATTTGGGATCGGCCTGAGATGATGCAGCAAACGAGTGATGAAGGAGATGAACTCGCTGCTGTTAGTTCATGAGAGATGCAGCCGAAATCGAGAGAAATTCATGGGATCGATTCTCACGACAGAGATCGATGTTGGAGAGGAAGGAACTCAGGGAGGAAGAAATCGAAGATGGTGGTTACGGGTGGAATGGGTATGAAACCGAGAAGAGAATTAAATCGAGAGATCGATTCTTAGAACGAGAAGACAAAATTGGGGTTTGAGTTTGGTGGATTGATTAGGGTTCGAATATGTGATATTGTCTTTGAATTGAAATCGAGAAGAAATTAGGTTTTGTTGGTGTTGAGAACCGAGATGTGGAGCCGTTGACGTCAACCTCGGTGAATCGAGAAGAAGATTGAAGATTATCATGGGATATGAGTAGTTGCCGGTTCTTAAAATGAATGATGAAGTTTGGTTTGAATCGTGAGTGATTGAATGAGTTAACTGAAGTTGGATTGAACTCGATTTGGGATTTGAGTGATTGAAGATGATATACTTGTCACTAGCTGTTGTTCTTTGTTTTGGGAGAAATTGGAAGAATGATTGCAATAAGAATGGACAGAAGGTCGATGATGGTCTGAGGTGAATTGAACCATGGAAGATGAATTATCAGGGTTTGAAGAATCGGTGATGCTATGATGTCGAGAAGGTGGAAATATGTGGATTGGATCAGGTACGGTGATGGTTTACTGGGTATCGATTGGAAGGAGGATCTGTGATGGTTGGGTTTTGTTGTGAATTTGGTGAAAGACTAATGGAATGAGAAGACTCCTGCTGCTTCGTTGTATGAGAACAAGGGTTTGGAGGAGAATGAATGAAATAGAGTTGGATTATGAGATGGGTATATGCGAAGAAGATCAAAGTCATGTAATCGTTGAAGTAGCGAGATGAATGGCTTGTATAGATGTATGATAGGATTGTGCAGGAAATGGAGCTAAGAACGGCCGGAATTTGGCCTGGGAAAGTCCTGTAATTAAATGGAACTCGGACGGTTTATCACTCCGGCGAGTTGACTCGGTAGCCGACGATGACACGATTCCGGTGTGTTGAGTACGAGCCCACCGATCCAGTATTTGACTCATCTGAGTAAGACCCAGTAAGACGACTTAGACGAAACTGACTCGGCCGAATCCTTCTTCCTTGACCTGGGCCGATCGTTAGAGACCGTTGGTCTTGACCGTTATCTTTAACGAGAATCTTAACGGAATATACCTTAACCGGAAGAGAATCTCAGGTGGCCGGCGGCGATTATTCCGGTCGGATTCCGGCCATAATACCAGTTTTCCGGCGAGCAAAAATTCCAGAATTTTCTATGGACTTCTCTCATGGGTGTGAAGACTTGGACTAGGAGTTGGATGGAGAATTCGGCTCAAACTTGGAAAGAGAAGATGGAAGAGATGAGAAAGGCTTGGATTTGGAAATTGAATTGCTAAAGGAAAAGGATTCTAATCCTTGGAAGATTTGGAGAATATTGAAGCCTATAAATAGAGAAGTTTTCTACATCTTTTACACACATCTCTACACACACAACACTTTTCTTTTCTTATTCTTTGTGTGAACTTTTAGCATGAGTAGCTAATTTTATTATTGATTGAGGATGAATTCCTAGTTCTTAATATGATTTAAGTTTTTGTTTTCAATTATATCTTGAAGTTTTTCACATAATTATCGTTTGTTTTTACTAATAGGAATGATCTTAATGACATTCATGATTGATTGATAGATTGTTTGGGTGGCCAACTAAATTGATTTGTTAATTGATCTAAAGCTAGTGAAAGTTAGGAGATAAGTAATCGTTTCTTGACTTTTTACATAAGTAGCAAACACGAGACCTTGCGGAGGGATTCCGTGGAGCAATTGTGTGTGAAAACAACGTTAGTAAGTAGACCTTGATCTAAGAGTCCAACTACTAATATTGACCTAATAAGTTCATAAATCTTAATGCGTTTATTTAAATTACATCTAGAGTGATCTACTACTAGGTGGTTTGGTAAATAGAATCCGGTAGTCGAGAACTTCCGTATCCGGTGATACAAGGGATTTAGGGGTTTAGCACTGATCTAGCTGCTTTACCTACGGTTGGTGATAATTTGTGACTAATAACAAGTAGAAAAGAACATAACTTGATTCATTGTTTCGTAACGAAGAAGGATTCCTTGATCTTGTCTCTCTTATTGCTTTCAACTTTATCTTTCTTTTGCTTTGTTTATTTTCTTTTGCTTTTTACACCCCCCTTTTGTGACAATTTTTACAACTAGAATCTCTTGCTCCTCGTGGGAACGAACTTGACTTCCATTATATTATTTTTAATTGAGTGGAAATATTAATTAATTTGATTGCACCTACGACACGCATCAAGATATTAGGGTTTGTAATGGTGAATTTGGTACTGGATTTGTTCTTGCTGAAACAAAAATGGCAGAGGAGTCGTTAAAAGAAGATCAATATCAGGATAAAACAACTTCAATGAGAGAGATCAATCACAAAATGATCAAATTCAGCAAAATTAACAAACCTTGATGCCATAGAAACAGTAGCAGGAAAATAATAACGGGAAAACGATGAAGAAGATGATGAAGAAAAGGAGCAGAAAATATTTGCAGACGATGAAGAAGATGAAGTAAAAGAAAAGAAATGCTTTCACAAGGAAATCTCCTTTAAATAGACGAGAAAAGAGTAATCGGATAACATTAAATGTGCCGGTAAAAAGGGAAATTTTAGACACGTGTAAACAGTCATTCCTGAATTCACGGAATCTTGTCGATAGAAAATTGATGGAAAATCAACGATTGCGAGATCTCAAAATATTGGTTCTCATGACATTCTCTCCTTCGCAGAGAAGACATGAGAAGAGGCAAGATGTAGGATCAGAATATCGCGACATCAATACTTCGCGAGATTAATAAATGACGACATTACGAGGGAGTCGTAGGGAAGTAAAATAAATGACGCAATGAATGACGACAACCAAAACATGAGAAAGATGTGAAGATTCAGCGAAATTTAGGAATGTCGCGAGATTGTATACTTGTACACTTGCGATATCTCGCAAGACATTCCCGAAAATAAAGGACAGCTTAGCTGTCATCCACTGTGTACTACCCTATATAAAGGGTTGAGTCAGTCTGTTGTGGGGAGAGTTCTTTTTGAATTGTTAAGCAAGTCTTGAGGAGAGAGAAAGTTTTTAGAGTGATTGTAACTCTTTAACTCATTTCTATTTCTTATTGTAAAGATTCAAGTATTCAATCAATAGAAATCATAATCATTCATCTTAAAATGACTTAATTGTGTATATTCTAGTAAGGGGTGTAGTGTAGGATTTCCTACAACTACATGCGACACCAAATTTCTGTTGCAAATTGATCTCGACCACTCAACTTCGCCGGACAAATTGAGTGGCCCAGATCACACTTTCACGAGACAATGAGATATGGGTGCCTACACCATCATGTCGTCTACACACATGCACGATCGGCCCTGTCAAAATTGTATCCCAAGCTTGGATTCGACCAAGCTGAAGAGTGATGCTTGCGCACCTCTTCAAAAACCCTAATTCCATCAACGGTCGCTGATGAGTGTCTCAAAGATCATCTCGTCCGTACAACTTCACCGGCTTGGTTATACAACCCTGGTCAGGAGCTAATTGGTCAGTGAGGCGTCATGGTGATCACCACCCGTCACTTTACCACACCATGATACAATACCTGCATAGAATACACACGATACTTCACAAGTATCGACTTCCTAAATAACTTAGTTATTTAGTCTAGCATTACATGCTACTTTTTGTGGGTCCCACGATCCACACACTCGAGACATCAATCATGTCACAAACTGGGGATACATACGGGGTATTGGTCTGGCGGTTTACAACGCGGCAACGCGCCATCACAAGAACGTGTCAGGAAGTCATGGACGGTTAGAGATGACAGGAGAAGTGGGCAAGACTGGTCGTGTAACACCAACACATAACTCCACTACTCCATCACTCCACTTCCTCCACTTCCCACGAGAGATGTGAATAAGGCTCAAATGACTTGTATAAATAGGTTCTCCTCCCTATTTCCGTAATAATGTAACAAGTCCGGACAACAGAGGCAAGTGTTGATACCATCGTATTCAAACACCGAATCGATAGCTTACATCCGCAAGCCGTTCAGCTTTCTGATACAAGTCATACATAGCCAACACCTTCACAATCTCAACACCTTCTTCGCTTCCCTCCCTAAGATCAACCCCATCTCCTTCACTTTGTGACCGAAACAAGTCTGGAACGGCCATTTCTTGGTTTAGGCCGGATTTGCACAGATTGATTTATCGAATCTACAAGCACTCCTGTGCAGTGCATTTGTTTAAGGTTTAGACGCATTTCTCATTCACACACCCCAAATTACCAAAACTGGCAGAAATAGTTTTCACCCATAAACAATTGGCGACCACAGCGGGAGGTTAATCTCTCGGTTGTAAAGTCAATTTCTTCAATACCATTCAATCAATTTCGAGATGGTTGGTCTTAGGACCACCTCGATGGTCTCAAATCCTGATGGTTCCTCCAACGGAGATACCCCTCCTCCTAACGGCGTATCTGACGGCATGATCGGGAGATTTCCAACATTAAGCGAACTAGCACGGGTACAGGAGATTCACACGAAGAACATGGAGCTAATCAAAGAAGCGGTAAACGGCATACTTGATCTCCTCATCAAGATGACATCAGAGATTAGCGTTCCGGAGACCTTTACACCGGGGACTAGTTCCCCTCAGATCAACAGTTTTACTACGAACCAGAGGCCAGTGGATCAGGAAGCGGCATCTCTAGTGGAAAGCTTGTGTGAACTCTTGCACCTCTCGAAGAATCAACGGGCAGAGACGTTTGCTGCAGTTAATAAAATAGCTCTGGACGTACACCTGACTCCTTCTCGTACATAAGTCCTAATCGCATTGGAAACATCTGTAAATAATGTTACATTTACAGAAGACGACATGATGGCAGAGGAAGGTCATAACCGGGCCCTACATGTTACCGCACGCATCAAGGGTTCAGAGTTCAGGAGGGCCCTCGTCGACACAGGAGCATCTTCGAATGTGATTACTCTCAAGACTCTCAGGACGGCCAAGGTTAGCCCATGCAAGATTGTACGGCAGCCCACCACGATGACGGACTTCGAAGGAAACTGGACCAAGACATACGGGTATGTCAATCAATTTATCGCAGGGACCCGTTCAGTCAAAAGCAAAATTTGGAGTCATAGAAAAGGAGCCGGACTACCATATGATACTAGGGAGACCGTGGCTTCATGACAATAAGGTCATCCCTTCAACGTATCACCAGTGCCTGAAGACCATGCTAAATGAGGAAGTCATCCGTATTCCTGCATCATTGTCTCCGTACGCACCAATATGCGGAGTGGAACTGTTCGAGCCAAAAGATACTCCGCAGGGAAGGTCAGACAAAGTCCTATGCACCCCACTACCCACATGGGCTTCAATCCAGGAAGAAGACCGACTTGCATCACTGGGGCCAAGCACCACGACACGCCATTTCCGACGAGGCCTCCATCTTTATCCGGTGAAGCTTCAACCCACGTTCACACCAAAAGGGAACGCACTTTCGAGGCGAAACGTGATCAGAATGGGAAGACAATATACCGGCGCCGCTGTTAGCAATTAGCAGGAGAGACTGGCACCCAGTCTCTCCGCCCAATTGAATGCTGCAAGAATGACGAAATACAAGAGGAGGTATTGGATGCCCCGCGACAGCTACAAGATGGAACCAATTCCACCACTGACGAGCTCGAGACTGTTAACATCAGGAATGAATAATCTCACAGGCCTGTCTCTATCAGTTCGACTGGTCCACGGACGAACGTGCGAGTCTTGTTCAACTACTCAAGGAGTACCAAGATGTGTTTGCATGGACATATTAGGAAATACCTGGTCTAGATGAAAAATTGGTCACCCATCACCTACATGTCATACCTGGATCCAAGCCAATCAAGGGATCTCCGAGGCAATTCAGACATGAAGTAGAAGAACAAATCAAGAACGAAATTAAGAAGTTACTAGCTGCTGGCTTCATCAGACCTATTCATCATCCGACCTGGTTAGCTAATGTGGTCCCAGTAAAGAAGAAAAACGGAAAGATTCGGTGCTGCGTGGATTTCAGAGACTTGAACAAGTGCTGCCCCAAGGACGACTTTCCTCTGCCTAACATCGACATGTTAGTAGACGCCACTAGCGGACACGACATGTTTTCCTTCATGGATGGTTACAGTGGCTACAATCAGATAAGGATGTATGAGCACGATGCAAGTAAGACAGTCTTCCGAATCCCTCTTGGCAATTTTTACTATACTGTTATGCCATTCGGTTTAAAGAACGCCGGCGCAACGTATCGACGTGTTATAACGGCAATCTTCCACGACATGATGCATAAACAAGTAGAAGACTATGTAGATGATATCGTGGTCAAGTCAAGGGCTCGAGCAGATCACACCAGCGTCTTACGGAAAGTGTTTGAGAGGTGTCGAGAATACAAATTGAAGATGAATCCTTTGAAATGCGCTTTCGGCGTCTCTTCAGGTAAATTTCTGGGATTCCAAGTAACTGCAGAAGGGATCAAGGTAGACCCGTCCAAGACTCAGGCTATCCTCACAATGCCACCCCCACGAACTGTGAAGGATCTCCAGAGTTTCATGGGCAAGGTGAACTACATTCGACGTTTTATACCTGGTCTAGCCCAACTTACCGCCTCATTCACCCCCTTGTTGAAGAAAGGAGCCAGCTTCGTTTGGACCGCAACCCGGCAGGAAGCTTTTCAAAAGATTCAACGAATACTGTCATCTCCAGCCATCATGAAGTCTTCTGCACAAGGGAAACCGCTATATCTCTACACTGCCTTCAGTGACACCGCCGTAGGGGCTCTACTCGCTCAGGAAGACGACGAGGGAATTGAACGTCCCATATACTATTTCACCAAAATATTAAGAGATGCTGAACTCAGATATCCCAAAGCAGAGAAAGCATGTTTAGCTTTGATCAATTCCATTCAGAAGTTTAGGCATTACCTACTATCCAACAAGGTGATACTCGTGTCAAATCGACCTCGCAAAGTTTTTACTTTCAAAGCCGGTCTTGACGGGAAGGACAGGCAAGTGGATTCTCCAAATGTCAGAGCTGGACATAACATGTACGTCACCTAGAGCTATCAAGGGTCAAGCAGTCGTAGACTTACTAGCAGAATTCCCTAGAGAAGGCACTATAGGGCTACACGAGGATCTTCCCGGAGAATTTCCAGATATCTCTGTTTTGGAAGAAGAAGTATGGCTCTTGTATTTTGATGGCTCTGCTACCCCTAGCAATAGTACTGGAGGAGCGGGCGTGGTATTAGTATCTCCAACTGGGGAAGTATTCTCACACTTGATGAGTGCTAAATAGTGCATATTTATACACCTTTTTATTGGCATTTTACTCATCTTTTGCGCTTAGAAATCAGATATTATCCCAAATTCTGTGTTTTCTTTGTTTTCAAGAATAAATATTTGTATTAATTAATTTTGTGTTTTTAGGTAATAAATAAAGCTCGGAGAATCTGAGGAGCCAAAAGAGCGAAGAATTGGAGTCAAGCATCTATGGAGCAGAGAGCCAAAGCCAGCGTGCGAATCAGTTGCAACCCAACAAAGAAGACATGGGCTAGAGCTACCCATGAACCGGATCCGAACCCGTTCATCCCAAGCCGTTCAGATCGCGTCTAGATACATCCTACGGCCGCTTCATCGTTCACATCAAGTCTTGATACTTCCGCTCCACACCGAATCGCCTCATTCGCCTTCGCCCGTTCGAGATCTTCCTCGCCGAGATCCTACGCTCGCCGCAGCCTTCCTCATCGATCATCGTTGTCCCCGCCTCACAAAGAAAATCGCCTATCCCTATACCCCCACTCGAGCAAACCCATTTCCCCTTCCATCTTCTCTTTCCTCTCTCGACCACCCCCTCTGCAAAACCCATGTCTTCACTTTCTGACCTTCCATACCCCTGTGCAGAGCCATCACCACCTCCATCATCGCATCTCTGTCAACACCATCACTACTAGCTCTTACTCCATCACCCTATCTCTCGATTATCTCGTTCTTAGCTTCTTATCAACCTAGAAGCTAGGTTAGAGATAATTAGGGTTAGGGTTTTCACCAAACCCCATTGCATGTCGATTCAGAGGTCAGAGGAAAGACATGGCGCATCAGAGCAGGTTTGGGTCATCGATTATTGGTTATTTTGAGTATTTTGAGAGTATAAATTGATATTTGAGATGAAAGAGAAAACTAGTCAATTTTAGGGTTCATAGTTTCAGTTACGTAATTTTTATTTGAAATTGCTTTTATTCTCTCGCATCATGTTCTAAACACTCGCTAGGGTGTAAAACAAACCCTTAATTCTATGTTGAGTTGATTCATGATTCAATTGGTGTTCTTGATGTGTATTGCTTAGGTTAATTAGTCAATTGGTGAACAATTGTTTTGTGATAGAGTGTGCTGTAAGAAGACACTCTATACTAGGGGATGAATTGTGAAATCAATTGGTAAAATTTCCATTAGAGACCTTCATAGGAAGGATAAGAACATAAATTGAGTTAGGATACCTTAGTATAGGACTAAGTGGTGAGTTTAATCACCCTAGTGCCACAAAAACCTCAGTTACAACTTATTCTGTCCATCATTGCCTTAGTTTAGAGTCACTTCACAAAACACTCAGCCGTTTCGGCATAAAACCCCTGTTGTCATATTACCTTGCCTGAAATCAGTTAAGAGAAGCCGTGGATCATCTTACGCACTCTAGTTCTCTGTGGGAATGACCCGTATTTGCCACTGTCTATAAACTAGACACCGTGCACTTGCGGTATAAATTGTAGGACTAAATAGAAACACATTCAAAGCCCTACCAAGTTTTTGGCGCCGCTGCCGGGGAACTGGTAGTGTGCTGTTTGATCTTTACTGCTTTACTTCATTGTTTTCATTTTACTTTGTATATATGTGTTAAACTTCCCCTGTTATCAGCTGTGTTAGTATAACTTAGCTTAAACCTGTATATTTTTGCATCTTAGTAACTTGTTGTTTCTCTCAGTTGTAGTGAAGTTTCAACTGTAAATTGTTAGATTTGTTTGAACTCAGTAAGCCCATGTGTAGATTTGCATCACCGTTTTAGCTTACATTAGCATCTGTAGTTTACACTCTGTATACTTTAGCATCATTGTCTCTCTATAATTCAACTTGTCATCTTTTGCTGAAACTTGTTAAGCTTGTTATAACCCATCTTTTCTTCACTTTTGCTTTCTTGCCGTACTTGTACAATATTGAGAACTAAATTAGAACTCTTGAGTGACAGGTACAAGCTGTGCAACCAAGGAGGAGGAGGGAGCAGCAAATCCAGGGTGGAATTGCCTAAACCCAGTATTTGCACTGGTAGTAATGTATCTCTAACCTTGCATGAATGAATGAAAATTATAATATGCTGATTTGTTCACCTTGAGCTGAACCTTGTATTGCCTGAGCATATTCTTGTGCATCTGTGCTCAGCTGCAAGCCCCTGTAGCTGCAGTGACTTGAACCCACAGGTCTGTTGAGCCATCTGCTAACTTGCCAGCCCCTGAAGCTGCAAGCTGTAAGCCACAACTTGGAAACCCAAGTTAGTTGTAACTGAAAACCTGTGAGCATGCCATTTGCAGACTTTTTCTCTTGGTTGATTTTGAATCTGTGAGAACCTGTTGAATAAGCCCCTGCAATCTTGCTAGTGATAATTGCATATTTCACATATATTTAGTGTCAATTCCATACTAGTATTTGTTGGTTTTCTTGCGAATTATTGTATATTATGCTTGTTTTCTTTTATTTGTGTTTTGTCAGGTAAATCATCCAAAAGAAGTGAATATGCACTTAATTGTGCAAGGAAAGAAGCTAGTTATAAGTGGAGAAGGGCCAAAGACCAATTGGAACTCGTTCAAATACAAGATTTCTACTTTTCATTGTGTAGAGGATGAGAAGATGAAGGCAATGGCGAAAGAACGGAGTCATTCTGAGTTCGTATGAAGAAGTTATGAGCAAAACAAGAACTTGGAAGACTAAGGGCTAAATGGTCATTTCAAAGAGAAGTGTTATTGGCATCCTCACTGATCGTTAAGGGGCACTTCCTGTTAAGGGGCAGTCAAGCTCAAAGGAACTGCTAAAGGAAGTTATATCATTTACTATGGGGAAGCCGGAATTCAAAATCCGTTGAAGGCACCCGCCTTCATTACTAGGGGCACTTCGTCTTCACTGTTGCAAAATAGAATGCAGGCGATGGCAGTCGGAACTTGATCATCATGATGATCATGATTTTGATGGATTTCAGAAGAAGGTATTTCGGGATCTTATAGACATCATTGGGTAATTGAAGGCGAAACAAAACATGGGTTGTTGCCTGATTTCGAGTTTTCACCGAGAAACGGTTTCGTTGCTGATGATCAAAATCCCGGTGATTAAGAGCAGTGAGAAAGTGGAGCTCGAGGAAGAAGAAGCTGCTGGCAGAAACGAGATGAAGTTGGATGTGATTGCACGTGCTCGAGTGTGGAGTTATATGAGCAATGGTTGCTCGCTGGAACAACACAGAGATGGAGAAGTTCGAATGGGCTAGTTGTTGTTGCCAGTGATGATCGGAAGGGAGATGATATTCGAGCTGTGAAACATGGAAGCATTGGAGAGGCTGAGTTACGAGTTTGTATTGCTGTGGTTCAATGTTCGAGCTTGGCAGTGATGATATATCATCGGTGATTGTCATGGGAGTCTGTGTTTGATCTCGATGAGCGAATTCAAGCTGCGGTGATGATGGGAGAGATGAAGGAGTCATCAACGAGAAAAGTTTTGATGTCGCTGTTGTTCGAGGGTTAGAGCTGGTTGTTGCCAGAGATGAAGAAATTGATTGACAGAGAAGAGGGCTCGAACAAGAACATGGAAGGAAGAACGGCAATTGCTGCCATTGACGTTGGCTAAGCTCGAGAAGAATTGTTAGATGACGTCACCATGGGACCCACTTCTCTGCTGAGATAGAAGTTCAATGATCGTACAAATCGAAGCGGTGGAGCATGTGGTGGGCCCGTGTTTGCAGTACTTTTGCAGTCGCTTTGACGTGTTTTGGAGAAGTGATGATTGTGTGTGCGGCGGAGCATCGAAATTTGGATAGATAGATGGTGTAGATTAAGACACAAAGGGTTCTCAAATGATCGAACGGATCAGAAGCCATACGCAAGCTAATAGAATGCACCGCACGACACCCAATTACCAGCACTTATTTGGGATTAACTCCACCGACTGTTGTTGTTTATCATGTACGAATTTTGTGGATCGGCTAGGGTATTTGAAGCCTATAAATAGCTACCTAAACCAAAAGAAAGATATAACTTCTTCTTTTATTATTTCTTTTGTAGTTACACATAACTTTTTGGGAGAGAAAAATACAGAGAATAGAAGAGAGGAAAGGTTTTATTTCATATCTAGGGTTAACCCCATTAGGGGGAAACCAAGCTATTTTCTTCTTCTTCTATATATATTTTTATGGGTTTTAGTAAATCCATGTGTAGCTGAATTTTTACTGATTAAGGTATGATTTCAAAGTCCTGGTTTATGAAACTTTAATTCTTTTTACAAATTTATTTTGAGTTTACTTTTCTTGTCGATTGTCTCTATTGTTTTTAATATCTAAGATTATTCTTTGGGTTGTTCAACTGGCCATTTGAATTAACTTGGTAGTAATTCTTATACTAGTATTAGGGTTGGTGATACGTGTAATAGTCACTCAATTCCATACACAAGTAGTACATCGCAAAAGCTGACAGAGGGATTCTATTAAGCAATTGTGTATAGAGATGACACTAGTAAGCGCACCGAGCTTATGCGTCGATGCTAGGATCAACCTAATTCACAAAACGTAATGCATCCGGTGGGTTACATCTTGAGAGCTTATTCATGGTGGCTCGGATGGATAGAATCGGTAGTCGAGCGCTTCCGTATCCAAAGTGGCAACAGAATTCCGAGGATAGCAGAGCTTATTGCTATTCTACGGTTGGTGATATAGAAATTCTACAAGAAATAAACAAGTACTTTTATTAAGTTTCTTTCCAGTGACGGTGAATGATTCCTTAATCATCTTTCTTTTATTTGTTATTCTTTTCGTTTTACTTTAAACCAATCCCTTTGTCTTTTATCTTATTTTGTTGAACTAAATAACATATCAATTACATGACTCTCTCCGTGGGAACGATCTCTTACTACCGCTATATTACCAGTTAATTAGTGGGAAATATCTTGAATAATTTGTTGTGTAAACGACGCGCATCAGCTAGCTGAGAAGCCATAGCCTGAGCATAGCCCATCTACCCTGAGCTTCAGCTGCAACCCATCAGACCTAGCCAACTGAGCATCTGAGCATTTGAAACCTGTAACCACCGGTGTTGAAACCTCGGCTCCCGTAGCCGTGAGGCTTGAACTGGAATAACCAAGTTGGTTGAAAACCAAATTGAGGTCAACTGAGATAGTTGATACCTCATGCCATATTGTATGCTAGCCTTATTCTGTGAATACGCCCTGAGCATGTTGTAAATGCTAGCTTTATTCATGTGCTGCTTAACTTGTGCATGATGTGAAGTATTGATACCCTGCTAGTTTTTTTTTTACATTCTGTTGTGCTTGTTCTTTGACAATTGGTTGTGATAGCTTCTGCAAGTTGCATTCTGTTGTGCTTCTGAGTTTGAGTAGCATTAGCAGTCATCTTGTTTTTCAACAACACAAACCCCGGCACATCTTTGCACCATTGAGTGGGCACATCCAATAACCTCGTGCACATCACAAAAATTTCTTCTTTGCCTCGAAATGTCTTTGTGTAAATTGAGTTGAGCTCTTTCTTTGTGCCACTACCCATTGCTGATTACTCGAGCCGTGCTGTGCTCATTTGCAACTGCGGCAATACCGAGCTGTGTTGAAACCTTGCTTTAGACTGTGCTGATTTGCTAACCCATCAGCTGGAGCTGCTGGGCTACTAAATTGGCAACCACTTGACTGAACCCAACCACTGGCCTGGCAGTTCATCTGCCAACCTTCTGGCAAACTAATGGGTTGTTTACACATCAACTGAGCTGTTTAAGCTAAGCCCACCTAAGTTCAGCTGCTGGGCTTAACCCAAACTAAGCCCACATCACCCACACCTTCCAGGCTTCCCACAATCTGGGCCGTGCAGCATCTGGGCTGTACAAAGCCAATCTCAAACCCACATAACCAAACTGAAACCCATCTATTCAGTTGGGCTTCATAACTTCAAAAAGCCATCTTTTGGGCTTGTGCCTTGTATTAGTGGGTCATTTTTGAGTCTTTGCTTTTCTGTGTTGAAATTGATTGTATGTTAACATGCTAGATGCGCTAGCTAGGCTATGATTGTGTCTTTTAGAGACCAAACAAATCGACTAGTTAGAATCCGCCCGGACGAAATCATAAGCGTACCCAGTTCTTCAACCGAAAACCCAAGCCCAGACCTATCTGAAACAGAGACCATGGGTGATGAACCAAACCCACCCCGTAGTCTCAAGGACTACATGTACCCAACTAGGGCAACCCAGCCCTCTTGTATCATTCTGCCAGCCGATGCTGGGCAGTTTGAACTGAAAGCAAGCACCATTCATATGCTACCCGTGTTTAGAGGGGTCAATGATGAGAACCCCTACCATCACGTGAGAGACTTTGAGGATATTTGTGGGACTGCGTTTTAACCAAATGTCGAGGAGTCCTCAAATTGAGATTGTTTCCTTTTTCTCTCGAAAGACAAAGCCAAGTCTTGGCTACATGCTCTACAACCACAGTCCATTAGAACCTGGGATGACCTCACAAAGGAGTTTTTCAAAAAGTTTTTCCCAAACCATAAGACTGCGGCAATTCGCCAAAGTCTAAATGGTTTTGTGCAATTAGAAGATGAGACTCTAGCAAGGTACTTGGAGAGATTCAGTGAATTATTACTCCAATGTCCCCACCATGGTTTTGAAAAATGGAGACTCGTGCAAATCTTGTATGAGGGTCTAGATGTTAGAACCCGAATCACAGTCGAGTCAATGTGCAATGGTGCATTTATTGAGAAGAGTGCCGATGACGGTTGGTCTTTCTTGATCGAAGTCGCTGAAAAGACTCAACAGTGGGAGTCCATCCGAGAACCAAAACGGACTACCCCTACAAACAATGTTCATAGAATCGAGTCTGACTTTGAGGGAAGGGCAAAAATGGCTGCTATGGCCCGGAGGATAGAAGAGCTTGAGTTGGAAAAGAATGTAAAAGCTAATGCCCCTACTCTCCGTGACCAAATTGCTATGGCCACCTGTGCCGCATGCCATAGTTCTCGACCACTTAGTGGACAAATGGTCGAGATCTACATGCATTTCAAGAGTCCCAAACCGAGCAAGCCAATGCATTGTACCAGAGGCAAGAGAACAACCCGTATTCTCAAACCTACAACCCAGGGTGGAGGAACCACCCTAACTTCTCTTGGTCCAAGGGACCTGTACAAGGGGGACCAACAAATAACAACCAAGGATACTCATATCCTAGAAACCCCCAAGTACAACCACCCACTCAAGACCTCAGAGAAAAAGACTAGCTTTGAAGACCGTGTCGGTGCCTCGTTGACCCAAAATCTTACGTAACTTAGGAAAACCACCGACCAACGTTTCACAAATCTAGAACTTAAGATGGGACAAATCTGTGATGCATTGAATGAGAGAGAAAAAGGAAAATTTCCTAGTCAACCCCTACAAAATCCAAAGAATGTGTTTCAATGTGCTCCTCTACCTGCAATGAACCTTCACATAGCCAGGCAAATGCTATCACCATTCTCCGTAGTGGTAGAATTATTGAGAACAATGTAGGTGTACCACCATCAAGCGAGTCTCCATCAGACTCACCAGTACACACAACACCACAGAAAACATCCACTGTAGAGAAAGAATCTGAACCTATTGATAAGACCAAGAGTCCTACTGATGTTGATGTTCTGTGTTAAGTCATGTTCCCGTTGCTCCGTTTCCACAACGGTTGGTGCAACAGAAGGGGGGTAACCAATACAATGAGATTTTGGAAATGTTCAAGAGAGTTAACATAAACATTCCATTTCTCGAAGCAATTAGACAAATACCCACCTATGCTAAGTTTCTGAAGGACCTGTGCACACAAAAGCGTAAGCTTCACGTGCATAAGCGTGCCTTTCTCACTGAGCAAGTGAGCTCCATAATCCAAAACAAGATTCCAACTAAGTTTAGAGACCCAGGTAGTCCAACAATTACATGCACCATAGGTGACCATGTGGTCGAAAAGGCGTTACTAGACTTAGGAGCCAGTGTGAATCTATTGCCATACTGTATGTGCAATTGGGCCTTGGGGAGCTGAAGCCCACACCTGTTACGCTACAGTTAGCGGACAGATCCGTGAGAATCCCCCGTGGTATTGTCGAAGATGTGTTAATCAAGGTTGATAAATTTTTCTTTCCTGTAGACTTCATTGTCTTAGACACTCAACCCGTGCAAAACCCAAGTAATCACATTCCCGTGATCTTAGGACGTCCTTTCCTGGCGACGTCCAATGCTATCTTCAACTATCGTAATGGTGTGTTGAAATTGTCCTTTGGTAACATGACCGTAGAGCTGAATGTTTTTAACACTAGTCAACAACCCATTGATTGTGATGATACCGATTTGCATGAGATTAACATGATCGAGAGTCTGATCCAAGACTCTTTGCCCGACATTTTGTCAGTGGACCCCTTGCAAGCATGTTTAGATAACTTTGACTTAGATCTCTTTGAGTCTAAGTACATTGGTGAAATTAACTCTTTGCTTGAATCGGTCCCACCCATGGATATTGCTAAATGGCGAGAATGCGGTGGAACCACTTCCACTCTCGATACCAAATCTGCCCCACCTCTTGACACACCACCTAAGCTTGATTTGAAACCATTACCTGATACCTTGAAGTATGCATTCTTAGGTCCTTCTGAGACTTTACCTGTGATTATTGCATCATGTTTAGACACGGAACAAGAAAGTAGACTCCTAGAAGTACTTCAAGAACATAAAGGTGCCTTAGGTTGGACCATCTCCGATCTTAAGGGTATAAGTCCCACAATTTGCATGCATCACATAAACCTTGAGGAGAACACTAAACCATCTAGGGAAATGCAAAGGAGACTTAACCCCAACATGAGAGATGTTGTCAAGAGTGAGATCCTGAAACTGCTCGATGCGGGTATCATCTACCCAGTCCCTGATAGCCAGTGGGTCAGTCCTATTCAGGTAGTACCCAAGAAGTCTGGCATTACTGTTGTTCAAAACGAGATGAATGAGCTCCTTCCCACCCGTGTGACCACTGGATGGCGAGTATGTATTGATTATAGAAAACTGAACACAAGTAACCAAGAAAGACCATTTTCCTCTTCCCTTCATTGACCAAATCTTTGGAAAGGTTAGCCAAACATAAGTACTACCGCTTCTTAGATGGCTATTCGGCTACAACCAAATTCACATAGCACCCGAAGACCAACAAAAGACCACATTTACATGTCCTTATGGAACATTTGCTTATCGTCGTATGCCTTTTTGGGCCGTGCAATGCACCCGCTACTTTTCAACGTTGCATGATGAGCATTTTTTCCGACATGGTAGATAAGTTCCTTGAGATTTTTATGGATGATTTTTCCGTGTTTGGATCTTCATTTGATGAGTGTTTGCATCACCTCACATGTGTGCTAGTTAGGTTTAAGGAGAAGAGTTTGGTCTTGAATTGGGAAAATGCCATTTTATGGTTAATTCAGGCATTGTTCTAGGGCATATCATCTCGGAAAAAGGCATAGAAGTAGACAAAGCCAAGGTAGATCTCATTCAACAGCTTGCCTTAACCTCGTTCTCGTGAGGGACATCAGATCATTTCTAGGCCATGCGGGTTTTTACCGCCGATTCATCAAAGACTTTAGCAAAATTTCACGACCTTTGTGCAATCTTCTTGCAAAAGATGTTGCATTTGTCTTTGATGATGCTTGTAAGGAAGCATGGGAGCAACTGAAGGCTCTCCTTACATCCGCCCTATAGTCAGACCCCCTGATTGGTCATTACCATTTGAGATTATGTGTGATGCGTCTGACTATGTTGTAGGAGCTGTTTTGGGCCAACGAGTAGACAAACTCCCTTATGTGATCTACTATGCTAGTAAAACACTTAATGATGCTCAATTGAATTATTCCACTACTGAGAAGGAGTTGCTAGCTGTTGTGTTTGCATTAGACAAGTTTAGATCTTATTTGATAGGGTCTAAGGTCATCATTTATTCTGATCATGCTGCATTGAGATATCTTTTGTCTAAGAAAGATGCTAAGGCTCGTCTAATTCGATGGATACTCTTGCTACAAGAGTTCAACCTCGAAATTCGAGATAAGAAAGGGTCAGAAAATGTTGTTGCCGATCACTTGTCTAGGTTGAATGTTGAATCGTCTGATGAGTCTGTGTTGATTAGGGAATCATTCCCTGATGAGCAATTGATGCTTGTGTCTGAGATGCCTTGGTTTGTTGATATTGTGAACTACCTTGCTACAGGTAGAATGCCCTTGCATTGGTCTAAACAAGACCGTGCTAAGTTCTTGGCTGAAGTTAAACATTTCCTTTGGGATGACCCATATTTTTTTTAAGTACTGCCAAGACCAAATCATTAGGAGATGTGTCCCCAATTCTCGAACAAAGGGACGTCATCTCTTTTCGTCATGACCATGCATGTGGAGGCCACTTTAGTGCCAAGAAAACTGCTGCAAAGATCTTGCAAAGCGGTTTTATTGGCCAACTTGTTTAAGGATTGCCATGCATTCTCGTGTTGCTTGTGACCGATGCCGAAACTAGGAAGTATATCTAGGAGAAACATGATGCCCTTACAACCCATATTGATTATTGAGCTGTTTGATGTTTGGGGTATTGATTTCATGGGTCCATTTCCGAATTCTGAAGGTAAGTTATACATTCTTGTAGCTTTCGATTATGTCTCCAAGTGGGTAGAGGCCATTGCATCCAAAATCAACGACCATAAAGTTGTTCTTTCTTTTCTTAAGGAGAACATTTTCTCCCGTTTTGGAACCCCGAGAGCGATAATCAGTGATGGAGGTAGTCATTTCTGCAATAGACCCTTTGAATCACTAGTGCGCAAGTATGGAATCACTCACAAGGTCGCAACACCTTACCATCCTCAAACCAAAGGGCCAAGTAGAAGTTTCGAATAGGGAAATTAAGCATATTCTTGAGAAGACCGTCAATCCTTCTAGGAAAGATTGGTCTTTGCGCTTAAATGATGCTTTATGGGCCTATAGGACTGCCTACAAGACTCCCATTGGGATGTCGCCTTACAGACTTGTGTACGGAAAAGCATGTCATCTACCTGTTAAGTTAGAACACCGTGCATATTGGGCTGTGAAGAAATTAAATTTTGATCTTGATAAGGCTGGTACCGTAGGGAAACTTCAACTCAATGAGTTAGAAGAATTGAGAAACGATGCATATGATAGTGCCAAAACGTACAAACATAGAATGAAGGTGTTTCACGACAAGCGCATTCTGCGCAAGTCTTTCACCCCAGTTCAGAAAGTTTTATTGTATAACACTAGATTGCACTTGTTTCCAGGGAAGCTACGTTCTAGATGGACAGGACCATTCGTGGTACGTACCGTCTTTCCCCATGGAGTCGTAGAAGTTGAAAACCCAAAGAAACAAGAACATTTTCAAAGTCAATGGTCGAGATTGAAACCATTTCGGAGCATCTTCCACCGAGAAGTTGAGACCGTTGACTTGGAAGACCCCATCTATGTGGACTGATCTAGTTCACTGTACATACTTATGGACTAAACATCCATCATCTTTCCCTTTTCTTTTTCTTTTTGCATAATTTTGATGTGTGCTAACCAACCTTTTTGTCTTGCGCTCGTGATTGTTTGCTTTCAAAGCATTCATCTTGCTATGGTTTGGCAACACCCTCTTGCATCCGGTAATCTCTTCCCTTTTCTCCTCTCCACATAGTTCTCTTGGTATGTGAATGTTTAAATTCTTATCATCTGTTAACACATTGAGGACAATGTTTGATCTAGGTTTGGGGGTGTGATTTGCATATAGAGTTTTTAGTCTTTTTATTTTACTTCTTTTACAAAAAAAAAAAAAAAAAAAAAAAAAATCGAAAAACTCAAAAATGTGCATAAAAACCTCCAACTTTTAGAGATTTTAGAGTCACTAGCATGCTCTTAGCTATGTTTACATAGAGAGTCTGACCGAAATAACAAGAACCTGGAAGTACTGGAGAACGCAATCGGGTTCCTTAGTTGATTAGAGCGTTAAAGTCGGATTTAACCATACAGGAGGGCGAATTAGGTCTTGTTTAGATATTCGGTAGTAGAATTGTGATCAACCATAGTGGAGACTACCCATTTTACATCAAGCGAGGTACCGACCTTCACTCTTTGTGACTTTCTAGAAAAGCTTTTAGAGTGTGTGTCACCGTACGTCAATTCCGGGTAGGAATGGTGAGCTACCCAACTTTCGCACCACTTTCAAAGACTACTTTTGTTCTCTTGAGTGCTAATTCCGTCAATCATGAGGGTGACGTCTAAAGATGAAAACTCCTTCTAAATATCGATTTGCAGTTAGCATCACTCTCTCTCTCAATCAGCAGTTCCATAGAAACACATCATCGTCGACAAGCGGAGCAACATCGAATATTCAAGAAAAGTTGAGATAGTCCAAGGTTTGCGTGCAACAAAGAAAAGAAAAGAAAATAGGATGAGAATTAATGAAGTTTGTAAAATCAAGACAATACAAGTTATGGAAATTGTGTGATATAGTCCTTCATCCATGGAGTTAGTAGTTTTATTGTTTTTATTTTTCAATTAATGTATATAGTGAAGTTCTTACACCAAAAAAAAAAAAAAAAAAAAAAAAAAAAAAAAAAAATTCAAACAAAAATCAAAAAAAATAATAATAAAAAAAAATAATAAAAAAAAAAAATTGTAGTTTATTTTCTTAGTTTTGATACCACCATGGTAAAGAAGAAAATTCCAAGTAACAAGGAAATTGAGTAGAAAAGTTAAAAATTGTCAAGTTTTGTGAAGTTTAGAAGTTCGTCATCAACATTTGAAGACCGAAGACCGAAGAGTGAAGACGTTTCTATGGTTCTTATGAGAGAGTGATATTAATTGCCGATCGGGTGAAAAGGTAGTGAGTACTCCCACCCTTGCTAATGGTTGATTTCCTTCCTTAGAGATCATCGAAAAAGATTCTTTTTGTCCACATTTTCGTGGAGTCTCCGTAAATTATTTCGGAAGGTTATCCTTCTTACCTACAACGTGTGCGGGATTTCTCTCTTTATTCCACTGCGCACACATGAGAGACTAAAAAAGCGATCTTTTTGAGTGCAATTATCATAAAACCCTAATGGTGAGGCAGAAGTTGAGACTTATGATCACAATCGAATCCGAATTCTTTCATATGGTATGGTTACTTCTCGCTCAGCACTTAAGGATGAGAATGCGTTCTTTAGTAGTTCTAACTTCTTGTTACTAGTATGCAGAAACTCTATGTCCTCATAGCTTCTTGGAGGCTTGAGACTCTTTTACACTCTGAAGTTGGAGAAGGTTTTGTGGGTACACCTCTTGTAAACCCTCACGAGACTACAACTCGTCCACTAGGGACACCTAGCGGTTTAAAGGCTTAGTGCATACGCTAAATGCATTCGAGAGACCTGCGACAAGGGTATAGTTAGGATTTCTTCATTTCTGTTTCACTTGAGGACAAGTAAAATTCAGGTTTGGGGGTATTTGATGAGTGCTAAATAGTGCATATTTATACACCTTTTTATTGGCATTTTACTCATCTTTTGCGCTTAGAAATCAGATATTATCCCAAATTCTGTGTTTTCTTTGTTTTCAAGAATAAATATTTGTATTAATTAATTTTGTGTTTTTAGGTAATAAATAAAGCTCGGAGAATCTGAGGAGCCAAAAGAGCGAAGAATTGGAGTCAAGCATCTATGGAGCAGAGAGCCAAAGCCCGCGTGCGAATCAGTTGCAACCCAACAAAGAAGACATGGGCTAGAGCTACCCATGACCCGGATCCGAACCCGTTCATCCCAAGCCGTTCAGATCGCGTCTAGATACATCCTACGGCCGCTTCATCGTTCACATCAAGTCTTGATACTTCCGCTCCACACCGAATCGCCTCATTCGCCTTCAGCCGTTCAGATCTTCCTCAGCGAGATCCTACGCTCGCTGCAGCTTCCTCATCGATCATCGTTGTCCCTGCCTCACAAAGAAAATCGCCTATCCCTATACCCCCACTCGAGCAAACCCATTTCCCCTTCCATCTTCTCTTTCCTCTCTCGACCACCCCCTCTCGCAAAACCCATGTCTTCACTTTCCGACCTTCCATACCCTCGTGCGAGCCATCACCACCTCCATCATCGCCTCGCCTGTCAACACCATCACTACTAGCTCTTACTCCATCACCCTATCTCTCGATTATCTCGTTCTTAGCTTCTTATCAACCTAGAAGCTAGGTTAGAGATAATTAGGGTTAGGGTTTTCACCAAACCCCCATTGCATGTCGATTCAGAGGTCAGAGGAAAGACATGGCGCATCAGAGCAGGTTTGGGTCATCGATTATTGGTTATTTTGAGTATTTTGAGAGTATAAATTGATATTTGAGATGAAAGAGAAAACTAGTCAATTTTAGGGTTCATAGTTTCAGTTCTGTAATTTTTATTTGAAATTGCTTTTATTCTCTGCATCATGTTCTAAACACTCTGCTAGGGTGTAAAACAAACCCTTAATTCTATGTTGAGTTGATTCATGATTCAATTGGTGTTCTTGATGTGTATTGCTTAGGTTAATTAGTCAATTGGTGAACAATTCAGCCTGTGATAGAGTGTGCTGTAAGAAGACACTCTATACTAGGGGATGAATTGTGAAATCAATTGGTAAAATTTCCATTAGAGACCTTCATAGGAAGGATAAGAACATAAATTGAGTTAGGATACCTTAGTATAGGACTAAGTGGTGAGTTTAATCACCCTAGTGCCACAAAAACCTCAGTTACAACTTATTCTGTCCATCATTGCCTTAGTTTAGAGTCACTTCACAAAACACTCAGCCGTTTCGGCATAAAACCCCTGTTGTCATATTACCTTGCCTGAAATCAGTTAAGAGAAGCCGTGGATCATCTTACGCACTCTAGTTCTCTGTGGGAATGACCCGTATTTGCCATTGTCTATAAACTAGACACCGTGCACTTGCGGTATAAATTGTAGGACTAAATAGAAACACATTCAAAGCCCTACCAACACTCCTTCAAGCTGGACTTCGAATGCACCAACAACTCAGCAGAGTATGAAGCCTTCCTCATAGGGCTGTCAATAGCTAAGCAAGCAGGAGTCACGCGTCTGGAGATAAGAGGTGACTCCAAGGTACTGGTGAATCAGATGAATGGAGTATACGCATTGAAGGAAGTAACGCTAGATCCATACCAATCAGAAGCACAGAGGTTACTAAACTATTTTGCCGATGCAACCATAACCCATGTTGGTAGCAGCAACAACAAACACGCCGATTGTCTAGCAACGCTAGATTCCAAGTTAAAATTCGAGGGTTTGGAAGAAACCCTGATAGTAAAGAGGAGAACCATAGAATCGACATGGCTATCGCAATACAAAGACACCAAGACCGACGATTGGCAAACTCCGATCATTCAAGAGCTCAACAGCTCACTCTCCCAAGGAAAGGTCAGTCTCAAAACCCTGCAGAACTTCTTTATGCTTCATGGCATGCTGTATTATCGGAACCCGGATGGTTCCCTGTCAAGATTTCTTGGGGATGACGAAGAACAACTACAGCTGAGTCGTTTTCAAAATGAAATTTATGGACAATCACTGGTGGTAACGCTTTACCGACGACTTCAACGCCTGGGCTATTACTGGCCAGAGATGGAGACTCAATCCAGACTACTTCAGAAGTCCTTCTCAAATTGCCAAGCACCGCCACATCAATTAGAAATTTTTAATGTGAACCACACGGGGGACTGGAGAGAGCCATACATTAGCTATCTCCGTGACGGAACAACTCTTGCCAATCAAAAGGATGCTATCAAGGTAAAGCAAAAGGCCAAGCGGTTCGTATTCCACGAAGGGATCCTGTATCGCAAGAGCTTCGGAGGTGATCTACTACGATGTCTGGCTGGGGAAGAAATCCCAGTCATGCTGAAGGAGACACACGACGGAGAACATCAAGGGAAGAGGAAACTGTTTCTCCAGATACACGAGAAATACTATTGGCCGACCATGGAGGATGACGTAGCCGCTTTTGTTCAAAGCTGTCACAAATGCCAAATTCATGGGAACCTTGTTCATGCGCCTTCCACCCCTTTGCACTCGATAAGCAGTCCACGGCCATTTTACAGCTGGGGACTGGACATTATTGGGAAAATCAATCCGCCATCATCGAAGCAGCACGAGTACATCATAACCGCAACAGAATACTTCACCAAATGGGTAGAAGCCATTCCCCTACGAGGAACTACAGGAGCAACAATTGCGGCTTTCATTAAAGAACACATCA
This sequence comes from Papaver armeniacum, assembly GCA_023531295.1. Lineage (NCBI taxonomy): Eukaryota > Viridiplantae > Streptophyta > Magnoliopsida > Ranunculales > Papaveraceae > Papaver > Papaver armeniacum. Next base: position 82,259 of record JAJJWW010004028.1, read on the forward strand.
TTTGTCGTTATGGCGTGCCCAAGCATATCATCACTGATTACGGCACTCCCTTCGCCAATAAACAGGTACGAGAGTTGCTTGAAGAGTATGGCGTTAAACAGGTCTTCTCCACCATCTACTATCCTAAAGGGAACGGACAAGCTGAGAGTACCAACAAGACATTGATCCGGATCATCAGTCGAACTATACACGATAATCCTAGAGAATGGCATGGCCAGTTACCAATGGCGCTATGGACATAACGGACATCACCAAGAAGCTCCATTGGAGTTTCCCCATACTCACTTGTTTACGGAGCGGATGCAATTCTCCCAGCAGAGATCAAAATCCCATCAGCCAGGATTGCAGCGGCAACCGGGATCTACTGGAACGAGGCTGAAGCCTCTAACTCTAGAGTAGCGGAGTTAGACACTCTGGATTTCAGAAGAAACAAAGCAGAAGAACGCACTCAGGTGTACAGGAATAGAATTTGCAGGGCATACAACAAAACTGTGAAATCACGTATTTTCAAAGTGGGAGATTTGGTCTTGAAAACGGCCAAGCACATCCAACAAGACATGTCCGCACCAAAATTCTCACCAAAATGGGAAGGTCCTTACACGTCACCAAGGCCTACAATACTGGTTACTACAAGATCATTAAGGTGGACGGAGGCAGGCTGGAAGCAGTCATCAATGGAAAGTGGCTCAAGGCATATCATGCATGACCATTATCTGCTATGTCAATAATACAGGTATTTATTTTCATTACATGTTTGAATCATCAATTATATTCAGAGATGCATCAATGAAAAAACCCGTTTCACCAATCAAAAAACCAATGCAATTTATTCCGCAAAGACATTCAAAAAAAACTTTTGACATAAACGTTATTAACAATGAGGGAGTATAGCTGAATACGACTTATAAGAGGCCATCTAGAAGATTATAATTCCTTGAGAGCATCATCTCCATTCTAGCTTGATATCTTTCTGTCCTTTTCTTCAAGTCCTGTACTGCCTGCTCTACCTCCTTTGATTCTGCAGCCAGAGCCTTCTCCTCTTCCAAGATAGCTTTCGCAGCATGAACAACATTTACGAGGATACCCGCTTGATCAAACTTGATGATATCAAGACGCTGCCGCAACCAGCCCACGTTGAACTCCATGGATTCGCAGGTAGATACCATATTCTCCCACTTTTCGAGGCTTGATTCGGCTACGTTGCGGATAGAAATACTCCCCATCTCAGCAATCATGGGAAGAAGGAAGTTTATCGTGGTGACCAAAGCAGATGAACAGTGCCGGACCACATTCCTGGTTGCGATATGACCGTACTTTCTTCATAACTTTGTGTACAGAGGCACAAACTCCTTCCGCACTAAGAATCCACCGACATCTCGGTAGCTGGAGGATAAACATTTCATGTGAACATCGAATGAAAGACCTGCATTGGGGTATTCATAAGATGAGATACCCAGATCAGCATCCTTGAGGTCCATAGGGGTAGGCGTGTTTGAGTTTGAAGGAAGATGACTGGTTAAGTCGTCATCATCGATAACTGTCACACATGTTCCGGTGGGGTATCTCTGCAAGAAGGAGAGGATTATTCACCTGATCATTACGAACATCAAGAAATTGTTCAGAAAAGGAAAAAGAGACGAACCGGTATGATCTTCTTGACTCGGAGAACACGAGCAGGTGATTCATCATGAAGCTCAGACGCAGGTCGTGCACGTTTAGCGGAAGATCCTGGATGGTATGAAGAAGACGATCCACTGTTGTTCGACATGATGAGAAAACATAGTTTCTTCGAGAAAACCCTATTGTAAAATCGTAAAAGTGGTTCAAAATCTCTACACATGCATATATGCTGAAGAAACCCTAAAGGAAGACTAAAACGATTACGGCGAAGTCTGTCCGATATATGGGGATTCAACACCGACCAAGTCAGGCTTTCAACCCTAATCAAGAATCGGGGGAGCATCTGGATAGCGATTCAACCAGCAGTGTGTAAACACCCACCCTGGGGAATCCCAGTAGAAGAAGAATCTTATTCCTATCTCAAACACCTAAGGGAGGAAACCGGTCCCATCAAGAGGCCTGTGGTCACGCATGCATGGAGGATTGCCCACGATTGGTCAGAATCCCTCCAGGTAGACTTCCTTTATCTTGTTTTCTTATGTTGTATATGTCACCATCTCATGCCTACCCCACGATAGTATAACCATCATGTGCTAGGCAGGGGACTTAATGTTGATGGTGGATTTTCATTTAAGGCTGAAATTGTAAAGGCCAAAATTATACGCTAACATCTTGCAAAAGATAAAGCCATTGATAAGTGATGAATACTTCTTCACGTTACTAATTCACCTAGAATAGAGCATGTGGCAACAATCCCAAAGATTCTCGTGAATTAAATACACAAAATTCATCCAGGTTGGATCATGTAGCAACAATCCCATATACCCTGTGAATTTACATCATTATTAATTAATGCATGACCAGCCTTGTATCTCCTGTACTCATTACCGATGCGGCATGACGACTGAGTGTTGTTCTCAGCAGAGCAACACGAATCTCCAAGCATTAATAATGAAGCATGTACGAAATACCCATACAAAGCTACAACTCTCGGTGTGTTATACTAGCCCGATTGAGCATATTTGAACCCGGACCGACCATATCAGTCTCGAAACGATCACGACCATCCAACTTCACCAAAGATGATTGGATGGCTTAGATTAAAATTCATGACCCCAAGAAGGTATTGGAATATTCACCACCGACCCAACGCGAGCCCCGCATGGTCGGCCTCCCCAAAAGGGTGGCATAGTTTGCCAAACCGTCCAAACCAAAGCAGTATGGACGGAAAACCCTAAATTAGGGTTTGCGGCACATTACATGTATCACAAAACAAGTCTCAACCATCCATCTTCGCAGGCATAGATGGAAGGTGTAGATGTAGATTCAAAGGGCCAAGAGCATGTCAACACAAACACCGTGGGCCCGCCTACATACCTGACTGATCGGTCAGGACAACTATAGTTGGTCGTCTTGATTCGTGCGCCCCAAACTGGGTATGACACACGGCCAGTAAAACCTGATTAGGGTTTGTGTCGCGATCACGAGCGTCCCTTTTGTCCTGCTCGGATGAAGGGTCCAGGAATAGACTAAGCAGGTCCGGTAAGTATCAACATGATCACTGCGGGCCCACCTATCTCCACGCCCGATCGGTCAAGACCAAACTTGGTTGTACACCTTGATTCGCGCGCCCAAGCTAGGCGTGGTCACACTTCCCAACCGCAAACTGATCTCGACCGCTCAAGTTTACAGGACAAATTGAGTGGCTTAGATCACGTTTCTATGGGGCGATGAAGTACAAGTATATACACCATCCCACCGTATGCACGCCGGGCTGATCGGCCAAGACCGACCAAGCTTGGTCGTCTTGGAACGCGCGGCCAAAATTGACATGATGCGCGGCTTTTGCGGCACCAAATTTCTGTTGCAAATTGATCTCGACCACTCAACTTCGCCGTACAAATTGAGTGGCCCATATCACACTTTCACGAGACAATGATATATGGGCACCTACACCGTCATGTCGTCTACACACATGCATGATCGGCCCTATCAAAATTGTATTCCAAGCTTGGATTCGACTAAGCTGAAGAGTGATGCTTGCGCACCTCTTCAAAAACCCTAATTCCATCAACGGTCGCAGATGAGTGTCTCAAAGATCATCTCGTCCGTCCAACTTCACCGGCTTGGTTATACAACCCCGGTCAGGAGTTAATTGGTCAGTGAGGCGTCATGGTGATCACCACCCGTCACTTTACCACACCATGATGCAGTACCTGCATAGAATACACACGATACTTCACAAGTATCGACTTCCTAAATAACTTAGTCTAGCATTACATGCTACTTTCCATGGGTCCCACGATCCACACACTCGAGACATCAATCATGTCACAAACTGGGGATACATACTGGGGTATTGGTCTGGCGGTTTACAGCGTGCAGCGTGCAACACGCCATCACAAGAACGTGTCGGGAAGTCATGGACGGTTAGAGATGACAGGAGAAGTGGGCAAGACTGGTCGTGTAACACCAACACATAACTCCACTACTCCATCACTCCACTTCCTCCACTTCCCACGAGAGACGTGAATAAGGCTCAAATTACTTGTATAAATAGGTTCTCCTCCCTATTTCCAGAACAACGTAACAAGTCCGCATACGAGAGGCAAGTGTTGATACCATCGTATTCAAACACCGGAATCGATAGCTTACATCCCGCAAGCCGTTCGACTTTTCGATACAAGTCATACATAGCCAACACCTTCACAATCTCAACACCTTCTTCGCTTCCCTCCCTAAGATCAACCCCATCTCCTTCACTGTAGTTGCAGGAAATCCTACACTACACTCCTCACAAGAATCCACACAATCAAACCAATTTTAAGATGAACAATTATAATTTTTATTGATTAATCTCTTTTAAATCCTACAAGATAAAACGAAAATGAGCTAAAGAATTACAATCACTCTAAACTTTCTCTCTCTTAATGACTTGCCCAACACTCGGAAAAAGATCTCTCTCTCAATAGGCCTGTTCGGCTCTTTATATAGTGGTATTACATAATGGATGACAGCTAAGCTGTCCTTTATTTTCGGGAATGACTTGCGAAATATCGCAAGTGTACAAATATATAATCTCGCAACACTCCTAGCTCTCGCTAGGTCTTCACATCTTTCTCGTGTTTGGGATGTCGTCATCCATTGCATCATTTATATTACTCGTCTGCGACGCCTTCGCTATGTGTCGTTTATGGATTTCCCAGAGGTGTTGGTGTTGCGATATTCTGATCCTACATCTTGCCTCTTCTCATGTCTTCTCTGTGAAGAAGAGAACGTCATGAGAACTAGTATTTTCAAAATGCCGCAGCTGTTCATTTCTTCATATTTTTCTATATTTGTATGATTTCGTACTATTATGCAGAATTTATTACACGTATCTTTTCTTCCACCAATTTCTTGACACGTCTCTTTCAAACGTTATTTCTCAACCGTTCACGTCCCTTCTCGCATTAAATGCGTTTATCTTCTCGATAATTCTTGTCTATATATAGTTTTCTCACCCTCCTCTTCTTCTTTTTTACTTTCTCTCTGCAATTTTTCTTCAATTCTCCCCCGTAATTTCCGTTTCTAGTACTGTAAATCTTCTTCTTCTTCTTTCTTTTGATCTTTAATTCTTCTTTCATTCCCATACTGAAAAATGGCTCCAACCGGTTGCAAATACGAAGCTTCTTTTGAAGAGATACAAAAAGATCTTCAAGGAAAAGGTTTTACTTTAACCACCATTCTCGGTCAGGAATCTAAATCCATTCTTTCTGCCAAGTTGTTCACTGATCATCATTGTGATGATCACGAAATCATAATTTCGCTTGGTCAAATCCTCGTCGGCCTTCCCATTCCTCTTTATAACCCTAACCTTCCGTTATTCTATGGAATTCTTGCTCATGCGAACTTCTCGCGAGCTGTCTATCAACTGAGCGGGGATTGCATTCGCTTAATACTTGAGTTCGCCAATCGTGACGCTGGTAATGGGTATCTTTACTCACCAGAAGTTAGGGATCCAAAATTTAAGGAGTTGGCGATACTCGCCGAAAGGTACACAGTCGAGAGTTTCTACGAGAATTATGAATTCATTCCTATGAGAAGGGATAACACTCGCTGGGGTGTCCGTCTGAAAAGAAAGGATGATGTTGCTGATGATAAGCTCCTTATGCAAGACATTGACTGGCATTCTGGTAAAAACAACGTCCCGTGTCACTTTAAAGACGATAGATGGTGTGTTTTTCCATTGGTGTTAAAGGGCCCATACATCGCAGTCTCGAATGTACTTCCTGTGAACTTCGCTGCTTATCAACCTTGGGTATTCAACTGGCCCGAGAAGAATAAAGAGGTATGTTTTCCAACTTCACGTACTTCGTAATCTTTCATTGGTTGTTCATTCCTTTATCTTTTGATTCTCGTGAAAATTTTTAGATTGAAAAGTTAAGATCGAGCTATAACCGGACCGGGAAATTTAGCACTTTAGCTGCTCTTCGCTCCGTCATGGATGAAGTAAGAAACACTTTATATTTCTTTTTCACAATATTGTTGCCTCTTTTTCTTATCTTCATTTGTGTGCGAAGGTTGGTGTTGAGATTGTTGGAGAAGAAGAAAACCCCGAGGCTGCGAAGGCCAAAGGTAAAAGTAAAAATCCTCTTCGCAAGGAGAAATCTGTTGCTCCGCCTCTGAAGAAGCGAAAACTTCACCTCCCATCTCATTCGAATCCTCAGTCGGGTGAGAATTCTGGTGATGAGGAATATGATGATGTGGATATCCCTTCTTCAAATTCTCCAGCTGAATCTTCTATGGCACAGTTGTCCAGCATTTTTTCTGATTCTATGCAAGGGATTGGAGATGATCGTCTTTCTGCCGCATGCGAGGCTCTCGCAAGTATCTGCGATGCTCCTTTACTAGAGGATAATGATTCTTTTCGTGGAGTTTCCAAAGCAGTGACTCCCAGCTTCCTAAACGCACTTGGTGCCTTAGTACGTTTATATTCTCTTATTTCTACATAATTTCAATTTTAAACCACATCTTGATGATTTCTTTATTTTCCTTTATAGTCTGAGAGAGCTTCCTTTGTTGTTGCCTCAGATCTTGAGAATAGGCGCAACATTCCCGAAAAGAAAAATCTTCAACTTCGCAAGAAGAATGAAGAATTGGAAGCTGAAGCTGTTGCTCTTCGCAAGAGAGATAAAGAATTTGAAAGTGAAACTGCTATTCTTCGCGAAAAGACCAAACAACTGGAAGTTGAATCCTCCTCTCAGAAGGACAAGATATCTAGTCTTCAAAGCGATAATAAACAACTTTATGGTATGGGACTTTTCCTTTCTCCTTTATCTTGTTCTCTAGTTGTTTTTCCTTATCTGACTTATCATTTTCGCAGACGTTTATAATCTTTCTGATGAAGCCATTCTTCTCCACTCATTTCCTGAACCTATGGATAATGACGCTCTTCTCGCTCACCTCAACAATTCTTTAAATAGTTTTTCAAATAAAAAAATTAGGTCTCTTCCTCTAGACAAACTTCAATCCAAATTTCGCCTCTTAGAACTTGATCATAGATCTAGTTTGGGTTTAGCCAACCAACTTAAACGTCTATATCTTAATTCCCAAGAGAAAATTAATACTTTAAGGAAGAAAATTAGTGATCTTATAGATGACAAAGATCGCATAGCTAATCAAGGTGCCCAGGCATTAGCAAAATTCCAAAAAACTCTTCTTGAAGTTCAAGTTGAACGGGATGAATCCCTTCACCAAAATGCTATACTTAATGAAAGAGAAAATCAAATCCGCTCCCTTCTTCTTATAAACAATGACGATGAATTCGCTTGGGCTGCGAAGGTTCTAGATGACGCCAGAAATAACTTAGGTGTTAACATTAGTATTCAAGCTGAGCATACGGCCTTGGTTAGAGCTATGATTTCTGACAGAGAAGGTTGTTAATTATTCTTCTTTATTTAATTATGTGTAGTAAAATTGTCATCAATGTTGCTGATTCAATGTTATATGTTCACAGAAGCTGAAGCAAGGTTCCGAAAAAGAATTGAAGAACTTGAATCTGAGAAGGAGCAACTTGCCAAAAGTGTTTCTTCTCGGAACGATAAATATTCTAGGCTGAAGAACCAACTGAAGATCACTGTCGCGAATTTTAATAATGATGCTATTCTTTTTCGCAATCAAACTATTGGGATGGTCTGCGATGACAATAACATCCCTAAGTATAAGTACCCTTGCCTTTTTGATGAAGTTCCCCAAAATATGCCTTCTCTGGATATTTCTGATAGCGATGCTAGTGAAGAAGAGGAGGAATCTGATGAAGATGAAGAAGTTGAAGATTCTGGTGAAGATAAAGAAGAGGAGAAATCCAATGAGAAATAATTTTATTTTCATTTTTCTCCCCTTGTAATATTTGTATAGTCATTTTTTCAATCTCCCATCTTTGGATTTATACTTTTATTGCGAATTTCTTGAGTCTTTGAATACAATTTCTATCTTTCTTGTTTCTTCCTGCACATAAAGGGCAATTCTTTTTTGCAATATGGTTAATCAATATATGCGTAAATCTGTCATATGAAGAAAAATAACATGTTCTTGTTCATTCCCATATTTGCCTCTGTTATTTATATTCAAATGGGAGATTAAGCATAATTTCGCAGATATTTTCTGCTGAACTTTATCATTGCGACAAGATCGCAGGATGTCCTTACAATTTCATGTAATGACCCATTGATCTTGGCTTATCATTTCTCTTTGTGGTCTTATTTTTCCTTCCTAGTTAAAGGTCTTATTTTGCCACCTCTCATTTTTGCGACAAAATCGCAGGACGTCTTTACACTTTCATTATAGGAGCAGAATATCGCAGAAACCTTCACTTGCGAATTATTAACGACGCAACATAATAATGTCGCAGAAGAAATATTAGAAACGACGTAACAAACGACATTAGCTTAAATATGAGAAAGGTGTGACGATTCTGCGAGGAGTCAAGAAGACTTGCGAAGATTAACATTTGTAGACCTGCGAAATGTCGCAAGGTAAATCCGAAATTAAGGGAAATATTAGTTGTATGTGAGCTGTCATCCACTATGTAAATACTATATAAAGAGGAGAGCAGGAGAGAGAAAAGGAGGATACACTTTAGAGAGGTTAGACAATTTAGAGAGAGAGAGTTTATTTATTTTATCATCTTCTTCCTCAAAACTAGATCTAGAAAGCTCCAAATACTCATTAATGGAGATTCTAAATGTAAACTCATGTAATTACAAAAATCACTAGTGAAGAACCATGGATGTAGATCACATTGATCGAACCATGTAAAAAATCTTGTGTCTCCGTTTATAATTTTAGCACTTTTATCTTTATTTTGATTATTAAATAAGTTTAGATCTAGAAAATATTATCATAATATCACAAGGGGTGTGTTGTGGGATTTCCAGCAACTACATTTGGCGCTAGAAACAGGGAGGAGTAAAGGATTTATCCTTCCTGTAACTTGTTGATACAAGAAGTTTCCATGAAGATTAGCTACTGTTCATATTTATTTTTAGATCTTAAAGTTTCAGGAGCAAAAACGGAAATTTCATGGAAGAAGTTACACTTTCAGGGAGTAAACATCATCAACAATTTAAAGACATGAAAAGAAGAAGAGAAAAAAAAAATTAGTTGTTGTGGTGAAATTCGGGGAAGAAAACTAAAGTTTCAATGAAAAATTTTCATGTTCAGGAGAAGAAGGCAAATGTGAAAGAAATTAAGGAAAGACGAAGAGAAGATAAGAGGCAGACGCTGCAATTCTTATCACAAATAGAAGTTCGCAAAGATGGTTTGAGTTGGAGCGAATAAGTAAGAGGTCACGGGTTCGAATTCGGAGAGACACATATTTTTTATTTTTGAGTGGCGAATAAGAGAATAAAGAAAAAAGTTATGAGTTAATTTCGCAGAGAAGTTCTTGAACAGTTGGTCCAGAGAGCAATATGTGCGTTCGTGGTCGCAAGTTCGAATTCACTTGCGAGCATAATTTTCTTCTTTTTACAGAGTGGAAAAAATGGATAATTTCGCAAGGTTGTTTCATTATTTCGCAAACAAGAGACAAAGACAGATTGGTTATCTCTGCGAAGTTAATGAGTTCATGGTCGCGAGTTCAAATCCCAACGAACGTGTATTTTTCGCATGGATTTTCGCAAGAGTATTTCGCAAGAAGAAAGTAGGTGATTATTTCGCAGAGGCAGGGCTAGCACAGTTGGTCAGGAGGCATGAATGCAAGCAGAAGGTCGCGGGATCAATTTTTGCTTCTCGCAAGCTTGTTTTTGTTATGCGAAATTTATACAAAATTGCTTCTCGCAAAGTTAGTCTTTGATTACTTCGCAAAATCTTTGATTATTTTGCAAGAGAGGGTTAGCACAGTTGGTATGGTGCGAGAATATGCAAGTAGCAGGTCGCGGGTTCAATTCTTGCCTCTCGCAGCTGTTTTTGCTAAGTGTCATTTATACTTCGTGCAAAATGTTTTTCGCGCGAGATTGACAACAACAGCAAACCACAAAAGCTAAGTACCACTTTCCTTGAACATTTTACTTACAACAAATAAAAGATTTTTGATTTGATTTAAAAAACGCGATACAATCGCATAATTACAAAGATTTCAGAATTACAAAGATTTCACGATTACAAAGATCCGAGAAAAATATCTCGCAGATCAATTTATATATTTCCCTTAAATACTTGCTTTGTTTCAAATGAGAATGATATCCAACATGGAGAGTAGTAGCGGGCAAACCTTTATGGCGTATACCCTAGTTCGCGAATTTTATTCGCAAGAGGCAATGTACCTAAAGTGCGTCATATAAGGGGGTACCTATTAGGATCATTTCCATGAAAGATGTTTATCGGATGAAACGAAACAAGTTATACAAAGGAAATCAAAACAAAGAAAAAAGATTTGAACTTGCAATTAAATGAATAATTTTGATAAAAGAAATGTTGAATACTAATCTAAATTCTTATTTGCATTACAGCATTGCATGAGGCAGAGAACGTGGAGTAATAATTTCGCAATATTTCTTATTCGCGATCAAGGACGGATACTTCTTATACTTCTCAAAGGATACTTCATACTTCTTATATATTTCAAGGATTAAGTACTTCTTATACTTCTTCAAGGATACTTCATACTTCGTATACTTCGGGATGATACTTCTAATTACTTCTCAAAGCTTCGGAACTTCGCAAAAGAATAGAGGCAAGTACGTACTTTTCAAGTCCAGTATTATTTCGCTCGTTCCTTCATCAATAAAGATTAAAGACTACTACAACAACGGATTTTTTTCTTAAAGATCGCTCTTCAAGCAATATTCAAGAAAAAAGAGGCAAGATATAGGAGAAGAATATCGTAGCAACCTTCACTTGCGAATTATTAACGACGCAACATAATAATGTCGCAGAAGAAATATTAGAAACGACGTAACAAACGACATTAGCTTAAATATGAGAAAGGTGTGACGATTCTGCGAGGAGTCAAGAAGACTTGCGAAGATTAACATTTGTAGACCTGCGAAATGTCGCAAGGTAAATCCGAAATTAAGGGAAATATTAGTTGTATGTGAGCTGTCATCCACTATGTAAATACTATATAAAGAGGAGAGCAGGAGAGAGAAAAGGAGGATACACTTTAGAGAGGTTAGACAATTTAGAGAGAGAGAGTTTATTTTCTTTATCATCTTCTTCCTCAAAACTAGATCTAGAAAGCTCCAAATACTTATTAATGGAGATTCTAAATGTAAACTCATGTAATTACAAAAATCACTAGTGAAGAACCATGGATGTAGATCACATTGATCGAACCATGTAAAAAATCTTGTGTCTCCGTTTATAATTTTATCACTTTTATCTTTATTTTGATTATTAAATAAGTTTAGATCTAGAAAATATTATCATAATATCACAAGGGGTATGTTGTGGGATTTCCTGCAACTACATTCATGTAATGACCCATTGATCTTGTCTTATCATTTCTTTAGTATTATTGCCTCTGCGAGATATTTTTCTTGCGACAATATGACAGGCCTAAATATCCTTGCGAACATAAAGCCCCATGACATTGTCGTCTTTGCGACGAAATCGCAGGACGTCTTTACATTTGCATGTAATGACCCATTGATCTCGTCTTAGCTACTCTTTTGTATTTTTGCCTCTTCAGGATTGTGGCACAAATATGACAAGCCTAAATATTCTTGCGAATATAAAGTCTCATGACATTGCGTCTTTTTTTGACACTATCAGCTCCCTAATGGAGGGTGCCGCCCTTATCTTCCCCCTGGTTGCCCCTTCAAGGAGGCGTACTTCTGCCATACAAGGCTAGCTCCTCCCATCCGGTCTTAACAACAACCAGTTGTTTTTGCAGCCTCTTATCCCTTTTGCCTATATGGCTTATGGTTACGAGACTGCACCCTAAGTGGAGTTTTCTTCGGGTCGAGTGCAACATAAGCCAAGACTTGCCAAGAATGGCCGAGACACTTCAAATACCCCAGGCACTCTTGGCTCAACCGTGTACCTCGGCGCCTTGGTCAAATGCTGACTCCTTAGAAGAGACCCTCGGTCGTCCAACCAGGGTATAACTTTATATATATAGTTGGAAATCCAAGGTATCTCTCCTGGATGGGTGTTATTACCCCCAATATTCATGACTCAGGTTCCAGGGGAGGTGTAACCTTTTCCCTGAGCCACGTTACAGATACCCCCTTACATGACGCACTTTAGGTACTTTGCCTCTTACGAAATTTTATTCGCGAGTGTACGCCATGAAGGTTCGTCCCATTCTGATTATTTTGTTAATTCTTTGTTATATGTAATAGGTACCCCCTACTATGACGCCCCGAAGGTTCTTTTGCCTCTTGCGAAATTGTGTTCGCGAACTAGGGTGTACGCCATAATAAGTTCGCCACTTTCTGATTATTTTGATGATTCTTCTGCATATATGAGCTCTTTTGTACTTTCGCATCATATTTGCCATTTGTAAAATATATTTTCTTCTTCTTCATATCAACTCTTACACAACTTCATTTTCGCCATTTGCAACATATTTGCCATTTGTAAAATATATTTTCTTCTTCTTCATATCAACTCTTACACCACTCCATTTTTGCCATTTGCAACATATTTGCCATTTGTAATTTTTTTTTTTTTTTTTTTTTACACTTCTCTTTCCAATTTCTACTCCCTCGATCAGTAAGCACATTCAATCTTTAGACCTCTTATTTTTGCTACTTTCTGCCTCATTCTCTTTGAATTTTTCTGTTATTTCTCCATCTCTTGCGATATTATCGCCACTTCTTCTCTTCAACAAACATTGATTTCTCAAAGATTTCTTCCTCTCTCCATTCTATGGTGTCTACCATCAACCTTTCACTTTTTTTTTTTCTCTGATGATGTGTTTCCAATCTTTCTTCTTTGCAGCTCTTTCTTCGCAGGATTCTATATCAACTTCATAACACTTTTCCCTTCTATCCAATCTCCTTTTATAATCCCAATACCAGTTGGATGAGGAAACTTAATACATTGATGAAAAGTCGATGCTACGCCTAGAATCTCATGTAACCAAGGTCGCCCAATTAATGCGTTATATGGTGATTCCACGTCAACAACACAGAATAAGATTTCAGAAGACAATCCTTTCAGTGGAATTCTTATGTGAACTTCTTATTTAGGCTTATTTGCAGTACCATTAAAACCATAAATTTTATAGGTTGAAGGTATCAAATCTGCATCTTTCCCTCCCATGGTTTTGTAAGTATGATAAAAAAGAATGTTCACGGAACTCCCCGTATCAATCAAAATTTTGTTGATTGCCCAAGAAGTCTCGCTTCATCATCTTCATCCTCATCTGGGTTTTGGGTTGATCTCCAATCTTACCACAAGTGGGTTGTCATGCATTTCTCCGGCCTCATGTACTTCTTCCGCGGTAAAAAATGATCTGCTTCTGCCATTCTTCCAGTTGCGATGTCTTCGCGGTGTTCATTATTTCTTTATCATTGGCATCCCTTGCGAAAACCCTGCTGAGAGTAATATCGTGGAAATCTTCAATTGTCTTGTACGAATGTACAATAGAGTTACAAAACAGATTTTTTGCTTTTGCCCCAACTTTTATCACAAATGTTTCACGTTCTTTTGTTGTGTTCGCCCTTTGAATTTCTGGAGGAGGTGGCGGCAATACTTGAGGTTGTGCTTTCTTTACTAGAAAATGATTTAATTTTCCCTGATCTATCATCCTGAGGATGATTCTCTTTATATTTCTGCAGTCATTTGTTGTATGTCCATAGAAATGGTGATAAGAACAAAATTCATGGCTTCTCTCGCTTGGAGGTGGCTCCTTTCCCATGTTCCATGGTGTTGGTATATTTTCCATCAAAATTATAGCTTCCCATATTTTCTCCACGCTAGCATTGAGAGGTGACATCTCAATTTCTTCCCATACTATCATGCGGCTTCCTTGTCCCCTATGATAATTTTGCCTTTGACCTCCATAATTTTCTTGCGGCTGGTCAAGTCTTTGAATTTTATTATTTCCACCGCGGTTATAGAAATTTCTTTCTCTCTCATATTCCTCTTGGTCACGACTCCCCATAGCCACTAGCTTCTGTTGATTATCACCCATTACCAAGTCTGGTTGTCCTTGCGAGGTGCTCGCCACTGTATTTATCAACTTAGGTAACAATCTTGCATTCGCTGCATTCGAACTTGTGTTCGCAACTGGGTATGATTCCATCTCATTTTGTCTTTCCTCGAGAGCAATATATTCCTCCTGTAATTCTCGCAGCTCAGTCATTGTGATCGTGTTCTTAATTCTGAAAATTTGAATGTATAACAGATTGGTTGCGAACATAGCATTAATGTATGATAAAATGAGGTATCTCTCATCAACACGACCCGCCATATCGCTACACATTGTCTTCCACCTCACGGTCAAATGTTTCAAACTTTCTCCAACCCTTTGCTTTAATCCAAATACATCTTCAATGCCAGGTCGCGAGAAATTGTTACTTATGTACGCCCCTAAAAATATAGCCTGTAAATGATTGAAGGATGCTATAGTATTTTTTGGCAGGCCTTCAAACCATTTCAAAGATTCTCCTGTTAAACTTGATGCGAAGTATTTGCACAATATAGCGTCATGATTTTCCCATTGTAACATACATCTCAAATAAGCTTTGATGTGTTGTATTGCACAAGTTGATCCATCAAAAATGCTGGTTAATGTAGGCAAATTGCATTTTGGAGGTATTCTATCTAATTGTATTTCCCGTGTGAATGGGGTTTTCGCAGCTTCTTCTATAGCTTCATCTAATTGTCTCCTGCCTCCTTCTTTCTTATTATTTAACATTCCTCTCATTTCCGCTAGTTCTTTTAAAATTTGTTCATTTATACTAGAATTATCCTCCACTGGTCTTTTTAACTCCGCCTCCCTTCTTCTGCGTTCATATCCGTTATGATTCTCTTGGTCATCATTTTCTTCCCGTCTTTCTCTGCGATCTTCTCTTTCATTCCTTTCATGAACTCGCACACCGTTATATCTCTCGTTTTCTCCTCTTTGCCGTCTTTCAGTTCTCCTTAATGCTCTATCGTATTCTTCATTGATATTAACATTATTGCAATTACGCTCACGCCTCCTTTCTCGATTGTCATGATTGTTTTGGCGAATTGCCTCTTGTAGTTCTTGTTCTTCCATTTTTGCTCTTAGTCTTTCCCTCTCGCGAGCTTGATGCGCTTGTTCAGTATAATGTCTTTCAATTTCATCTTGAATTGCTTGGTGATTTCTTTGTACTTCTCTTCCATGTAATATTCTCCTTCCTTCTTCCTGATTTTCTCCATCCTCTTGATTATCTCGCGCCTCGGTGTGTCATCTCTCTGATTTCCATCATTTTTCCCATCTTCCCTTATTTCTCTTCTTTCGCGGCGTTCCTCACCTAAATTTTGTGTTTCTTCTTGAATTTCTTCATTAGCATTTTCTACAGGCATATCTCGTCTTACTTCTTCCATTACTGATCTTGACCTTGTAGTGCTCCTTGACCTTCTGTTCTGTAACCTCATGTTTTCCATCCTTAGCTCATGATTTTGCCTTGTGAGATTTGCACGTTCTTCTGTTTCTAACCGCCTTTCTTCGCGTATTGTTTGTCTTAATGCCTCTAACGTTGTAATCTCTTCGTTTCCATGAATTATTCCTCCAATCATTTCTCGATCTCCTTCCTCCCGTTCATTACCTCCTAATTGCTGCTCTTCCCCTATTTCATCTACAAAATCCGATCGCCAAGTGTGTACGCTCACTCTGTCATAATCCTCAGTTCTATCTTGTATCGATGTATGCTGAATTGGCGATTGAATCAGATTTTCTCCATAGTTTCTTGCGTTTGCTCTTGAAGATTCTCCCATTTTGTTTCTTTCTTCTCCAGCAAGTCTCCTACTCCTTCTAACAGTCGTTGGTTGTTTTGATGTATGTCTTCTTCTTGCCATTCTTTAATCTTAATGAGTTGTTGAAAATTATATGAAATTCTTTACTTGTTACTTCGAATTCTTCCAAATCACAATATCAATCTTCACTCATCCCTATTTCTAGCGCCATTATGTAGTTGCAGGAAATCCTACACTACACCCCTCATAAGAATCCACACAATCAAACCAATTTTAAGATGAATAATTATAATTTTTATTGATTAATCTCTTTTAAATCCTACAAGATAAAAGGAAAATGAGCTAAAGAATTACAATCACTCTAAACTTTCTCTCTCTTAATGACTTGCCCAACACTCGGAAAAAGATCTCTCTCTCAATAGGCCTGTTCGACTCTTTATATAGTGGTATTACATAATGGATGACAGCTAAGCTGTCCTTTATTTTCGGGAATGACTTGCGAAATATCGCAAGTGTACAAATATATAATCTCGCAACACTCCTATATCTCGCTAGGTCTTCACATCTTTCTCGTGTTTTGGCTGTCGTCATCCATTGCATCATTTATATTACTCGTCTGCGACGCCTTCGCTATGTGTCGTTTATGGATTTCGCAGAGGTGTTGGTGTTGCGATATTCTGATCCTACATTCACTTTGTGACCGAAACAAGTCTGGAACGGCCATTTCTTGGTTTAGGCCGGATTTGCACAGATTGATTTCTCGAATCTACAAGCACTCCCGTGCAGCATTTGTTTAAGGTTTAGACTCATTTCTCATTCACACACCCCAAATTACCAAAACCGGCAAAAATAGTTTTCACCCATAAACAGGTAGTTGACGCGGTCACGAATAGGGATTGGTGTACACGGGCTTCCGCTATCATTATTTATGGAAGACTCAGGTTCTCTGCGCTGGTAAGGACGAAACTGCCGTCACAAAGAATCATGGATCGCTGACTTCTCGTTCAGAGTTTTCAAACTATCTAATATTGCGATTTTAGTTTCTCTCATATTCTTCTGAGCTTTATAAAGTTGTTCTTGATTTGTAGCCAGGTTTTCCAGAGTCGGTGGATATGACTGGGTGGTTTCAACAAGGCGTTCGATGATAGTAACAGGTCGCTTAGTGCTTGCATTAGTCATATTAAGATTACCAGGACGCTTGCTACCAATATTAATACCAGCAGTACCAATATTAGGACGTTCAGTAACAACGGGACCAACATTAGGACGTTCTGTAACAACAGGACGCTCAATGACAGCGGGACCAACATTAGGACGTTCTGTAACAACAAGACGTTCAATGATAGCGGGACCAACATTAGGACGTTCTGTAACAACAGGACGCTCAATGTTTGTGTTAGTCCCAATAGTACTGGCAGTAGCATCGTTCTTCTTTGAAGTCTCGACTTCTTTTCGCCTGGTAGTGACCATGATTAAGATTGATGAATACGATCTGGGATTGATTTGGAACTGTAACTGAGTGGACAACCTCCCATTGTGGTCGCCAAAATGTAGTAACCTAAAACCGGTGAGAGGCTAAAGATGGGATTCTAGGGTTTTGAAAGTGAGTTTATGGAGGTTGAGCACGAACTGCCTTCGCCTAAACCACGCACAGTGCTCGTTCTAAGGCTACTTCAGTCACAAGGATGGAGATTTAGGAATGGTCTTAGGGAGGGAAGCAGATGAAAAGAGAGATCAGAGAATTCTAGGGTTTGAAGAAGAATTGCTCTGAGAAGTTATGAGAAAGATTTGTCCTAGCTTAGAGAAATAAATGACCTATTTATAGATGAATTCGAAGATAGGGATTGATTGCCTTAGACCGCCGACCAAAACCCTAATTTTTATCCCCCCGAGTCAGCCTTTGTGATGAAGTGTTGAGAGAGCACTTCTACCATCTCTTCGAGTATGAATAGATGAAGAGAGATAAACTAGGTCACTATATTTTGTTTAACTAATCCATTCGTGGTATTAGAAATACACGGAAAATGGAATTACACTTAAGATCTTACTACATTCGGGTACTTGCTTTCCAATTTCAACAAATTCACTCATCCCGTGCCTTAGACGGAATGTCGACGTACAAATATTCATACCAAAACCCTAATTTTTATCCCCCTCACTCGCAATTTGTGTGAATTGTTGTTGTGGCGATATTATGATCCTACATCTTGCCTCTTCTCATGTCCTTTGAGAGAATGATGAGAATCAATATTTTTGTTGAGAGAGAAATATTCTCCATTTAGCCGTCTCTTTCAGTTGGCCAAGATAGGAGATATTCTCTCGATTTGTGAGAATGACTTCCCATATTGATAAGGATGAGTCAAACGTGAAAAGGCATGGAATTCTATACCCCGCGAAGCTTTTTCTCGAATCAATGTGATGATCACAAGATTATTGTTTCGCTAGGTCAACTTCTGCAGGACTTCCCATTCCTTTATATGATCGCGAGATGTGAGAGAGCTTGGGGCGCTCGGTTGAAGAGAAAAGATAATATCCCCGAGGATAAATTACTCAGTAAGATGATCTCCATCTCTCCATGGCCGATGAGGATGATAATGATAATGTTTTGGGTCACCTATGTCATGTGTTCGAAAGTTTTTAATTTATATCTTAATAACATTTTTATCTTTCTTCGCAGTCGGGAAAAACTTCTTTTGTGGTTGCCTCGGATCTTGAGAGGAGGTATAACATTCAATTGAAGAAGAATACCCAATTTTGCACAAGGATCAAAGAATTAGAAGTTGAATCTGGCGAGATCTATTAAAATTTTTCTCTCTTATTATTTTCATCTTATCAATTCGTTGCATGTATATAACCTCTCGAGAAGAAGCTATTCTTCTCCATTCATTCCCGAGCCTATGGATAATGACACTCTTCTCGCTCATCTCAACAACTCTTTAAGTAGTTCGTCAAGCGAATTAATTCTCTTTCATTAAATGAACTCCAAACCAAGTACCGCCTCTTAGAAATTGAGCACGGATCTAGTTTAAGTACAGCCAACCAGTTTAAACAAATGTACCTCGAGTCTCATGAGGAAACCAAAATTTTAAGGAAGAAAATTAGTGACCCCTAATAATGGTGCCCAGGCATTAACAACATTTAAAAAGTCCCTTCTCGAAGTACAAATGGAGTGAGATGAATTGCTTCGAGAACTCCTTACTTAGTGAGCGAGAAAATCAAATTCGTTCACTTCTTATTATAAATAATGACGATGAATTCACTTTGGCTGCGAAAATCTTAGATAATGACAGAGAAGGTTATTTATTATACCTTTATTGTTTCTTACCTCTGTAATATTGTTGTTGAGTTGTTAATTTATCGTAATTTATTTAGAGTCCGAAAAAGATTTTGTGAAGGTCATGTAAGGACCCATTGATCTCGTCTTACCCTCGCGTTAGTATTATTGCCTCTCGCAGATCATTGCACAAATATGACCTAAGTTTCCTTACGAAAACAAAGCCTCGTGACATTTGCGTCTTTGGCACTTATCGGCTCCCTAATGGAGGGTTTTACAAGGCTAGCTCCTCCCATCCGGTCTTAACAACAACCAGTTGTTTTGGCAGCCTCTTATCCCTTATACCTATAGGGTTTATGGTTTTCGCGTTGTAGTAGTTCCTTTCTCTATCAAATTCCTCCCGACTTAGCCACTATTTTCTGCTGTCCATCACCATCTCTTCGAGTTTAAAAATAGATCGAAGAGATATGATTCCATTTCATTTTGTCTTTCTTCCAAAGAAATGTATTCTTCTTGGAGGAGCTCCCATCGTAATCGCTTTAATATTTGAATGTATAACAAACTTGTTGCGAACAGCATTTACAAATGATAAAATGAGATAAGAAATATCTCAGTCGGGTACTCTTTGTTTTCTCACGTGGAATTGTTACTTATATACGCTCCCAAGAAAATAGTTTGTAAATGGTTGAATGATGAGATTGTGCCTTCAAACCAGACCAATTAAGCTTGATGCGAAGTATTTGCACAATATGGCATCATGAAAACATACATCTCATATAAGCCTTGATGTGTTTATCCCCCATTTGTGTGAAAGGAAGTGCGATGGCTTCATCCAGTTTAACAATTTTCTCATTCGCTAGTTCTTTCAAGATTTTGGATTTGATGGTCTTTTTAGAAGTGTTGTCCACTAGAGATTCGCACATCATTAAATATTCTCTCGCATCCTTTTATTCTCCATTGGTATTTCTATTGACACGAGTTTCGTGGCCAAGATAAGCGTGCTTGAGCATAAGATATTCTTCTCGATTTGTGAGATCATGACTGATTTTCTTCACTCGCTCATCTTGGATGATGGGGAATATCACGTGAAAAGGCATGGAATTCCCCGATCTTGAGAATCGTCGATCTTCTACTTTGCAATCTCATATTTTCCATTCTTAATTCATGATTCTGTCTTGAGCCTCTGTGAGAGGAGATTCATTTCTTGATCTCCTACTTCTTGTCCGTTATGATCTCCATCTCTCCATGGATTTTCTTCCTCATTTCTCGGTCTTGTTCAATTCTATGTCATGTACATTTCTTCTTCTAGCCATTTCTCTTTTGGTAAATCTTTTGAAAATTATCGCATTCAAATTCCTCCAAATCTCTATGCCAATCTTTTTTTTAGTTATTATTTGTGGGTCGTAAGATAATAGATGAACAATTATGAATATTTATTAATAATTTTCTTAAAATGTTTACACGGGAAAATGGAATTACACTTAAGATCTTACTACATTCGCTGTTTCTCTCTCCTAAATGACTTGCTTTCCAATCCAAAAAGAACTCTCCTTTCAACAAATTCACTCATCCCTTTATATAGGGTAATACATAGTGAATCTAAGTTGTCCTTTATTTTTCGGGAATGTCTCGCGAAGAGCCAAGTTTTTGAGTTGCGAATTGTTGTTGTGGAGATATTATGATCAATAGCTCAAGAGAGCTTATCCAAGTTTTTGTATAGTTCAGGCTCAATCTACTAGTCGTGAGTGTATTTGAGAGGCTGAAAAATAGGCTTGAAAACTAGGTAAGGCGTGTGCCTATCATGTGAATCTCTCCGAGATTTTGCAGAGAGATTTGAATCTCTCTGAGATTTTGCAGACGGAACAAAATCTCTCCGTGATTTTGCAAAGAGATTTAAATCTCTCTAAGATTTTGCAGAGAGATTTGAATCTCTCCGAGATTTTGCAGACGGAACAAAATCTCTCTGTGATTTTGCAGAGAGATTTGAATCTCTCCGAGATTTTACAGAGAGATTTGAATCTCTCCGAGATTTTGCATACGGATCAAAATCTTTCCGAATATTTTCTTAAGGATCCGAATCTCTCTATGGTCAGCTGGGACTCGTCCTGAGAGAGAGAGAGAGAAAAAAGCTTTGTACGCCTGATTAATGCCTCTGCGGGACTTTGGCTCACTTGTCTTTGACCAGCGTATCTTGCAGAGATGTGCTAGGAGTCAACTGTGTGTCCATATGATAAGCCAACAAGACCAGTTGTATCTCGAAAGGATGTGCTAGGAGTCTGTCGAAAGGGCCCAGATGTAGAATAACCAGCGTATCTCGCGGTGATGTCCTAGGAGTTATTCGGAAACCTCAGTAAGTCGAGTCAGAGCCTAGAGTAGACATGACCAGTGTATATCACGATGATGTACTAGGAATTAGTCTTTGATCTCAAATAGGGTGAGTCGTGCTTACATGAGATATGTATATCTCCGCTCTGGGTCATAAGTCCGTCGGGGACGTATTTACGCATCTACTGAGCCTACATGACCAGCAGCATCTCGTCGAGGACGTATAATAGGAATCATGACATCACAATCAGCTCCGTCTCTCGAAAACATGCTGGAATTGTGGCTATTTTGGTTCATAAGTCTACTGGGGACGTTTTACGCTCTACAAAACCTACGTGACCAGCAGTATCTCGTCGAGGATCGATGTGCGCTAGGAATCACGGCATCAAGACCAGCAGTGTCTCGCGGGGACGTATACTAGAAATCGTGCCTAAGGATGCCTTGAGGGCCAAGGGCTTAATCTCTCCCGTGAGAGTTGAATTCTGCCTATAGGGTTGAAATGATATTTTTACCCCTTATCCAAACTTCACCATCTACAAAAGGATATCAGGTTTTTCCATCAAACTATTGGATCGAGTTTGAATAACCCTAATTTTAGCTTTCTGAACAAAGGGAGAAGAGAGTTGAAGGTGAAGGTTCTTGTGTGGTTCCATCTTTATACATACCTGATGAGGATATTGACGAGAGTCTCAGTGAATGGAATTTTAGCTTAATTGAGAGGCTAGATTTTGTCAAGCTGAAATTTGCTGTTGCTGAAGAATCCTTGAGGAAACAATGGAAAACATCATGTAATTATCAATTAATTCCTCTTGGTAAAGGTTTTTTCATCATTAAATTAGCAAATGAAGTAGATATGAAATATATTTGGAATGGCTTTTGGAAGGTAGATTCTCAAATTCTTAAAATGAGACTTTGGGAACCAAATTTTAATCCTGCTGCTCAGAAATCTACTACAGCTTTTGTTTGGGCTAATTTTTCTGGTTTGGCAATTGAATACTGGAAATAAAAAAAATTCTTATGTCTTTGGGTGATGCCATTGGAAGGGCTATAAAGGTGGATGACACAAGTCTTAAAAGGGAAGTAGGATATTATGCCAATGTATTAGTTAAAATGGATTTAGCTAACACAATTCCTAATCAAGTTTTAGTTAAAACCAAATATGGCAATTTTGAGTAAGAGGTACAAATTTCAAAAATTCCTAGCTTCTGCAGTCGTTATAAAGTGGTAGGACATTTAGTTACTGAATTTAGAGTGCAGAGAATGAGCCTTTGCAAAAAGGTGTTGATGGTGAAGTTGCTAATGTAATACAAAGGAAGATTTGGAAGCTTAAGGAGAGAGCTCTGATAGACGCATTTATGTGTCTATTTTGCTATCAATTCTCTGTAACGTTAGTACCCGATTTTGTGCTTATTTTGCTATTTTATGTATTTGTAGGTGTTTTTGGTGAAATAATCTTTTATGGAGAAATTGGCTCGAAAAGCTATTATGGGCACCCCAGAAATGTGTTAAAGGCAACCGAAGGAGTTAATAAAGGCGCCCGGAGGAGTTTTTGCTATTTACAACCCAAAATTACTTCTTATACCCCACAAATTGCTATTCGCATTCCAAGAATTACTAAATGTACCCCAAATTGCTAAAGGGGCACCGGATCTGGTTAAGGGACAGTCATCTTCTTCGTTTGAATTTCAAATTTCGGCGGGAAAATGGGTGCAGAATTAGGGTTGAAGATTTGAAGGCATTAGGAAGATTCTAAAGCGCTGAGTTCAAATGGGTTTGTTCTAATGGAATAAAAAAGTTTGGTAATATCCTCTGTTTCGATTGGAATTGGCTAGAATCATGGATTTGAAGCAACACAGTTTTGGCGGGAAAGTTGTTCTTCACGGACCATAATTAGGGTATGAGAATTCAAAGCTTTGTAGTGAGATTGAATGGTTGTACTTTTTTGGGATAACTCCATTGAGTGAACCAGGGCCGGTAAGGGTATTAGAATCGATCCAGGTTGGGTGGATAGTTAGATTCATGGCAATCAGGGTTCGCGGGTTTGGATGTATCTGCGTGTATTTGTGGAAGTGATTTGGCTGAAATTTGATCGGACTTTTGGTCGGAATTGGTTGTCGAATGACCTGTTTCATTCAAACAGGGAAGGTACGTGTGTTGGAATTGATTAAATATGGCTGCAGCGTGGAGATTGGTTGAAACATGGAAAGAATATACCCGAGAGATGTTTTTGGTATTTTGTTGAGATATTTTTGGTGGTAGCATGTGGCTGGATAGAGTTTAATTCATTCAAGAGTCGTGTATCAAAGTAATTGGCTGAAATTTGATCGGACTTTTGGTCGGAATTGGTTGACGAATGACCTGTTTCATTCAAACAGGGAAGGTACGTGTGTTGTAATTGATTAAATATGGCTGCAGCGTGGAGATTGGTTGAAACAGGGAAAGAATATACCCGAGAGATGTTTTTGGTATTTTGTTGAGATATTTTTGGTGGTAGCATGTGGCTGGATAGAGTTTAATTCATTCAAGAGTCATGTATCAAAGTAATTGGAACATGTCAATACCAGCAGAGCGCGTGAGGAGATAAAAAAAGGAAGAAAATACCCGTACCTTGCATGGAGAATAATCAAAAATATTTTGCATTTACTCGAGAGATTTAGAGTCGCTATGGGTATAAATAAGTTGCTGGGGAATACTAGAAGGGCAATCGAGAGTTTGGGGAGTTTGGAGAGTTGCAGAGAGGCGAAATTCCAAGTTGCAGGATTTTGTTCCTGCTGCTGTTGAAGAATGAAGAATAGACCCCTTAAAGCAGTCGTTTATCTACAGTGTCTATGACAGTTTTTTGTAACACTAAATTTCAAATTTGCAACGATGACATTCCTGTTCGCAACACCAGTTAGGGTCCCCTCTTAACAATGGATTCTGTAACGTCCATAAATCGTTGCAAATCTTTGTTTATTTCAATTTCACCTTTGTAAACACCATTTTAGCAATGAAAAATTCTTTTGAGAGTGTCTACATTATGAGCATCTAAACCCCAACACTAGGACAACGGAGGAAGCTGGATTTCATCCATGTGGTAAATTAATTTAATTCTTTATTTACTTTTTGCACTGTTTATTAATTGTTTTATGATTTTTATTGAATGATTGTTATTTCAATTGATGGGTCATACTTAGCTTAAATGATTTGATGTCCCATGCTTTAGATTTACAGTCATTGCTTTCGAAAATCTATCTTGGCAAATATCAAGAGTTAATAAATTTTACTATTTGAGCCATAATTATCCTAGGATTAATTTTTGAACCACATGAATATGAGAAACAGTGAAATCCCGAGTCTCAGTAACTCTTAATTTTGTTACCTTCTTTTGCATATCTTTGCTAGTTTTAATATTTTCTTTTTATTAAGTCTAAAATCAATATCTTCCCAAGTCCGAGAAACGAATTCCTACTTATCACTGTAAAACTACATCAAGCTCCTCCAATACCTATTGGTTTTGACATCTGTAACACTCCAAAAAAACAGAATACTAAGGAAGTTGAGAATGATTTTTTTGGTGAAGATAAGATAGTGGATGTTATTATTCCTCCCTTGGAGAAGATTACTGAGAAAGTTACTGGTTCGGGAAATAAAAGTACAGGTAAATTTAATATTCTACAAAATTTAGTGAATGAAGATTTTCCTCCTATAAGTGTGAACAAATTGCTGGATGTTGCAGCTAGTAGTTCTTTTGTTATTAATTATGTTACTGTGGAGACTGACAAAGAGATGGGAGTACAAGAAGTTGTAAAGAAAATAATCAAACCCAAGAATATCATTTTAATTACAACAAGAAAGCAGAATGTTCTGAATTTAGTGAAAGGGAAAAAAGGTGTGAGAAGTCCTTCTGTTTCTCAATCTCAAACTTCTAAATGAAGATTATTTTTTGGAATGTCAGAGGCTTAAGGAGACCTAGAGCTAAAGACAAACTAAGAAGTTTAGTAAAAAAAATTAGTCCTACTTTAGTTTGGGTGGTTGAACCAAAAATAAAATGGATAACTAAGGATTGTAAAAGTCTTAAGTTGGCTGGCATAAATCACAATTAACTCATAATTCAGTTAATGGTGACAAAGGCGTTTTGGAGTGCTTCAATAAATGATCCTACTATTGTATCAATAACAAAACAAGTGATTATTGTGAATGTGGGAGGGGTTTTAGTTTCTGGTATACATGATGCTTCACTAACTGCTGATATAAGAAAATTATGGACAGAATTGTAAAATATTAATAATATGGACTTACCATGGATGTTAATTGGGGATTTCAATATTGTTTTAAGTGTAGGAGAGAAGATTGGTGGAAGAGCTCCTAGCAATGCAGGATTTTCATGAGGTGTTGAATTTATGCAGTTTAATACAAGCTCCTAGTTCAGGTTTACAATATACATGGTGCAATAATAGAGTAGGTGGAAAAAGAATTGTTTGTACTTTGGATAGAGCTTTTTACAATCTAAAATTGATTGGGAAGTATCCTGAATGGAGCTATAAGGTGGGAGAAAGGAGTATATCTGATCACAGTCCCTTACTGGGTTCTTGTGTAATGGTTCCTAAGCCAAAAAATGTTCCCTTTAGAGTTCTAAAAGTTTGGCTTGAACATGAAGATTTCAAGAGAGTGATCCAGGAAGTTTGGGAGGAGGATGTGAAGGGCAATCCTATCTTTGCATTTATGCAAAAAATGAAGAAAATGAAGTTGAAAATAAAAAAAATGGAATTGGAGTGTATTTGGTGATGTTAGAATCAAATTGGAAGAAGCAGAAAAAGATGTCTTGAATGCAACTTTAATTTTAGACAAAGATACAAGTAATATCACCTTGTTGAACAATTTGGTAGTGGCTAGAGGAAAGCAGGAACTCTTGACACAACAACATCAAGCAATTCTTCAACAAAAGTCAAGAGTGAACTGGTTAAAGGATGGTGCAGCAAATACCAGATTCTTTCATACTTCAACTAAAATAAGACAATATGCAAATGCTATAACAGAGCTTGAAGATGATACTGGTGCCATAATTACTGATCATGCTAGGATTGCTTGCTCTTTGGAGAATCACTTTGATAAATTCAAATTTAAAGAGGTAAATTTTATGGAAGGTATATTTGATGCTATTCCAGAAGTGGTGACTTCAGTTGACAACAATATGTTAGAGGATATCCCTTCAGCTCAAGAGATTAAAGAGGCAGTATTTTCAATGAATGCTGATAGTGCTCCTGGACTAGATGGATTCCCATGTTTCTTTTACAAATATGCTTGGGAGATCATTGGATATGGAGTGATCAATGCAATCAAATACTGTTGGAAAAACGGTATCATCCCAAGATGTTTAAATTCTAATTTCTTATTCCTACTTCCTGAAGTAAAGTGTGTTAGAAGACCAAATCAATTTAGACCTATAGGCCTGAGTAATTTCAGTTTTAAGATTTTTACAAAGATAATGACTACAAGAATGTATGGGTTGGTGGAGAAACTTGTATCAGAACAACAAGTTGCATTTATAAAAAAAAATAGATGTATATAAGAACAAATAGTTTTGGCATCTAAATTGATTAATGAACTTGACACAAAGAGAATAGGTGGAAATATAGGTTTAAAATTGGATATTACACAAGCCTATGACTCATTGAGTTGGGAATTTCTATTTGAAGTTATGAAAAAGTTTGGTTTTTCTTAAAAATGTGTGGATTGGTTACTTCAGTTGTTTATTTCATCAAGAGTGTCAGTTTTGGTAAATGGTGGACCAGTTGGTTTCTTTGAAGTGAG
This sequence comes from Papaver armeniacum, assembly GCA_023531295.1. Classification (NCBI taxonomy): domain Eukaryota; kingdom Viridiplantae; phylum Streptophyta; class Magnoliopsida; order Ranunculales; family Papaveraceae; genus Papaver; species Papaver armeniacum. Next base: position 109,647 of record JAJJWW010004028.1, read on the forward strand.
TAGAGGATTGAGACAGGGGGTGATCCACTTTCACCAATTCTCTTTGTAGTAGCTGAATATGTTTTGAGTAGAAGTTTGAGCATAATGGTTGAGGAAAATAAAATTATACCAATGGTTAATTTCAGAGGGGTCCATCCTACCCATATCTTATTTGTTGATGATGTTTTTTTATTCTTCAATGGACACAAAAGGAATATACAAAAGGTGATGAAGTTGTTAAATGACTATCAAGCATCTTCTGGGCAAGTAATCAATCAGATGAAGAGCAAACTTCTTGTAGGTGGTGTAACTGAAGCAAGGAAACACCAAATTGCTAATGAATTTCAAATGAGTCTCTCTCAATTTCCTAACAAGTACTTAGGAGTTCTTTTAAAACCTGGAGGTGTAAAATCAAGTATTGTTTGGGGGGGTGGTGGAAATGCTACAAAACAGATTAGCAAGTTGGATTGGTAAAATGTTGGCTTTTAAAGACAAAATAACACTAGTAAAGTCAATATTAAGCAATATTCCAATTTATAACATGTCAGTTTACAAGTGGCTTGTAAGTGTGGTGAAGATTTATGAAAGACTTATAAGAAATTTTTTGTGGACAGGAGATCCATATGATAGGAAATGTGTAACTCTAAAATGGGATGCAACATGTGGTCCAATGGAGGAAGGAGGATTTGGCATAAGGAGACTGGAAGTGATTAATAGGTCCTTGTTAATGAAGTTAGTATGGAAAATACAAAATTCTGAGGCTGAATGGGCAAGATTTATGAGAGCAAAGTTTACTACAGTAAATGGTGAATGGATTTCAGGGTATAGGAAGTCTTCAGTATGGCCTGGCTTAAAATGGTTATTGAAGAAGTAAAGCAACACACAAGATGGATTACAGGTTCTGGTGAAAAAATATCAGTATGGAGGGATGCTTGGATCAAAGAGAAACCTCTGATTGAGTTATTTAATGAGGATGAATATATGTTGCAGAACAAAAATATGAGAGTGGCAGATTTGATTGTTAATGGTGCATGGTTAATTCCTCCCAGATTGTTACAGTATTTTCAGGTGGAGAATCTACCCATTATATCAAGACAGAAGGACACCAGGATTTGGACTGGTACAATGTCAGGTGAGTTCACTGTATCATCAGCTGTATAATTGATTAGAAATCATTATTAAAAGGTGCAATGGGAAAAATATATATAGCATCCAGTTCTACATCCCACAACAACAAGCAATGTATGAAAGATAGTGAGGGGAATGTGTACAACTGATGAGAAAAGGCAAGGAAAAGGTTTCATCTTAGCTTCTAAATGCTATATATGTGGTGCAAATATTGATAACCTGAAGCATATTTTATGGTATTACAATTTCAGTCAGCTGATATGGGATTGGCTTGGTGGAATTTTCTTGTTATGTAATCCTAAATCTTATGAAGATGTAATGAATTTTTATAAACATAAAAGTGGAGCTGTGAAAGATGTATGTATCCTGGTAGCTTCAATTACAATGATGGAACTTTGGTTCTTAAGTAACAAGATTTGTTTTGAAGATGAAAAAGTGGATTTGGGGAAGTTCAACAAGAGAATAAAGCAATACACAAAAGATTGTGCAATGAGACTAAAAAGTTTCATGTGGGATTGCAGCTAGGATTTCATGATTTTCAAAAAATTTGATTTGAAAAGCCAACCAATAAAACTATAGAGGATTGTAGAAGTTAGATTTCATCTCCCTGCAATAAATCAAACACTTATTTGTTGTGATGGTGCTTCTAGAGGTAATCCATGTGTAGCAGGGTGGTTTTGTAGGCAGAGGTGATCAGGAGGAGTTTATATATGTTGAAGCTAGAGGACTTGGTATTGCAACCAATTTCATTGTTGAAATTATGGCTATTATTGGGGCTGCGGAATGGGCATTGCAGAACAGTAAGTATAACATATGCATTAACTCGGATTCTAAGGTTGCAATAAGGGCATATATCTCTAGGAAGCTACCTTGGATTATTCAGGCGAGATGGAGTAGAATAAAAGAATTACTATGTAGTATCCAATTTGTACATAGTTTGAGAGAAGTAAATTTTACTGCTGATGTTATGACAAAGAAAAGCGCAGGCTTGGAGAGAGGGGTAAGACAGTGTTATACAACAAGACCAAGCTTTATCTCTGCTATGGAATCGCCAGATCAAATTTATTACAGATTCTGCTGATTTTATATGGGCTATTGGGCTTGTAGTTTGATCTTTAGTCCTTTTCAGTTTTTGTTCTTTTTGGTCGTGATTTTTCTCATTTTTTGACTCTTTGGTATTCCATAATGAGTAATAAAATGGAATTGATTGAGCAAAAACAATAAATATCCATGTTGAATTTCTGTATAATGTTATGGGTGTTGAAATTGGTAACTTTTTGTGGTTATGCTAGGATAGAGATCTTTATGATGAAAGAAAGATTTTTTTGGGTAGGCTGGATGAACTTTATAAGTAAAGATCAGGGTAGTGCTAAGCTGATCAGCTTGTTGGATGTTTAGATGCTTTTGATGTATGTTGCTGCTTTTAATGATTAATGAAGTAAAATCACTTATGATTGTAAAACAGTTTAAATAGAGCTTATGAACTATATAAAAAAGTCAAATCAAAACAATGTAACGCTTGAAATTATGGAGGTTTTCTACATGAAAGAGGATTAATTAGATGCTTTTGATGTATGCTGCCGCTTTTAGTGATCTATTATATAAAGGGAACTCCCCTTAGCAATAGTGTCTGAAGCTGTAAATTACGTTAGACCATTTTACCCCCGTATCTTACCAAACAATAAATGTCCTACAAATTAAATGAGGGTATATTAGTAAATTAGGTTATTTGGAAACAAATTTTTCGTTTTAGAGTTTGAGAGGACTCCAATTCACGTGCCTTTCGATAGAAGAGACCCAGTTTTTATGCACGTGCATAGGCACGTGCGGACTTCTAGTTAACTATAGAGAAAAGTCATATGATCAAAACAATGTAACGCTTACATCAAAGAGGTTGAGAAACAGGATTACGGAGCAGAGAAGCCCTGAATTAGCGAAAATCTCATCCCATTTCCATTCGTATCTTTTTTTTTTTTTGTTTTTTTTTTTGATAGAAAACCCTATTTCATTAATAGCAATCTAAGGGTTACAGAGCAAGTGAGTACATCAATATTCAAGAATATAAAGAACCTAATACAGTAAAGAGTACAATACCAATAACTCCGACGAGAGAAGAGTCGGGATACCTGAAGACGACCTATTACCAAGTATTAAGATAGATCCGATGCAATCGGAAGAGAATGGATTTTGGATTAGAATCCTGCCATTTTGTTTGATATTCTTCTTAAGAAAGAGATGCTCCATGAAAGGAGTTGTTTGCTCACAATCTTGAATGAGAGACTGAAATTCTGGTGACCGGAAACTTTCGCCGATGTACTTCAAAACCAGGTAACCAAGTAGAAGAAAGCTATCAAAGCCATAGAGAAACGCCATACGACGCAGATAAAGGTGCCATGAAAGCACAGAGCCCATACCCTAACGACAGGGAGAAAAAACGAAAATAAAACTAAACCCTAGAAAATAAAAAGCTCAGAAACCAAACTAAATCTACCTAGAACTTAGATTAATGCTGATACTGCTCAGATCTACTTAGATCTGTTGAGGTTGCCGGAAGTTTGTTTTTCCTCTGCCGGGAATCGCCTTGCTAGAGGAGAAGAAGAGAGGTGAGAGAAAAAAAGGAGAGCTTTCCATTCGTATCCTTGACCTTGAATTTGAAAAAAGAAAAGTATTATATCTATTCAATGTTGAAAACAAGACCAACGAAAAATCAACTAGTAATTTGGTAGGTAACTAAAAGTCTAAAACTACACCCCATGCAGCAGTAAACTCTCTCTCTCTCTCTCTGTCTAAGAAACTCTGCTTCAATTTCATGAAATGTTACTCCAAATCCTTGTATTTCTCATCCTTCTCACCACCTCCAGCTCCATTAATGCACTTGATTTCCTCTTCAACTCATTCAACACATCTGATCTCACATTAATCCAAGATGCAAAAGTTGATTCTTCTGTTATTCGATTAACAAATGATACTAACCAGTTCTCAATTGGTAGAGCCTTTTATCCAATTCCAATACCCGTAAAACCAAAATCTAATAACAATACCCAAATCTCATCATTCGCTACTTCCTTCATATTCTCTATTCTTCCGCAAATTACATCAAGTCCTGGTTTTGGTTTAGCTTTTGTTCTCTCAAATTCAACTTCACCACCAGGTGCAATCTCAGGTCAATACTTTGGAATTTTCTCAAATTCAACAGTCCCTACAGTATCTCCATTATTAGCTATTGAATTTGATACAGGAAGAAACCCCGAATTCAATGATCCAGATGAAAATCATGTTGGTATTGATCTAAACAACATTGAATCAGCAAAAACCCAGACTGCTGGTTACTATAATTCCTCAAATGGTGATGAATTTGTACCTGTGAATATGAGAGATGGACAAAATATTCGAGTTTGGATTGAATTTGATGGAACCCAGTTTCAAATTAATGTTACTATTGCTCCTGTTGGGGTTTCGAAGCCATCGAAACCATTGCTGACTTACAGAGATTCAATCATCGCTGATTATGTGTCTGATCAAATGTTTATTGGTTTTTCAGCTTCCAAAGTAACTTGGATTGAACCTCAAAGAATCCTCGCATGGAGTTTTAGCGATACCGGATCGGTCGCTAGAGATATTAATGTTACGGGGTTACCGGTTTTCTTACCGGGTTCATCGAGTGCTTCTTCCATTTCAGCTGGAGCAATAGCCGGAATTGTAATTGGTTCTTTACTTTGTACATCACTCTGTTTCCTCTGTTTGTATTGGATTTGGTTTCGGAAAAATGGGAAATTTCATAGTGGAGAAGAGGAAGATAATGAGATCGAGGAATGGGAGTTAGAATACTGGCCACATAGATTCTCATATGAAGAGTTACACGAATCGACAAAAGGGTTTTCCAGTGATGGATTACTTGGGTTTGGTGGATTTGGTAAAGTATATAAAGGAACCCTGCAAAATGGTACTGAAGTTGCAGTGAAATGTGTGTCTCATGATTCAAAACAAGGATTAAGAGAATTCATGGCAGAGATTTCGAGTATGGGTAGATTGCAGCATAAGAATTTAGTACATATCAAGGGTTGGTGCCGCAAAGGAAGCCAGTTGATGTTAGTGTATGATTATTTACCTAATGGAAGTTTAAACGATTGGATTTTCGATAAGCCGAAACAAGTTTTGAATTGGATTGGACGAAAACAGGTTATGATCGATGTTGCCGAAGGTCTGCATTATCTGCACTATGGTTGGGATCAAGTTGTGTTGCATCGCGATATTAAGTCGAGTAATATACTACTGGATGCAGAAATGCGAGGACGATTAGGCGATTTCGGGTTGGCAAAGCTGTATCAACATGGCCAAGTTCCAGGTACTACACGAGTAGTAGGTACATTGGGTTATTTAGCACCAGAGTTGGCAGTTTCAGCATCACCAACTCAAGCTAGTGATGTGTATAGTTTCGGTGTTGTGATCCTAGAGATTGTTTGTGGCAGAAGACCTATTGTTACTTGGACTGAAGATGAATTGTTACTGATAGATTTTGTTAGAGAATTATATGAACAAGGAGAGTTGAGTAAATGTGTTGATGTAAGGATGGCAGGAGAATATAAAACTGATGAGATTGAAAATGTTTTGAAATTAGGATTAGCTTGTTGTCATCCTGTTCCTAAACAAAGACCTTCTATGAAAGAAGTTGTTGCTGTTTTATTAGGTGAAGGTTCTTCATTAGTGGCTCAACCAGGACATTTGTTGTCTCATCTCTCAAGGAGTGGTGAAGGTGTTTTGCCCCCTGTTTGATTTGCATTCATTCTTCAATGACTCCGGCTTTGCACGGCCATGCCGGAGACTTGGGCTTCTATTCTTAATGTATTCTTCAAATCTTCGTAATTGAGTTATTACCAACCGTAACTCACATAAACCCAGAAATTTCAATTTCAATTTTCATACAAAACCCTAATTTTTGATACAAAATTAACTTAAATCCAACACGATAAACTAAACCCTAACTGGTTTTTCCAAACATTTTTCAAATCGCCGATTAATCGAAGACGATGAAATTTTCGGTTTTAATGGAGGTTAGGGTTGATGGAGGAGAAGAGAAGATGATGAAGAAGATGAAAAAAAAAAACTGATTTGATTTTTTTATGATTCATTAGGTTTAAAAAAAGTTGATTTGATTTTGATTAATTTAAGGTGAAAAGGGTAATTTAGTCAATCTACACCCCTACAGGACACCCCCTAACCAATAAGAGGGACATTGCGATCACACTTGCCGCCCCTCTACCATTTCATGCCGCCCCTTTACCAAGCTTGAATGGATTATTGATCCATTTTTTTCTGAGGTTTTACTGTATATGATCAAGACTATGAAAGTTCATGGTCCCTACATACATTTGATGAAAGCCCAAGTACAACCATATAATCCTTTGGATAGAGTGGGATATAGTTGGATGATTGTTCTCTTCCCCTGCTGATATTTTCATTGTGTTTAGATCTTAGACTTGTGTGGATATGAGTATTTGAAAAAGAATTCCACACAAACCAAATCCACCACTCAGTTCCAATCTAAAACAAAAACATAACTTTTTACTAATGGAATAAAAAAAAAATAAGTCCAAAAAAATAAAAAAATAGAATCAAACTGTACAGAAATTCACTGATCTTTTCTCATTTGGTAGAGATTCCTTGGCCCACAACTGATCTAATCCATAGACTAATACCAAGAATACAGCCATTTTTGTTTACAGTTCTTACTACCAAAAAGATGACTCCATCTCTTTGCTTCTCTCCCGCAAGAAACTTAGCAAGAGGAGGAGGAAAAGGTGAAGCTTTTCTTCCTTTACTTCACGACTCTCATCTCTACTTATGCAGACATAATTCTTCTTCATTTTTTAGTGATACTCTCATCTTCAAAAGAGAAGATAAGCATAATTGCAGTACACTACTTTTTAAAGCACCACCGCCGAAGTCTTTCTTTCTAAATCTTAGACCAAGAAATCTTAAATTTATCAGCCCATTGGCAACTTTATCGTCTTTTGCCGAAGCCGGAGATGAAGGAGAAGAACTACAAGAAACAAATAATGAGCAGAAACGATCCGGAATGGCTAAGGCTTTTAATATTTCATCTAATACAGCGTATGCGATTTCAATATGCATTGCTGTTGCAGCTCTTACTCTTCCATTTTTGATGAAGACGTTATTGCTGAATTTGAGTTTGAAGACCAAGGTGCTGTCATATGTAACACTTTTATTTGGGTTTTACATGGCTTGGAATATTGGAGCAAATGATGTTGCAAATGCTATGGGAACTTCGGTGGGGTCGGGTGCACTAACTTTGCGGCAAGCAGTAATGACGGCAGCGGTACTTGAATTCTTGGGGGCATTATTAATGGGGACTCATGTTTCAAGTACGATGCAGAAAGGTATAGTTGTTGCTAGTGTTTTTCAAGGGAAGGATTCATTGCTGTTCATTGGCTTGCTTTCTTCTCTGGCTGCATCTGGTACTTGGTTGCAGGTGCATCTCCAAAACCCATAAAAAAAATACTTAGTTTCCTTATTGTTCGATTACAGTTTTCGACCACTGTTCAACTGCAATGTCTGAATTTTTCATTTGTATTTCAGATTGCATCATACTATGGTTGGCCGGTCTCCACCACACATTGCATAGTAGGAGCAATGGTAGGGTTTGGTCTTGTATATGGGGGGGTTGGTGCTGTCTTTTGGAGCTCACTAGCTCGTGTGGTTTCATCGTGGGTTATTTCCCCTGTAATTGGAGCAGTTGCGTCATTTCTCGTCTACAAATGCATCCGTAGGGTATGTTATTTTCTTGATCTAGGCATCTATGCAGTAAAACAAAGCATTTGAAACTTCAGAAACTTTACTTCTATTTGTCATTTTTATCCCTATAGTTCGTATATAGCGCGCCAAATCCAGGACAAGCCGCTGCTGCTGCTGCACCCATTGCTGTCTTTGTAGGTGTTACAGGGACTTCCTTTGTAGCTTTTCCACTTAGCAACATTTGGATTGTGGCCATTGCCCAGGCCCTGGCTTGTGGAACTACAGGTGCAGTGTTAGTTAGCAAGGTTATCCACAAGCAACTTGGCCACCTCCTGGAAAAATCTAAATTATCAGCAGAAGAACCAGATAAGTTTAATAACAGTAGCAACATTGGGCTCCTTACCGAAGTTGCAGGGCCAACTGGAACTCAACTCAAGATTGTCTATGGAGTCTTTGGATACATGCAAGTTTTATCAGCTTGCTTCATGTCCTTCGCTCATGGAGGGAATGACGTCGCGAATGCAATAGGTCCATTGGCTGCTGCATTATCTATTCTTCAAGGAAATGCCAGTGGAGCTGAGATTGTGATTCCGATTGATGTTCTTGCCTGGGGAGGATTTGGAATTGTTGCAGGGTTGATGATGTGGGGATATAGGGTCATGGCAACAATTGGAAATAAAATTACGGAGCTGACACCAACTAGGGGATTTGCTGCCGAGTTTGCAGCGGCTTTAGTAGTTCTATTTGCGTCAAGATTGGGACTTCCAATCTCGGCTACACATACTCTGGTGGGCGCAGTGATGGGTGTTGGGTTTGCAAGGGGATTGAACAGTGTGAGATCCGAGACGGTTAAAGAAATTGTCACTTCTTGGGCTGTTACCCTTCCAGTTGGTGCAGCTCTAGCTGTTTTATACACATGGATCTTGTCGAAACTTTTAGCAAATCTACTTTGATATGTACATTAAATGAAGATTAAAACCAAAACAGGAAGACAACAAGAAAATAATTGTCTCTTTTTGAATTTTGTAGAAAGAATTTCTCTTTTTACTAGTATAAGTTATGTATGCAGTGAAGTATAAAAATTGGATTTCTTTAGATTCAATGAAAATCTAAAGAAAACGCTTCTTTTCTGTTGAAAAAGATGAAAACAAACTGAAAAATAACAATGAAAGTTTGCTGCTTCTTCAGTTGTGTTGCTCTTGCTTTCTATGGCACATTATTATTTCTGATTGTTGGAAATAGTAAACCAAGACTATGCTATGTGAAGCAACTAGTTGAAGTTGACACGGTGTGCTATATTTGGAAGTCGAGTTATCTTGAGAAACAGGTTGTTCTTGTTATAGAAGAGTTCTATAAGAGTTTTATTTTTAGATTTTGAGCTTATTAGGAAAATGTCTCTGCTTAGTCGTCAAGTTTGTTAAACTATAAATAGGATGTTGAGTCATAAGAATTATTACACCAAGATTATTATCAATGTAATCCTTTTTTGCTTCCGCGTTTATGCTTTCCTCTCTTTTGCTCGATCTTACATTTGGTATACACAAAATTGGTCAATTAACCCAATAACGACAATTCCTGGGTGAAAAAGACATGTAAAATTTGATACTGTTCAAATGGACGAGAATGTAAAAATAGCCAGGATGTAAACAGTTTCATCCACCCATTTTCAAATACTTTTTCTTATTTTTAATTTACATCAGGATGCATCCAGTTTCATCCTCGCTCTTTTTTAAGTTTAAGATAGGATGAATCAAGTTTCATTCTTGCTATTTTTTTGGTGTCCATTTCACCCATACTAATTTTTACTCGTCCATTAGATCCAAGTTTTTTAAAAATATTTGGGTAAATGACCCATTTTTCGTATGGTATAAGAGCAAGGTGAGGGAGAGAGGAGAGGAAAAGAAAATCAGAGAATTCATGATTCATAGCCTTTGTCATGGTGTTGGGTAGAGAGGTTGTTAAAAAAAAGAAAAGAAAAAAGGGAAAAGAAAAAACAAAGGAATCGTGTTAAGTTTGATGATAATAAAAAGGCGCAACTCTTTTAATGCTGTTGACGAAGACTACGTTGCATATCAAACTTTGTTCACGTGGGTCTTCTTCACCAAAGGAGGTTGTGTGATTGGTTGCAAAGGCTTGTTTTAGAAGTTCCGGCAAGTTCCGGCGTATAAGGAATGTAGGAAATACCAATTAGTCCTAATAATAATAATATATTAGAGTTAGTTTGGTCCAGTTGACTCGGTCAATTTTCAGTTTGGTCTTTTTTAAAAATATATATTGTTGTTTGGTCCTAGATATTATTGTTTGGTCCTAAGGCGGACAATACTCACGCGGGATGATGTCATGGATGATGTAATTTTCGTTTTATGGTGGCATATATACCCTTTAATTTGGGACTATATATATAGAAAAAACTCAGTAGAAAATATTTTATTTCCACTCACTTTCTCTCTCTTCTTTAGTTTCAGATCTAGTTTCTCTCTTCTCTCCATTTTTACTTTTCTGCTGCTGATGATGAAGACGATGAAGATGATGATCCGCAAAGTTTTTGGGGTTTTTCTTCTATGTTGTTGTTGATGTTGTTGAAGATGATGATGAAGATGACGTAGATTTTGTGTTTCTTCATCACTGTTTTGTTGATGCTGCTGTTGTTGAATACGATGAAGATGATGAAGACGACGATGATTTTGTGTTTTCTTCTTCTCTGTTGCTGCTGTTGAAGATGATGAAGTTCATTGATTAAAATGAACTTTGTTTCTTTCTTCTTGCTAATGTTGAAGATGATGAAGACGATGAAAATTTGAAAACGAGTTTGTGCTGCCGTTGAAAATTATGAAGGTTCGAAGATTATAAAGATTTGATTTATAGAGATTAATTTGATTTTCTGGTGAGTTTCATTTAACCTTCGTAAATCATCTTTTTGTTCTTTGATTTTTGTAGATATGTGTTTTTGATTAGGTGTTCATTTGAAAAATGAACTTTTTTTTTCTTCATAATAATTAAAGTTTTGTTATGTGTTCATTCGAAAAAATGAACTCTTTTTTTTGTTAAGTATTTCATTTTTGAGAATGAACTCTATTTTAGTCTTAATTAATTTAGTTTGTTTTGATTAGGTGTTCATTTGAAAGAATGAACTTTATTTTTTGTTCATAATAATGGAACTTTTGTTGGGTGTTCATTTTAAAGTTTGAATTTTGGTTTATTCTGTTGTGTGTTCATTAGAAAGAATGAACTCTGTTTTTTGTCATAAATAGTGGAAGTTTTGTAGGGTGTTCACTTTAAAGAATGAACTTTGTTTTTGGGATATTTTGACTTTGGGTCACAAGAAAGTGACCAACTTTGCGTTTGGGTCACTAGAAAATTTTAATTAGAGTTTGGGTCACAAGACCTTGTTTGACCGTCTTGACCGTGAGGAACTCTGTTATATCCTAAAATGACTAAAATGACCTTAATAGTCTCCTAATTTTACTAACTAAACCAAACGATCTTCATCATCTTCCATGTCCAGAGATAAAAAACAAGAACAATAAAGGCAGAGCGAGATCATCTAGTTTTTTCTCAATACACATCTTAGATTTTCCCATTGTTTCGTCTCCACTTTTCCAGTGATGTTAACATCTTAGAGATTTGATACCCCGATACCCTGTAAAGAAAATGAAATTTATTAGGATTTCTTTGATTTGAGTTTGTTGATATATATAAAGTGTTTATATGATCTGCTAACCAATAAAACAATGATTAGATTAATTTGTCTATTAGCTTTCTTAACAACATCAATTGCTAGAACCCAATTAGACATTAATGAAGAAATTGATGAAATCAATGAAGATCTACGATGGTGGTTATTAGAATAATTCCCCATATCCTTTGTTCTTCTTCTTTATCTCTGGATTATCACTATCAATTCGACATCTTCAGTTCACGATCTCAACAAAGTAAGCACAATCTTTCTTGTTCATTGATTCATCATCATCTCTGTAAATATCAACAAAGTAACTTAAAATCTCTTCTATTCTATTGCAGTGTACTGAATCAAAATTTAAATTCTAATGTATAGCTTACATAGTTTGAAATCTGGCATCTTGAATCAAAACTCTAGTCTAGTGCGGAGCCCATCGAATCAATCCCAACAGCAACAGAGAACTCGCAGACGAGAAGAAGAAGAAATGAATTCTTCTTGAGATTTAGAAATATCTTTTATCACAGTGCGAGTCACATGTAGACAGTCAGTAAAGGTGTTACCTAAATGCAAAGTAATTAAAAAATTATTATCTTGGTAATGGTCAAGACGGTCAAACAGGGTCCTGTGACCCAAACTCTAATTAAAATTTTCTGGTGACCCAAACGCAAAGTTGGTCACTTTTTTGTGACCCAAAGTCAAAATATCCCTTTTTTTTGTCATAAATAGTGGAAGTTTTGTTGGGTGTTCACTTTAAAAAATGAACTGTGTTATTTCCCCTTTTTTAAAGTTGTTTCATCAAACACAATGAACTCAGATCAACATAATTATGACCAACGCCTAATAGTTCATCAAAGAGAATGAACTCTTGTACGAAAATAAGAGCAAATTCAGAGTTCATCAGAGAGCATGACCTCAAATAATTATAGGAATAGAAGAGTACGAAAATTAAAGCTGAAACAGTACGGAAGGATATTTTTGTCCACTTAATATTTTTAAATAATTATGGACCAAACAGGAAACGACTTTTCCCGTTGGACCAAATAGTCTTGGGACCACCTAAAAAAGGACCAAGGGTTTATTTCACCTATAAGGAATTTGGGTAAGTCTGAAACACAAGTTTTAAAAGGTTCAGAAAAATTTCGAGAAGCAACAACAGAAAGATTTTCGTGTTATTGAATCTTTGAGATGTGGTACGATTGTTTTGATGGATAGAATATTGTTGGAGTGACCGAATCATATGTGATGGGAGTATGTTGGACTGCCAGTAATTAACGTCCAGATTTAGACTTATTCTGATGGATATACTATATATTCGATGGTTATTGTTACATTGGGTATATGTGTTGGTTGTTTTGAACCTGTAAATGAGCTGTGGGAGTTGATCTGTTGGATACAGAAGAAATTGTGGAATAGATTCAACACCGTGTGGTAGTTGGATTTATGAAGGGACGTGAGAGAATGGAGGCAGGTTATGTGCTCGATATTTGGAAGTTGAAATAAACAAGGAGACTTGAGTAAGTCTTATTTGGCTTGAAGTTTGAGTTGTTGTTGCCATGTTTGTTGATGAAAAAAGGAGATTAAAAGCTCGTTTTAGAAGATCGGAACCACACGTGACTTGGAGCTTGATTTAGAAACTACCGTGGTTAGTGAAACTGCTTGGAAAGGAGATCGAGAAAAAAAGAAGAATTTGTCATTGGTACAACAACTTTGAGATCAAGAAGAACAAGGAAGAAGAGGTGATCCTGGTAGCATTTATGCTAAAAAAATAAAAAGAAAAAAAAATAATTAAAAAAAGGTCATGTTTTCTTTGCCGGTGGAGGTTGGAAAATGTTCAACGAGAAGATTCAGTCAAGGGTTCTTTGGGGCTGTGAGATACAGGAGCGAAGCAATAAATCAGGGGAGATTGTAGTTGGATTTGACAATGAAGTTCGAATGGATCGTTTGATAATAGTATGTGAAAGAAGGGATTGATTTGAAACCAGTGGTGTCATTGATTTTAGAGGTCTGATGTTGGTTGTGAATGGTGGTGGTACATCGAACAAAGGGTACTGTGACAGAGCGTTGAAGATTTTTAGAAGATGAAGAAGCTTTGGGTGAGTGGTTGATTCAAAGTGTTAAGTTATGGATTCGAAATAAAAAAAGTAGAAAATCAAACGTAGGTATTTCAGTCGAGAAGGGACTGGTACAGTTTGATGGAGTTAAATTCGAATTCAGAGACTTAGAATGACAAGGAATGTTGGGTGGTTGTTGTGACACCAACACCACATTATACGTATTTCCCTATTTAGAACTACCATATTTAGTTTGCTTAGTTTCTCAGTTTAGGTAGTTATTAAACTCTAATTCTTTTCTTGTTTACCAAGGCTTTGAAGCTATAAATATCTTAGCCATAAGTTGTTTTGGATATCAATTAATTAAACAAACCATATTTCTTAATCTTTCTCTCTTAATCTTCCAAGCAGAGGTGGCTAACCCCCAACTCAAAGGGTTTTATCCCGGTTTCTTAAGTATTTTGGTCTGACTTCCCTGTGTTTTGGTGTTGGACCATAAAACCTGGATCAGAGCAGGTTTACATTATACCTAAATTTCAACCAATTTTTTTTTACGATGTCTTACACAGAAGAACAAACACAAAATCGTTTGGACGACAAGCAGCCGCTCCTTGAGGATACAACAAATCAGAAGTTGGATTTAGTTGAGAATACAAAAGATTTGACAAACACTAAGTGCACGTGCACGGAACTCACAAAATCTTTACGTGCTGTGTTTCTTGAATTTTTTCCTCAGCTTAATGCTCATCAGTGTACTACTAACCCTAATATTGGTGATGTAATTCTTGCAACCCCTATTCGTGCTGGAGCTATTGGTTTGCAGTTTCCTACTTTTGATGGAGATGATCCTGATGGTTGGATTTTTAGTGCGGATCAATATTTTAATTTACACATGGTGGCTGCCAAACAAAAAATCAATATCGCTTCCGCTCATCTTAAAGGTGATGCCTATGCTTGGTATTGTTGGAAGAAGACCACGACTACAGTTACTACATGGGAAGAATTTTGCTCTTTAGTTCATGCTCGTTTTTCTCCCGAGAGATTTGTTAATGACAAGATGGCATCAATTACCATTAAACAGACAGATGCTACGTTTGGGGATTGTCTCAGTTCAACTAGAGCAATTAGGGATACACTTGCTGCGCTACCAGCTCCACTAGACGGACTATTAGCCGAGGAAGAAGAATCTGAGGAGGCAAATACAAGTCCTTCAAACCCCATCAATTCAGATCAGCCATGTGCAGGTGAACACCCTAAGAGTCTTTCAACTCCTGTAACAACTAAAGAGGATGACAATACAACTGGTAAAATATTGTCTACAAATTCATCACAAGAAGGCAAGTCAATTACCACTGGTATTGATAAAAAAATTGATGCGTCTCCTAACGGTAGGAGTTATCAAACAGGAATGACTATAGCATACATGTGTCAACTCCGAATTGCTGATATGAGTTACAAACAACTAGCAAGCTGCACGACTGGACTCTACAACCAACTGAGTGGTAACTATTATTTTTATCGTCTTTATAATTATTCTCGCATGCAATTTGATCTTGGTAGACAGAATGTAGTTATTAACAGGCTCTCTTACTGTGATAGAAGTAGTTCTAAATTCTACTTGGCTATGAATGGGTCAAGTTTAATGCATACAAACAATGACAATTTCTTTCGTGAACTGATTCTCAAGTATGGGTACCGATTAGATACATTACTTACGAATTTGATTGGGTTCGTATTTGCAAAAGATGATGGCAATAATCATGTGGGTAATGTGTTTGGGACAATATCAAAAAGAAAAGGAGTAATTGAAGAGTGTTGTGCTGATAAGAAAGCGGAGAGCTTTATGATACTAGATTTTGTTTTGCCAACACAGTATTATAATGAAGTTTCGGGGATAGATATTCATCCTCCTTCAACTTGTATCTGCAAAGGTAAATTTTTACTGTCTAATGGATCCTCCAACATAAGTCCTATTGAGATGGACCGAAGTACTATACAGCCTTCCACAACTAAAGTTTCTGTGGACAAGGTGTTGAATATTACTTACAAACCTCCAGCAATTTTCGGTATACTCTGTAAAGGCGAGGTTATCCCAGCTACATTCAGTACTCGTGTAAGACAACGGACTAGTGAATTCGGTGATCAGTCTGTGCGCCTATGGAGTCTTCTTACAAATCTGATGTTATCGTGCACTTGTAGAAGCCATAAATATAATTTTTTTATATTGCATGGCCACCTGATGATAAGCATTTTTTTAGTGCTATCTAGGAAGACAAGGAATTAATGAAAGATGCAGATGTCCCCTGCAGGAGATCTTTGGATTGCGTAGTTGTTTTTGCGGTGGACAGAGCCTTGAAGCTTGCGATTAATCTTAATTTTTCCTATATTAGTATGAACAGTAGATTGTCAGATGTAGCTTCTCTTTTGGTGATCCGCCAACGCCTCTTTCCCCAATGTTTTTGTGATGATGATAGGCCTTCAACTAATACTTGTAATAAGGAATTTGGAGTGTTGCGTGTTTTTGCATATAGAACTAAAATTAATGGTGCAATTACTCTTGATGTCTTCTGGAACAATAATGTACCAGTGGATGCAGCAAAGAATTTCACTCTTGATTCCGTCAGTTTTCCTCATCTGAAGAAGTCATTTAGAAAACAAGTTTTGATACATGCAGGGGTTGCTATTCAAGGTGTTGTTGATTGTGTTTACATCTTGGATTTTTCTATCCAGTCCGTTAAAGAAGTTAGTGCAATATGATTCCAAAGGATTCACATTGATTCTCTAAAATGTGATGACATTCTTATGGATTTGTACCCAAAAGAAGCTTATGCAGTAAGATATGTGGGTATTTCGCATTCTTATCAATATTCTCTTATATCTACTGATAGTTGTGGAGCAATTTGTTCGGTATACAGAGAGGTTTTAATAATTAATCCAGGGTGGCAGTACGAATGTCGTACAAAGTTTAAGAAAATTGCCACCATGTTGCCGCCGAAGTTTCTGGTTTTTAATACTTTTCCCTATGATTCTTTTCATGGTCTCGCAATTTTTCCAAAATACAGTTCACGTGCTACTCTTCTAGCACATGAAAACACCATGCATCATAATGGAGAAGATCATTGGTCTTTTGGCTATACAACAATAGCAAAAACTAAAATGATTTGGATCAATGGTGAAAGGTTAAAGGTCATTTTCCCTCCAGGACATAACGGTGGTCATATGAATTTGTTTCATTATAAAAAAAAATCACTGTTTGTGGGAAATTGTTGCTTTGGTCAAA
This sequence comes from Papaver armeniacum, assembly GCA_023531295.1. NCBI lineage: Eukaryota > Viridiplantae > Streptophyta > Magnoliopsida > Ranunculales > Papaveraceae > Papaver > Papaver armeniacum. Next base: position 126,517 of record JAJJWW010004028.1, read on the forward strand.
GAAGTGCAGTTATTCAATCTGTTGGAAGCATGAAGCATTACTATGACACAGTTTACAAGTTTTTGGAACTCTCGTCTCATATTGTAATTCCAATGCACGGTAAACTCAACATCTTTCCAAAACACATGCTTTATGGGAATCTCAAAAATCTTCGTCCGTATATGGTAGCATTTGGTTCATTGACACGAAGTGAAATATACAGCGTCATTACCAAGTTGGATATGGGAAGCTTTAGCTACGAGAAACTTGTTCTTATTAACGAATGTAAGGAAATAGACCTAGTGGAAGTACTCAAGTTTCCAAGGAAGCATACAAAAGTAGTTTATCCATGGACAACTAGTTTTGTTGATCTCTTGGATTTTCTTATCTAGTCTCTTAATGAAGTTAGCACACTATACACCCGAAAGGGTTAAACTTAATGCTCTAAGAAGTGATGAAATTGTGATGATTTTTGTTGGGAAACCAATTTTTTCCGTTCTGCTTCATCATGTGAAAGTCATTTCTTTTCTCAAGGAACGTATAATAGGTTCGAGAATCTTGGATAGTCTATCAGGCAAAGGGTTCGTTGTATACACAAGAACGGTAGTTGATGCACATGGTAAGGAATGAAAAAAAAACAGAGGATGTTTATAGATCCTTTAAGTGTAGTCTATCCTACACAGGGTAAAGATGTTAACAAGGTCACTTGGGAGAATTACTACGAAAGGGGCAAATAAATCTCAACGGAACAACTAATTCATCTTTCCAAGTACAAAGACAACTCACAGTTACTTCAAGAGGACATGATGATATTTGTTTGGGATTAACGGATGGGTCGAAGCATTGAAACTCGTATAGTTCTAAAATCTACTGTTGGGATACTGGATAACATCATCGATGCTAGACGTTACGTTGAAGTTAGAAGACTTGGTTGGAGAATTTTATTTCAAAACAAAAATGTAGATACTAAAGTCAAGGGCCTACTCTATTTCGTGGACCAGCAGAGGAACAAATCATTTGAATGCACATTCAAAGGTGTAGCTCAGAATTTTACAGAAAAATCATCTGTGGTTGTGGCTGCTGCTCACAGGGTGGATTCAAATACAATCACTAATGATCTTAGTTTTGTGTTTGATCGCGGGAAATATAAACACACGTCTTGGGAACTAGCAGATGAGTTACTTCTTCATTTTTTTCCAGCATTTGAGGCTTGAGGACAAGCCATTTTTCAAGAAGGGTGGAATGTTGTGACACCAACACCACATTATACGTATTTCTCTATTTAGAACTATCATATTTAGTTTGCTTAGTTTCTCAGTTTAGGTAGTTATTAAACTCTAATTCTTTTCTTGTTTACCAAGGCTTTGAAGCTATAAATAGCTTAGCCATAAGTTGTTTTGGATATCAATTAATTAAACAAACCCTATTTATTAATCTTTCTCTCTTAATCTTCCAAGCAGAGGTGGCTAACCCCCAACTCAAAGGGTTTTATCCCGGTTTCTTAAGTATTTTGGTTTGACTTCCCTGTGTTTTGGTGTTGGACCATTACACCGATGTTGGGACCTTAGTCCCACCTTGGTTAGATGGGGCTTAATTGGGTAGTTTATAAGTCAATGGGTTCCCTCATCTAGTCAACCGGTTTTCGAGTTGAGTAGATCTACCCATGGGCATATGACGAGTTGGGATCGGTATCCTAACATTTGGTATCAGAGCCAACCACCACGACCCATGCACGCTCCACGGAAGGGGTGACCTATAGGCTAGATTAAAGTGTTGGGGCACGTATGTATGGGCATAGTTGTCACCCGCATTGAATACTGGTAGTCGAGTGGAGCCGCCATAAGGAAAGGGCTACCGCCGGGCCAGTGTCGATAGAGTGGGCCAACGAGGACGTTGGGTCTGGAAGCGTGGTGGGATGTTGGGATCTTAGTCCCACATTGGTTATATGGGGCTTAATTGGGTAGTTTATAAGTCAATGGGTTCCCTCATCTAGTCAACCGGTTTTCGAGTTGAGTTCTACCCATGGGCTTATGACGAGTTGGGATCGGTATCCTAACAGTGGTTATGTTTGATCTTAAGGGAGGATGGTATCATGTTGGAGTTTAAGCTCAAACATGTGTTGTTGATGGCAGTAATGGAGCTGGTGGTCTGTTGTGATCGACAAATAATCAATTGTTGGTTGTTGGTTGTGAAAAACTATGGTGAAGTTGATCAACAAAAATAAATAAATAAAAATATTAAAAAAATCGACTGTTGGTTGTTGCTATGAAGAATAGATATCAGTGGATAGGATTTGATTTAGAAGATTGAGCAGAGATTGATTTGTTTTGCCAGTCGCATTGGTTTTATATGGCTCTGATGTTGCTTGCCGTGTTGTTGCTTGTCTTGAGTGTGGTGAACTATGACGGAAAATCAACAACAAGAATAGCAGTTTCAAGTGTGACTAAAAAAACAAGAAGATCATATGCCTGTGGTGAAGGAAGTAAAGCAATTCCTGTGTGGAATTTGAGAAGATAAGAAGCAATTCCAGTATGGGAGTTTGAAAAATAGTAGAAATCCTACAAGTGAAGTAGGTGATAAAGAGGAAATGAGTTGGTTTCGCGTTTGGCTAGCAAGTGGATAGAGCACAAAAATTGTGTTTCCAGCTTATTAGGAAACGTTGAAGAAACCAAGGATATGAAAGAGTAAGTGAACATGCTAGGAAGTATGTTGAAGAGTAAAATGTTTATCGGTTACAAAAGATATTTTTTTTAAGATTTTTTTTTGAGAATATTTTGTCAAGCAAGTCTTGGTTTAAGGGAGGATGTTGGAAATAGTAAACCAAGACTATGGTATGTGAAGCAACTAGTTGAAGTTGACATGGTGTGCTATATTTGGAAGACAAGTTATCTTGAGAAACAAGTTGATCTTGTTCTAGAAGAGTTTTATTTTTAGAATTTGATCTTATTAGGAAAGTGTCTCTGCTTAGTCGTCAATTTTGTTAAACTATAAATAGGTTGTTGAGTCATGACAATTATTACACCAAGATTATTATCAATGTAATCTTTTTTTTCTTCCGCGTTTATGCTCTCCTCTCTCTTGCTCGATCCTACACTGATACAACAAATTACAAAACAAAGATAAGTCTGATTTCCATATCCATAATCACTCAAATTCTAAAATACCGATCTGCAACAATATCCTTTACTTTGAAATTAGAATCCATTTTATTTAACCATGCATTCCAACTTCCTAGCCAACAGACAAAAAAAAGACCTTTATTATACATACGCACAAAAGTATTATTTCCTTTGAAGTACAACTCCTCTTCAAGTGTCAAACTTATATCCCCATTCACAACCTGTATTTTTTTTTTGATACTAAGAGAATAACTTCATTAATGAGAAGATTGATTTACAGATAATTTATCCTCCAGAATTGCTCTTTCCATAAAGGTGGAGGACATGAAGGCCAAACTCTCAAAATTTTAAAATTCCTAACATGCATAGCAAGTTTGTCTGCTGGCTTATTACAATCTCTACTTATATATTTGCAATATCATCTAGGGTTATTGCTTAACAAGATTTTTATATCTAGAACCATAGATTGATTCCCTCAAGCTACTAGCTGATAATGTCCATTAACTGCGTTTGCCACTATTTGTGCATCCAATTGAAAACACGCTTCTTGTATTCCAATTTGTTCAGCCCAAATCATAGCAAATAACAATCCTGCACATTCCGCTTGCTCCGAGCTTATATATCTGTCTGCATAGATGCACTTCCCTTGTAAGTGCCTGCAAAATTACGAATTATTAATCCTATGCCAGTATGATGTGCATTGTTAAACTTTTTATAAGAAGCATCACAACAGAAAGAGATATATGGGTTAACAGGGGGTTTACAGTGAGAGATAGGAAGCATATGCACTTGAGCAGATACAAACGCATTTATATATTTCATTTTCATTCGCTTTCTTGTGCAGCCATTTAGAAGTTGAATACGATTTATAACAGCCACTGGTGTAGTTGCAGGATTTCCTACACTACACCCCTCATTAGATTCAACACAATTAATCCATTTGAAGATGAATAACTATGAACTTGATTGATTATTTTCTTGAAATGTTTACAAAGAAAGATAGAACAGAATTAAGGAAATTACAATCACTCTAAAGTTTCTCTCTCTTAATGTCTTGCTTAACAATTCAAAAAGACCTCTCCCACAATAGATTTACTCAACCCTTTATATAGGGTATTACATAGTGGATGACAGCTAAGCTGTCCTTTATTTTCGGGAATGACTCGCGAAGTATCGCAAGTGTATAAGTGTTCGTCTTCGCGACACTCCTAAATCTCGCCAAATCTTCACACTTTTCTCATGTTAAAGCTGTCGTCATCCATTGCGTCATTTATATTATTTCCCGCGACACCTTCGCAATCTTTGTCGTTTATTGATCTCGCAAGGTATTGATGTCGCGATATTCGATCCTACATCTTGCCTCTTCTCATGTCTTCTCTGCGAAGGAGAGAATGTCATGAGAATTATCATTTTGAAATGTCGCCACCGTTTATTTTCTATCCATTTTTTTTACCGACAAGATTCCGTGAATTTAGGAATGGCTGTTTACACGTATCTAAAATTTTACTTTTTAAGGCTCATCCCGGTTACTCTTCTCCCATCTATTTAAAGAGGAGTTCCCTTTGAAAATTCTTCTCTTCTTTTACTTCATCTTCTTTATTGTCTGCAACTTTTCTCTGCCGTTTTCCTTCATCGTCTTCTTCATCGTCTTCTTGCTATAATTCTTCTGCTACTATTTCTATGGCATCAAGGTATGTTGATTTTACTAACTTTGATTATCTCATGATTGATTTCTCTTATTGTAGTCTTTTATTTGGATATTACTCTTCTTTTAATGTTTCTCCTACCATTTTTATTTCAGCAAGAACAAGCCCAAAGACCAAATTCACCAATTACGAACCCTAACATTTCTTCGGGTTCACAATCGAAATCCTTTGCTTCTAAAAGGCAGCCTGCGAGTAGCAAGGTATTTAAGAAACATTTACTCTTTTAATAACAATATTGTTGCCTCTGTTTCTTATTTAACTTGTAATTCGCAGGATGACAAAAATGGTGGTAGATCTCCCAAGAGGTCTCGCCATTCTAAACCAGTTGTACCTCATGTTTCCTTTCCTGGGTATAAACTTATTACTTCTCCTATAGTACCTTCGCAGGACAATCCTCCCTCTCTAGCGATTGTTTCGCAGAATAAACCAACTCCTTCTTCTCAAGATAATCTGTCTCCTCCTGCGATATCCTCGCAGGACAAATCAATCCCTGAATTTTCCGTCGATGAAATTCTTCAAAATGAACCTTTCTCCACTTTTACTCTTAATACTTCTGTCTCGCCCCCACCTGTTAATCAGGTTTCTTCAACTGGCATTCTTATAACCAAGAATGATTCAACTTTTCCCTCCTCCTCCTCTGAGTCTATCCCTCTTACCAAAGAAAACTTAGAAGGGATAGATGTAGCTTTCAAAACTTTATCAGACGTCATGAATGATGCGAAGAAAACCTCCACTGATCCTATTAGGTCTAGTGTTTTTGAATCCCTGAGTAAATATTTTGGTTCTGACACATTGTCGCGAACATATCTGGAGCAAGAAATTAAGGTCTTGAAAAATAGCCTTCTCAACATTTCGCTGGATCGCGACAATCTTCGCAAGAAGAACGAAGAACTAAAAGGTATATTTTTACCTCATTCTTTTTTTTTTTTTTTTTTTTTTTTTTTAAACTCAAACCCTTGTTCGCCCTTCAAGCTTTAAACCAGAAACGAAAAATGGAGATATATCAGTTGGAATCTACTGTTGAAGAAGTTCGAGTTGATAAAGATGTTTGGATGGAGCAATATAACCAATTAGATAATCTTCATACATATGATGTTGATCAAATAGATAATCTTTCTAAAGAAAATTCTGATTTAGCTCAGAAACACGATTCGTTAAGTAATGACTTATCTCGCCTCTCGTATTCTTTGACTAAAGCTAATCTAGAGTTGGAAACTTTATCAGATGAGAATGGAACTCTTTCTCAAGAGAAGCGAACTCTATTAAACAAGGTAGCAGTTTACTCGCAGCAATATGATATTTGTCAAAAATTATGTAAAGAGCAAGAACAATCTCTTCGCTCGTTGAAGAGTCATCTTGCAGAAGTTACTGCCGAGAAGGATAAACTTATTCAGGGTAGAATAACCTTAAGTGTAAAAGCAAACCAACTCAAAGATCAATGTTCCCAATTAGAAAAGTCCAATTCTTCCCTTGCAAAAGAAAATGCCATACTTGCTTCTAACGAAAAAAAATTGGCGAGCTCGTCTGAAAGGATTAGTTGGAGATAATTTTGACAACGCCATGGATCAACTGGAGAATAGTTGTTCAGCTTTAACCCAGCATCTTATCTCGCAAAAGGAAGGTAGTCATAGAAGTTGACTGCCTCATCTATTATTCCTTTATCGGGCCTTCATATTTTTGTTGGTTATAATATTTTTTTGTTTTTATTTTTTGTTTCGCAGAATCTGAGAAAAATCTTCACTCCTCCATTACTGCTTTAAAATCCGACCACTCAAAAGTTCGCAAGGAGAATAAAATGCTTGTTACTTCCCTTATGCATTCTCGCGACAGGGCAGAAAGAAGATTCGACTATATGTGTAATTTTAAAAATATAGAGAGTAAGAATCAGCAGAAAGCGCTCCTTCGTCAACTTCATCTTAAAGCTGAAGTTCTTGTGAATGGTGTTTTACTCTCTAAATCTCTTGATCCTGTATCTGTCGCACCTTTGGAAGTAAGTGATGATGAAGTTCCTGAATCCCCTGATAGTGATTATGATTATGAAAGCTGCGAGGAAGTTACTAATGATGAAATTTTTAATAAGAATCCGAATGAAGGAATTTCTAATGAAAATCCTCCAACTGGCGGAGATGAAGCTGATAAGATTGTTGAGGAACGTTTATCATCTCCTACTGCCGAGAATGCCAATGTAGATGTAGAAAATTAATCTACTCTGTAATTTTATATCTTCCAGTCTCTTTTTACGTATGACTTTTGCATGGGATGTTTTTCAATTTCGTTGAAGTACTCTTTTTGATTGGAAAGACCAAGTCCCTTGATGAATAAACCCTTATCTTCTCTTTCTATCTCATTTTAGATTTGCAATTTTACTCTACGCAAGCGTGTTTGCTTACCTTTATTTATGTTGAAATTTATCATTGCGACAAGACCGCAGGATATCTTCCCAAATGAAGAGATCTATTGATCTTGTCTTATCATTGATTGTGTGGTCTTATTTTGCCTTCCTAATTAAAGGTCTTATTTCGCCACCCCTCGTTGCGACAAAATCGCGGGACGTCTTTACATTTTCATGTAATGACCCATTGACCTTGTCTTATCATTTCTTAAGTATTTTTGCCTCTGCGCAAGATATTTTATTTGCGACAATATGACAGGCTTAAATACTCTTGCGAATGTAAAATCCCATGACATTCTTAGTCTTCGCGACGAAATCGCAGGACGTCTTTACATTTTCATGTAAAAACCCATTGATCTCGCCTTATCCTTGCGTTAGTATTATTGCCTCTACAGGATCATCGCACAAATATGACAAGCCTAAATTTCCTTGCGAAAATAAAGCCTCATGACATTTGCGTCTTTTGACACTTATCAGCTCCCTAATGGAGGGTGCCGCCCTTATCTTCTCCCTGGTTGCCCCTTCAAGGAGGCGTACATCGGCCATACAAGACTAGCTCCTCCCATCCGGTCTTAACAACAACCAGTTGTTTTCACAGCCTCTTATCCCTTATACCTATATGGTTTATGGTTACGAGACTGCACCCTAAGTGGAGTTTTCTTTGGGCCGAGTGCAGCATATACCAAGACTTGCCAAGAATGGCCGAGACACTTCAAATGCCCCAGGCACTCTTGGCTCAACCGTGTACCCCGGCGCCTTGAGCATACACTGACTCCTTGGAAGAGATCCTCGGGCGTCCAACCAGGGTATAACCTTATATATATAGTTGGAAATCCAAGGTATCTCTCCTAGGATAGGATTTCATGGGCCCCAAATCTCCATGACTCAGTTCCGGGGAGCGGTGTAACCTTTCCCCGAAGCCATGTCAAGAGATACCCCCTTATATGACGCACTTTAGGTCTTACATTTGCCTCTTGCGAAATATCATTCGCGAACTAGGGTGTACGCCATAAAGGTTCGTCCCATTCACTCACTCATTCATTTTTGTTAATTCATTCAATCATTCATTTTTTACGTAATGTATTGCTTGCGAGACATTCGCACAATCTTTCTTTGTTTTGTTCAACCTCGCAATCATTCGTCGCAAAAACATTTCATCCAAATTCATTTCATTTCATCCATCTTTTATGGATAATACTTCTTGAGATACAACCTATTCCATGGTCTATCCAATCTTTGTCCTACATCTCTCCCTTTATGATCCATTAATCTATATGCCCCTGTGCCAACTATTTCCTTAATGATATAAGGTCCATCCCATTTTCTTGCCAATTTGCCACCACTTTCACGCCTGATATATTGGTGTCTCTCGCAAACACGAGATCTCCCGGTTGAAATTCACGTATCTTGACACGTTTGTTATATTCTCTAGCCAATCTTCGCCGATAATTCTCCATATGTTGTAGTGCTCTCTCTCTTTTTCTTCTAATTCATCTAATTTGATTAAAATGTTACCCGCACCGAGATTTTTCTCCCAAGCTTCTTTCTTTGTAGTTGGAATCATAACTTCGTCTGGGAGTACAACTTCAACCCCATATGTTAAACAAAAAGGTGACATGCCCGTAGCTTCTCTTCTAGTTGTATTATAAGCCCATCTTGCATTGGGCACTTGTTCGCACCATCCTTTATTGTATCCCTCTAACTTCTTCTTCAATATGCCTGCAATTGTTTTATTTGTAAACACTGCTCGGCCATTAGCTCGCGGGTATAGAGGAGTTAATTTTCCACATCGTATCTCGAAATGCATTAAGCGGCAATTCTATATTTTGTCCTTCAAACTGTTTCCCATTGTCGGATACCAACTGTCTTTGGAATCCCAAATCTGCATATAATGTTCTCAAATATGAAAGTAAAAACATCTTTATCGCGAATATGTTGTACCGCTTTCACCTCTGCCCATTTTGTGAAATAATCAGTAGCGACAATTAGATATCTTCTTTGTCCAGTTCCTGGTAGGAATGGTCCCACAATATCTAAGCCCATTTTCCAAAAGGCCACACACTTGTTGAAGAATTTAATGGCGCTCCCGGTGCATGTATCTTCTTCCCATGTCTTTGGCAATCTTCGCAACGCCTTGATATTTGTTTCGCGTCCTCATGCATATACGGCGATAATAGCCCCGCATTTTTGCTTTATGTGCTAAAGATCTTCCACCACTATGATTACCGGCATCCCCACTATGCAACATCTTCAATATGGTTTCTCCTTCCTTCCTTGTTACACATCGAATGAAGGTCCATTAAAAGATCGTCGGTATAGTACTCCATCTCTTAATTCATAATTTGTTGCACGGCTTTTTAATTTGTGTGCCTCTAATCTATTTCTTGGTGTTTCTCCTTTCATCGGTATGCATGAAGTTCTGCTCTCCAATCTTCTTCGCAAAGTGTTTGTGTTCCATCTTCTATTAACATTATATCTGTTTCCTGCTCTTCTTCTTTATTAATTGAGGGTGTTAAAAGTGTTTGTATTTTTATATTTCTCGCAGTCGGATCTGTCATCATACTTGATATAAAGGAAAAAGCATCTGCGAGTCTATTGTTTCTCCTTGATATATGTCTCCATTTTATTTTCGGTATCTGCACCGGCAGCTCGTCAACAAGTTTCTTGTACTTTTGCAAAGATAATTCATTTGTAGTATATTCCTCTTTTATTTGGCGAATAGCCAATTGCGAATCACTGGTAATCCTCACATTTTCCAATTTCATTTCTATTGCGAATCGCAAAGCATGTATTATAGCTTCATATTCTGTTTCATTATTGGTTGACGCAAACTCTAACCTAAAAGAAAAAGCCATTTTATTGCCTTCTGGTGATATCACAACAATTCCAATCCCATTACCTTCTCCATTTGATGATCCATCTACTAATATTTCCCATCTATTTGGCTCAGTTAACAAGTCTTTTGGATCTCCATGTTCTTCTTCTACGTCCATCATTTCTTCTACTTGTTCATCCTCTTCCAAAGGAAATTCTGCTAGAAAGTCTGCGACCACTTGTGATTTTGGCGAAGATAATATTTCGTATTTGAGTTTGCAATGACTTATTTGGGCATTCCATCTTTCAACTCTTCCCGATCTTTTTGAATTTTTCATTCGATTCGATTGGTATTTTTGTCACTACCTTAACAATGTGTGCTTGAAAGTATATGCGAAGTTTAAATGTTGCGTAAATTAATGCCAAGATTAGTTTTTCAATTTTTGAGTAATTCCTTTCTGCGGCATTGAAGGTTTTGCTGATGTAATAGATTGGTTTCTCTACCCTGCATCCACTCGCAGCAATACTGCGCTTAATGCATGCGAGGTCGTCGCAAGATAGATCAATAATTCTTCTCCTGATTCTGCTTTTTGTAAAATTGATATATCCATTAAATGTTCCTTTATTCCTTGTAAAGCTTTCTCACATTCGTCTGTCCATCTAAACTTTGATCCCTTTTTAAGAATGTTGAAAAAGTGCTTGCATTTATCAGATGATCGCGAAATAAACCTTCCTAGCGAAGCTAGTAACCCGTTTAATTTCTGAACATCTTTTACTGTCGCGGGTGTTGGCATATCGCGAACTGCTTGTACTTTCTCTGGGTCGACTTGGATTCCCTCTTTTGATACAATGTAACCTAAAAACTTTCCCGATGCAACTCCAAAGGTGCATTTTTCTGGATTTACTTTGATGTTGAAATGTCTCATTTGTTCAAAAATTTCTTTCGAGATCCTTGTATATGGTCTTTTGCTTTCTTACTTTTTATTAACATATCATCTACATATACCTCTAATGTTTTGTGTATCCATCTCGCGAACACCTTTTCTACCATCCTTTGGTATGTTGCTCCAGCATTTCGCAAACCAAACGGCATTTTTGTATAACAGTATAATCCTCTTGGGGCGAAGAAAGCAGTATGTTCTTGATCTTCTTCGGCGAGAGGAATTTGATTGTAACCTTTATATCCATCAAGAGATGATATCCTTTCGTTTCCTGCCGCTGCTTCAACCAATTGCGGAATATCTGGTAACGGGAAACTATCTTTAGGACAAGCTTTGTTTAGATCGGTAAAATCTATACAAATTCTTATCCCTTTTTTCTTCTTTGGGACTATAACCATATTTGCTATCCACTCGGGATATTTTGCTTGTCTAATGATTCCTGCATCTAGCATTTTCTGCAATTCTTCTTCTATTTGAGGATGATATGCTGTTGCGATCTTTCTAATTCTTTGTTTGAATGGTCTTACATTTCTGTCAATTTCCAATTTATGGCAAGCCACAGACGGATCTATACCAGGCATTTCATCCATATCCCACGCGAAAATATCTTTATAATCTCGCAGCAAATCAATAGTTCTTCTTTCTTCATCTTCTTCCATTTTAGTCCCAATTTTTAACATCTTGGGTTCTTCTTCAGTTCCAACATTCACTTCTTTTGTTTGTTCTGCTGCGATATAACTAGCTTTCGATTCTCCCATAGGGGTTGGTCCTTTCATTTCCTTATCCTGCGAGATTACGCCAGGTATCCCTTTTCCTTCTTTTGCTCTTACCATGTAAATTTTAAACTCTTCTTCTTTCGTAGCTGCTTTTACCATCTTCTTGCGATGTCTTCGTTTCTTCACTTGTTCTTCATAATACTTCACTTCGATTTGATGATATATTCTTCCTTTATCGATATCCCCTCCGATTTCACCAATTCCGTCGGCATAGGAAATTTAATACACCGATGAAACGTTGACGCTACTGACTTTAATTGCATGTACCCATGGTCTCCCTAACAACACGTTATACGGCGATTCCATATCCACTATACTCAATGTCACCTGTGTTTCAATTTCTCCAAGAAGAATTCGTAATTTTATCTCTCCTTTAGGTTTTGTTATGGATTTACCAAAACCATGGATATAATCTGTGGGAAATCATTTCTTCATCTTTATATCCTAATTTTTTATAAGTATGGTAAAACATGATACTCACCAAACTCCTGTATCCACCAAAGTTCTATTCACTCGCCCATTCTTCATTTCCTTTTGCCGATTCTTCTCCATTTTTGCATGCATTTATTGTGATCACTAACGGGGATGTATGACTCAAACCCTCTTTAGGTACCTCTAGCTGCTTTGTGAATGTTATTTTCTCGCTTTTCCCACTCTTTCAAAGACGATGTCTTCTCTCCATCTATAATCTTCTTCCCTTCAAAATCTCGTTTATGTATTCTTCCTCTAATGTTTTCATGAAATTCATTAATCATTGCTTTTGTAATTGTACTGTACTCCGTATTTTCATCATATTCCTTGTTTTTTAACTTCTCTACTTCATCTAATTTAACATTTTTATCTCTCATTTTCTTGATTCGGATACTTTTAGCTGCAATCTTTTATCTTCAATCCTGTTTCAGTCCCTGTTTCTAGCGCATATGTAGTTGCAGGATTTCCTACACTACACCCCTCATTAGATTCAACACAATTAATCCATTTGAAGATGAATAACTATGAATTTGATTGATTATTTTCTTGAAATGTTTACAAAGAAAGATAGAACAAAATTAAGGAAATTACAATCACTCTAAAGTTTCTCTCTCTTAATGTCTTGCTTAACAATTCAAAAAGACCTCTCCCACAACAGATTTACTCAACCCTTTATATAGGGTATTACATAGTGGATGACTTAAAGGTATTGATGTCGCGAATTGACTAAGCTGTCCTTTATTTTCTAAATGGGAATGACTCGCGAAGTATCGCAAGTGTATAAGTGTTCGTCTTCGCGACACTCCTAAATCTCGCCAAATCTTCACACTTTTCTCATGTTCGTCGGAATGTCGTCATCCATTGCGTCATTTATATTATTTCCCTGCGACACCTTCGCAATGCTGTCGTTTATTGATCTCGCAAGGTATTGATGTCGCGATATTCTGATCCTACAAATAGATTTGGCTTGTTGCCCTGAAAGACACAGTCACAACGTGCCTTCCGAATTTCCCAGGCCGTGTTTGCCATCTATATGATCCAATCATCTACTAGATTATGTGTAGTATCTGTAAACCAACTTTTTACCAATTCTGCCACACTGTTTCCATAAGGATGAATATTTTGACTTGCACTAGGGACTGTTAACCAAATTGCTCTAAAAAAAAGACCTTTATTATCCATACACACAAAAGTATTACTTCCTTTGAAGTACAACTCCTCTTCAAGTGTCAAACTTATATCCCCATTCACAACTTGCATCTTTCGTAACGATGAACGCCCTTCATTCTGATCTACAACAACAAAAGCGGTTAGTTTTTTCTCTATTCCAAGCCATGTTTTTCCACGACGCTGTCTATTTTGATCTGGTACATAATGATATTGTGGAACTTGTACTTCTGATGGTGGCAAATTAAGATCAATCGTCATCTTTTACTTCTTGATCTTTTTCGTTGACATCTTTCTTTTGGTACCAATATTATGTTTACAAACTTTACTTCACTTCTGTTCTTTGCTACTCTATGGCTTTCATATGTTAGTTTTGGCGAAATTGCTAACAATGGTTTTCTTAATGGTTGTTACTTGTTAGTGTCATTGCAACGTATGTAGAACGTCTAGTGGTCCTTCTTCCTCTGTCTGTGGTTCAATATAAACCCCAATATTCTTGACCACGTTACCATTGGTATTTCAAACACATAATCACAATAGCATTCATACGATTATGTCGATGTCATATCTACAAAGTTCAAAAGATAAGCGTTATACTTCGTATTCTAATTCCTTAATACTATGATCATATGATCATGTCTCACTACTAGAGTATAATAATCATTCACAGATTCGCATTTATGTTTTCAATATAGCACGACTTGAAAGATATGTTAGGAATGAAAAAGTTCAAGTCAATATTACTAACCTCAAGTGGAAGGATGATGTCGTCGTTGTAGCTCGTTACTTCTTCACATTCTTCAGGTCTTCGAGTAATACTTGTATATCTCATAATCCTAGACTTTCTAGTCTAACCTGTATGAAGTTGTCTCTAGTACATAATCAAGCGACTCTGAGATGAGTTTTGATTCACTAAAATATGAAAACCAAACTTGACATACCAACGCTTGATGGGTTCAACCGAGCTATGTTCTAACAATTTCCCCTTTGTCAATTTTAGTGACAAAACTCTTAATACATATTGATAAACAAATTACAATAATTCATTATACATACGCTTGATTCCAAGTTTCAACAACACAATAACCTGCATATATTCAATTAATTAATGCCGATGTTGACATTTGAATAACAAAGCTAATACTCCCCCTAAAGGCAAGATAGGTAGATTTTCAATCCGAACATCTTTGTTATTCCCCTTTTATAGTCAAGATAACTATAATAGCAATATGATATGTTTCTCCCCCTTAGTCAATGCTTTACTCTCTCGTTAGATATAACGTTTAAGCACAATTGTCCTTTTCTTAGTGATTAAAAATCACTTGTTTACTCCATATATTTCTCCCCCTTTTTGTCACAAAATGACAAAGGTTCGAGCAAATAAAGGTCAAACCGAAAGGATCTTACAAATCTGAAAGACTTGTACAACCTATAAGAGTTAAGCATGAAGGTTTCACATACCACTTTAGATAACCAATATCAAAACCGAAACTACAAGCAATTTGGTTTTAATATGTTATCAAGGAAACAATTGCCCGAAGCAATTTTCCCTAATAGTTTCACAAATTGACTAAGAAACTTAGTTCCCTTGTTAAACCGATTGTAAACATACAATCGCTTATTTCGATAAGACCAAATTTGAAGATCGGAATTGAAAAAGCGGGGGTCTAACAACCACACCCAATATTTCGTTTGGCAATCTGAATAGACAAACTCCAATATACTTCCAAGAGAGTCAACTAGACAGTTAGACTCAATCTAGAGAAAAGTATATCAAAGAGTTTTATATCTCTGTTTCACAATGTAATCAACAAATCAAACAGATAGAAATCCGCGAGCCTGATTATTATGTGAAACAACTTGAACGGTACCAAAGACCAATGTTCAAGTGTCAATCAATTTAAATCAACAACCAACGGTTGGATTATCTAATTGATTGATCTTAACGGACAACCTGTGATATTTCAATTATATAACAAAATATAATGCGGAAAAGAAATAATAAAGACACCAGAATTTTGTTAACGAGGAAAACCACAAATGCAGAAAAACCCCGGGACCTAGTCCAGTTTGAACACCACACTGTATTAAGCCGCTACAAACACTAGCCTACTACCAATGAACTTCGGACTGGAATGTAGTTGAATCCTAATCAATCTCACACTGAGTCAAGGTACAGTCGTGTTCCTTACGCCTCTGATCCCAGAGGATACTACGCACTTGATTCCCTTAGATGATCTCACCCACAACCTAGAGTTGCTACAACCCAAAGTCGAAGACTTGATAAACAAAACTATCTCACATAGAAAAGTCTATTGGAATAGATAAATCTGTCTCCCACAGAAATACCTACGAGTTTTGTTCCGTATTTTGATAAATCAAAGTGAACAGGAACCAATTGATATACCAGACTTATATTCCCAAAGAACAGCCTAGAAATATCAACCACCTCACAATAATCTTAATTGATTAACGAAACAAGATATTGTGGAATCACAAACGATGAGACGAAGATGTTTGCGACTACTTTTCAATCTTACCTATCGGAGATAAATCTCAAGGAAATCTTAACAAAGATAGTACTCAATCACGATTGTAAAAGTAAGATCAGAACATGCAACTACAGAGAAAATAGTTGGGTATGGCTTCACAATCCCAATGAAGTCTTTAAGTCGTTAACCTACGGGGTTTCGTGAAAAACCTAAGGTTAAAGGAGAATCAACTATAGCTTATGCAACTAGTATCACACGGAGGTATGGGGATTAGGTTTCCCAGTTCCTAGAGTTCTCCTTTATATAGTTTTCAAATCAAGGTTTGCAATCTAAGTTACCTTGGTAAAAAAGCATTCAATATTCACCGTTAGATGAAATCCTGATTAGATTCAAGCTAATATCTTTCAACCGTTAGATCGAACTTAGCTTGTTATACACAAATGAAATGTACCCTCATTTAGGTTTATGTAACCGTACCTAAACGTGTACACCATGTTGGCTCAACAGTAGTTAACCGAGGTTAGCTATATGAACACTCTCATATCAACCTTATTCATCTTAACCATAACTGACTCAAATGAAACTAGTTAAACAGTTGTTCAATTGCTATATTCTCATAGAAGTATACAAGAACACAATTGAAGCAAAATCGGTTTAATTCACTCGAATCAATCATGAACATTATAGCCACAGTTTGTGAAGAATGCATTCCTTATTATATAAATGTATTTGTTCATAATAAAACCGATTTTAGAACTTTAACCATTCAAGTATGCAAACGGGTACGCATACTTGAATAGCCGGACCAAGTTTGGTTTTCGCCAGTATGCGAACATGTTTGCATACCTCCAAACCTAGCAGAAAATTCCGGTCACAAACCTACGCCAGTATGCGTACGGGTACGCGCACTTAGGTTCCCGGACTTCTCAAACCAACAGGTACGTATACGGGTATGCATACTATGGTTCCCGGACATGGATCACATATATGCAAGAGTGCACAACATGTTTATAATCCAATGTTGGTTAAGTGTTCTAAACTCTTATTTCAATCATTGAAACTTTCTTAGAGGATGACAATAGCCGTTTTCACAGACTATTAGCATCAAAGCAATTTTCAAGTTATTGAAATAATCATAAAGAAACATTCCAAGTCTACACCAAATGATTGTATCACACAAACCATGTAAGATGTTACTCGGAGATTTTCACATGATCATCTTTTGAATTTCGTCAAGAATATAAGATGAACTTGGTTGAAGCGAAAGCTTACCAACACATATTTCGAGAAATATGTAAGCGAGTTAAACTCAGCTCGAAATCTCAAATGTGTATAATCGAAAACCATATAGCAATACGACTTATGTCTCAATATAGGATATAGAGTAGAAATAGACTTTCCAAGTGATAGATGAGTTTTAGTCTCCACATACCTTTTGTTGATGAAGTTCCACAAGATCGCCTTAGTAGTTCTTCGTCTTCATTTGATGAACGCCGTGAAGTTTAATGCTCAACTACACAATCTTTCCTAGTCCGAGACATCACTATAAGTAGACTAGAAATCAAGGCTTATAGTTTTGATCACTAACATTGACAAACATGCTTGAGATAACAACGCTTGCGAGTTCGACCGAGCAGTGCTCTAACAAGAATTAACTTTATTTTTCTCATCAAGTTCTAATTATTCAGACAATAACTTAGACCTTTCACTTTAGACAAGATAAGTACTAGGTTAGTTAACTAATATCTCTTGTCAAGGCATTCGATTATACTTGAATAATCGAATCCTTCAATTTGATAAGTCTAACTAAGATCAGAATTAACTTGGTTTCTCGTATCCGGAATCGAATTGGACTAAACAAATGATCCCGTATTTCGTTAAGCCATAAACAATACATACAAACCAAAATAAATTGACTTGCACAATTATTTTTCTTAACCGGAAGCAATTTGAAACAAACATAGACATTATTGCACCAAAATTTCGTTAAGCAAAAACACTTGATACCAAACAATAAAGAAGATATCAAACAATCAGCCAAATAAATTGACATAGTTTTTCTTAACCGGAACAACGGAATCACACACACACACATCCATACACACATAATGTAATATATATATCAATTGTACCGAAATTTTGTTAAGAAAAAGCAAAATATATGCAATATAACCAGGTTTTTCTTAAACAGGTGTTGATGGTGGATTTTCATTTAAGGATAAAATTGTACAAGCCAAAATTATGCGCTAACATCTTGCAAAAGATAAAGCCATTAATAAGTGATGAATACTTCTTCACTTCACGAAATTCATCCAGGTTGGAGCATTTGGCAACAATCCCATATACCTGTGAATTTACAACATTATTAATTAATACATTACCAGCCTTGTATATCCTGTACTCATTATCGGTGCATCATGACGACTGAGTGTTGTTCTAAGTAGAGCAACACGAACCTCCAAGTACTAATAATGAAGCATGTACGAAATACCCGTACAGGCTGCAACTCTCGGTGTGTTATACTAGCCCGATTGAGCATACATCTCTCGGTGTGTTATACTAGCCCGATTGAGCATATTTGAATCTGAACTGTCCATATCAGTCTCAGAAACGATCACGACCATCCAACTTCACCAGCATGATTGGATGGCTTAGATTGAATCCATGACCACAAGCAGGTATTGGAATATTCACTACCGACCCAACGCGGGCCCCGCATGGTCGGCCTCCCCAAAAGGGTGGCATAGCTTGCCAAACCGTCCAAGCCAAAGAAGTATGGACGAAAAACCCTAAATTAGGGTTTGCGGCACATTACATGTGTCGCAAAACAGTCTCAACCATCCATCTTCGCAGGCATAGATGGAGGGTGTAGATGTAGATTCAAAGGGCTCAGAGAATGTCAACACGCTCACGGTAAGACCGCCTACACACATGACCGATCGGTCAGGACCAACCATGGCTGGTCGTTCCAGATCGTGCGCCCAAAGTGGGCATGCCACACGGCCGACAAAACCCTAATTAGGGTTTGCATTGATCGCAAACGTTCGTTTTCTCCTGATCGAATGGAGGGTTTAGGAGTCGACTGAGCAGGTCCAGTGAGCATCAACATGATCACCGTGGACCCATCTATCTCCACACCCGATCGGCCAAGGCATACCATGCCTGGTTGTTCCAATTCGCACGTCCAAACTAGCGTGGTCACACTCCCAATTGCAAACTAATCTCGACCACTCAACTTTGCCAGACAAATTAAGTGGCTTAGATCATGTTTCTATGGGATATTAATGTAGGATCAGAATATCGCGACATCAATACCTTGCGAGATCAATAAACGACAACATTGCGAAGGTGTCGCAGATGAGTAATATAAATGACGCAATAAATGACGACAGCCAAAACACGAGAAAGATATGAAGACCTAGAGAGATCTAGGAGAGTTGCGAGATTATATATCTGTACACTTGCGATATTTCGCAAGTTATTCCCGAAAATAAAGGACAACTTAGCTGTCATACATTATGTAATACCCTATATAAAGAGTCATTAAGAGAGAGAAAGTTTAGAGTGATTGATTTCCATTTCATCTTGTAGACATTTTGAGAGTTTAATCAATAAAAATTACAATTGTTCATTCTAAAAATGGAGAGATCTTTTTTGAGATTTCCTGCAACTACAGTGTTGGGCAAGTCATTAAGAGAGAGAAAGTTTAGAGTGATTGTAATTATTTAACTGATTTCCATTTCATCTTGTAAACATTTTGAGAGTTTAATCAAGACTTTGAAGGAAAGAAGATTATAGATGAGGAGAAAAAATTACAATTGTTCATTCTAAAATGATTTGATTGTATAGATTCTTGTGAGGGTGTAGTGTAGGATTTCACTTTTGATGCCAGTCCAATTGACAAAGATGAAGAACAAGAAACCGATGTAATGGTAGTAGAAAAAAGAACACAAACAGAAAGAAGATTGGAGAGCAGAGCTTCATGCATATTTGACAACAGGAGAAACACCAAGAAATAGATTGGAGACACACAAATTAAAAAGCCGTGCAACAAATTATGAATTAAGAGATGGAGTGCTATCGATAACGGCCTTCACTTAGATGCTTAACAAGAAAGGAAGGGGAAATCATATTGAAGATGTTGCATAATGGGGATGGTAATCACAGCGGTGGAAGATCTTTAGCATATAAAGCAAAAATGGTGGTTATTATTGGCCATATATGCATGAGGACGCAAAACAAGTGTCAAGGCGTTGCGAGGATTGCCAAAGGCATGGGAAGAAAATACATGCAGGAGGGAGTTAAGTTCTTCAACAAGTGTGCCGGCCATTTGGAAAATGGGGTTTAGACATTGTAGGACCATTTTTACCGGGGAACGGGACAGAGAAGATATTTAATCGTCTGATTATTTCACAAAATGGGCAGAGGTGAAAGCGGTACAACATATTCGCGATAAGGATGTTTTTACTTTCATATTTGAGAACATTATATGCAGATTTGGGATTCCAGTACGCTTGGTATTCGACAATGGGAAGCGATTCGAAGGACAAAACATAGAATTGCCGCTTAATGCATTTCGAATCGATGTGTGGAAATCAACTCTCTATACCCGCAGGCTAATGGTCGCAGAAGGACGACAAATAAAACAATCGCAGCACATATTGAAGAAAAAGTTAGAAGGATACAATAAAGGATGGTGCGAACAAGTACCCAATGCGGTATGGGATTATAATACAACTAGAAGAGAATTCATGCATGTCCCCTTTTTGTTTAACATATGGAGTTGCTGTACTCCCATGGAAGTTAAGATTCTAACTACAAAGAAAGAAGCTTGGGAGAAAAATCTGGTCACGGGTAACATCTTAATCAAGTTAGATGAATTAGAAGAGAAAAAGAGAGAGTGCACTACAACATATGGAGAATTATCAGCGAAGATTGGCAGAGAATATAACAAAGCGTGTCAAGATACGTGAATTTCAGAGGAGTGACTTGGTCTTCATGAGAAACACCTATATATATGAGAAAATGGTGGTAAGTGGCGAGAAAATGGGATGGACCTTATATCATCAAGGAGATAGTTGGTACAGGGGCATATAGATTAATGGATCCTGAAGGCAAAGATATAGGGGCAAAAACTAAATAGGCCATGGAATAGGTTATATCTTAAGAAATATTACCCATAGAAGATGGGAGAAATGGAATGAATCTGTGATGTAATGTTTTTGCAAACAGATAGATTCGAGATCAAAGGAAATAAAGCAAAATTGTGCGATAGCTTCGCAAAAACAATGAATGCTTGAATGAATTAACAAATATGAATGAGTGAGTGAATGTGACGAACCTTTATGGCGTACACCTTAGTTCGCGAATGATATTTCGCAAGGGGAAAATGTAAGACCTAAAGTGCGTCATATAAGGGGGTATCTCTTGACATGGCTCAGGGGAAAGGTTACACCGCTCCGGAACCCGAGTCATGGAGATTTGGGGCCCATGAAAGCCTATCCGGGGAGATACCTTGGATTTCCAACTATATATATAAGTTATACCCTGGTTGGACGCCCGAGGGTCTCTTCCAAGGAGTCGGCATGACATACACTGCACGTTGGAGTCAAGAGTACCCAAGAAAACTCCACTTAGGTGATCTCGTAACCATAAACCAGGTATAAGGGATAAGAGGCTGCAAAAATAACTGTTGTTGTTAAGACCGGATGGGAGGAGCTAGTCTTGTATGGCCGATGTACGCTCCTTGAAGGGGCAACCTGTGGAGATAATAAGGGCGGCACCCTCCATTAGGGAGAGCCGATAAGTGTCAAAAGACGCAAATGTCATAAGACTTTATTTTCGCAAGGAAATGAAGACTTGTCATATTTGTGCAATGATCCTCAAGAGGAAAAAAATACTAACATGAAGGTGAGGCGAGATCAATGGGTTTTACATGAAAATGAAAAAAACGCCCCGCGATTAAATCAAAGTCGACAATGTCATGGGATTTTATGTTCGCAAAAATATTTAAACCCGTATTATGTCGCAAGCACAATATCCTGCAGAGGCAAAAATACTTGTGCAATGATAAGGCAAGGTCATTACATGAAAATGTAAAGACGTCCCGCGATCTTGTCGCGATGAGGGATGGCAAAGTAAGACCTTTAACTAGGAAGGCAAAATAAGACCATACAATAAAATGATAAGATAAGATCAATAGGTTTCTCCATTGAGAGGAAATCTCGCGATCTTATCGCAATAATACATTTCAAAAAAATAAAGGGAATTTGTCCTCCAAATCAAAAGAAGTATCAACAAATTCAAAAACATCCTATGCAAAAATGTCATCCAATCAAGGGAGTTTAAATAAAAACGAAAAATTACAGAGAGAGCCGAGTGGATGTTACCGGTTCTTCAACAATTTTATGACTTCTCTTTTCATTAACCGGACGATTTTCATCAAGTCCCTTCATTCGGATCTCATCAAAATTTCATCAATAACGACTTCTTCGCAGCTTTGATAATCATAGTCACTATCGGGAATTGGGAACTTCATCATCACTCACTTCCCAGGTGGGTGAAACGAGATCAAGAGATTTAGATAGCAAAACACTATTCACAAGAACTTGACTTTAAGATGAACTTGTGAAGGAGCGCTTCTGTTTTTGGTTTTACTCTATATTTTTGTAACCGCACATATAGTTGAATCTTCTTTATTCTGTGAGAATGCATAAGGGAAGTAGTAAGCATTTTATTCTCCTTGCGAATTTTTGAGTGGTCGACTTCAAAGCTTGATAGGGAAGAATGAAGATTTTTCTCATTGCGAAACAAAGAATAAAAGCGAAAAATATTATAACAAACAAAATTATGATGCACCGGTAAATGAAGAATAGATGAGGCAGCCAACTGTTATGACTACCTTCCTTTTGCGAGATAAGGTGTGGGTTAACGCCGAACAACTATTTTCCATTGGTCCATGGCGATATCAAAGTTATCTCCAACTAATCCTTTCAAACGAGCTGCAGATTTTTCTCGTTAGAAATAAGTGTGGCATTTTCTTTCGCGAGGGAAGAGTTGGATTTCTCCAATTGGGAACATTGATCCTTGAGTTGGTTGGCTTTTACACTTAAAGTTATTCTACCCCGAATAAGTTTATCTTTCTCGATAGTAACTTCTTCAAGATTATGAATGAAGAGATTGTTCTTGCTCTTTACACAATTTTTGACAAATATCATATCTGCTGGAGTAAACCGACATCTTGTTTAATAACGTTTCGCTTCTCTTGAGAAAGAATCCTGTTCTCATCTGATAAAGTTTCCAACTCTAAATTAGCTTTAGTCAAAGAATAGGAGAGGCGAGATAAGTCATTACTTAACAAGTCGTGTTTGAGCTAAATCGATTTTCCTTAGAAAGATTATCTATTTGGTCAACAGCATATGTGTGGAGATTATCTAATTGGTTATATTGCTCCACCCCAAGAATCTTTATCACCGTAGATTTGATATATCTCCATTTTTTCGGTTTAAAGCTTGAAGGGTGAACAAGGACTTGAGTCTTAAAAAAAAAAAAAAAAAAAAAAAGAAAAAAAAAAAAAGGGTAGCGGCAAATGAAGATTGTCGCAATCCGGTGAAATGTTGAGAAGATTGTTCTTTAAGATCTTAACTTCTTGCTCCAAAGATGTTTGCGACATTGCCAAAGTATTTATTCAAGGATTCAAAAACACAAGACTTGATAGGATCGGTGGAGGTTTTCTTGACATCGTTCATGGTGTTCGATAAAACTTTGCTACATCTATCCCTTCTAAATTTTTTCTTTGGTAAGAGGGTAGATTCGTAAGAAGAGGATGAAAGGAAAAGTTGAATCATTCTTGATCATAAGAATGCGGTTGAAGAAGTTTGGTAAACGGGTGAAGGAGAAAGAGAAGTATTAAGAGAAAGAGTGGGAGAGGTACATTTTGAAGAATTTCATTCACGTAAAACTCAGAATTGATTTATCGAGGGTAAAGAGAGGATGGATTATCTTGAAGAGGAGAGGTTGGTTTCTCGAGGCAATGGAAGAGATGGATCGCTTTTTCAGGAGAAGAAATAAGTTTGAACACGGGGAAAGGAAACGAGAAGATGCGAGGTTTAGAGTGACGATGCCTCTTGGGAGACCTACCTTCATTTTTACCATCTGCGAAATGCAAGTTAAATAAGAAACAGAGGCAACTACATATTGGCGCTCGCAGGATGAAACGATTTTGAACTTGAAGAAAATAGGGTTCTTAATGGTGAAGATTAGAGATTGGATAGTGTCATTAAAATTATTCAAACGATGAAAGAAAATGGCAGAGGGAGTATGATGGATAAATTTAAATAGGAGAAAGCCGAGAATCAAGGAGAGTAATGGAAATTGTTCTCATGAATCGCAGAGAAGACATAGTATGATTACTAATAACAACTACATTGCGAACGATGGTTAATAAATTTCATGAAAGTATCGGGGAAAATAAAGGAAGGTCATCTTTATATATTACCCTATATAAAGAATACAAAAAGTCATTAGGAGAGAGAAAATTATGAGTGAGATTTTGAAGGAAAGAAAATTATGGAATGTAGTATGATTACTAAGACGATGGTTAATAAATTTCATGAAAGTATCAAAGGAGAATACAAAAACGAGATTTTGAAGGAAAGAAAATTATGAAAGAACCCTTGGGAAAAAGCAGAAGATTATGTTCACAACAACGGAGATATCAAGAGAGAATTTAAATCACACATCTCCACTAGTGATTACGATAAGCGCAAGCAAGGAAGAAGGAGAATTAACAAAAACAGTGGAAGAATGGGCAATAAATAGAACTTTGGTGGACACAGGGAGTTTAGTGAATATAATGTTTTATCATGCTTATAAAGAATTGGGGTATAAAAATGAAGAAATGACTCCCTCAACATATCATATCCATGGTTTCGGCAAATCTATAACAAAACCTAAAGGGGAAATAAAAATGCGAATTTTGTTGGGAGAAATTGAAACACAAGTGACGTTATGTGTAGTGGATATGGAATCGCCATACAACATATTGTTGGGAAGACCATGGGTACATGCAATAAAAGCTGTCGCCTCGACATTTCATCAATGTGTTAAATTTCCTATACCGAGTGGGATTGGCGAAATCAGAGGAGATACCGATAAAGGAAAGATATATCATCAAATTGAGGTAAAACATTATGAAGAACAGATGAAGAGGCGAAAAGATCGCAAAAAGATGGAAAGAGCAGTGAAAAAGGAAGAAGAATTTAGAACTTACATAATAAGAGCAGAAGAAGGAAAAGGAATACCTGGCGAAATCTCGGAAGAAGAGAATGATCTTGCGAAGGAAATAAAAGGACCAACGCCTATGGGAGAACCGAAGGCTAGCTACACTGCGGCAGAGCCGACAAAGGAAGTGAACGTCGGAACTGAAGAAGAACCCAAGATGTTAAAAATTGGGACTAAGATGGATGCAGATGAAGAAAGAAGAACTATTGATTTATTGCGAGATTACAAAGACATTTTCGCATGGGACATGGATGAAATGCCTGGTATAGATCCATATGTGGCGTGCCATAAATTGGAGATTGACAAAAATGCAAGACCATTCAAACAAAGAATTAGAAAAATCGCAACAACATATCACCCTCAAATAGAAGAAGAATTGCAGAAGATGCTAGACGCAGGAATCATTAGACAAGCAAAATATCCCGAATGGATAGCAAATATGGTCGTGGTCCCAAAGAAGAAAAAAGGAATAAGAATTTGCATAGATTTTACTGATCTAAATAAAGCATGTCCAAAAGATAGATTTCCTTTGCCAGATATTCCGCAAATGGTTGAATCAGCGGCAGGAAATGAAAGGATATCATCTCTTGATGGATACAAAGGCTACAATCAAATCCCGCTTGCTGAGGAAGACCAAGAACATACTGCTTTCTTTGCTCCAAGAGGATTATACTGTTATACAAAAATGCCATTTGGTCTGCGAAATGCTGGAGCAACATATCAAAGGATGTAGAAAAGGTGTTCGCGAAATGGATACACAAAACACTAGTAATATATGTGGATGACATGTTAATAAAAAGTAAAGAAGCAAAAGACCATGTACAGGATTTGAGGAAAATTTTTGAACAAATGAGACATTTCAACATCAAAGTAAATCCAGAAAAATGTACCTTTGGAGTTGCATCAGGAAAATTTTTAGGTTACATTGTATCAAAAGAAGGAATACAAGTTGACCCAGAGAAAGTACAAGCGATTCGCGATATGCCAACACCAGCGACGGTAAAAGATGTGCAGAAGTTAAATGGACTATTAGCTTCGCTAGGAAGATTCATCTCGCGATCGTCCGACAAATGTAAGCATTTTTTCAACATACTAAAAAAAGGAGCGAAATTTAGATGGACCGATGAATGTGAGAAATCTTTACAAGGAATAAAAGAACATCTAATGGATATATCAATTTTACAAAAATCAAAACCAGGGGAGGAATTATTAATCTACCTTGCGACAACCTCGCATGCACTAAGTGCGGTATTATTGTGAATAGACGCAGGAGTGGAAAAGCCAATCTATTACATCAGCAAAACATTCAATGCCGCGGAGAGGAATTATTCAAAAATTGAAAAACTAATTTTGGCATTAGTTTATGCAACATTTAAACTTCGCATATACTTCCAAGCACACACAGTTAAGGTAATGACAAAAGTATCGATTGAGTCGGTAATGAAAAATTCAAAAAGGTCAGGAAGGGTTGAGAGATGGAGTGCTCAAGTAAGTCATTGCAAACTTAAATATGAAATACTATCTTCACCAAAATCACAAGTTGTTGCAGATTTTATAGCAGAGTATCCTTTGGAAGAGGATGAAGCAGTGGAAGAAATGATGGATATAGAAGAAGACCATGGAGATCCAAAGGATTTGTTAATTGAGCCAAACAGATGGGAAATATTGGTAGATGGATCGTCAAATGGGGAAGGCAATGGAGTTGGGATCATTTTGATTTCGCTGAGGAAGGCAATAAAATAGCTTTTTCTTTCAGATTGGAGTTTGCATCTACCAACAATGAAACAGAATATGAAGCTATAATACATGCTCTGCGATTCGGAATAGAAATGAAGTTGGAAAATGTGAGAATCACCAGTGATTCACAATTAGCTATTCGCCAAATAAAAGAAGAATATACTACAAATGAACCATCTTTGAAAAAGTACAAGAAACTTGTTGAAGAGTTGTCAATACAGATACCAAAAATAAAATGGAGACATATATCAAGGAGAGATAATAGACTCGCAGATGCTTTTGCCTTTATATCAAGTATGATGACGGATCCAGCTGCGAGATTCATAAAAATACAGACACTTCTATCACCATCAATTAATAAAGAGGAAGAGCAAGAGACAGATGTGATGCTAATAGAAGATGGAACACAAATGCTCTGCGATGAAGATTGGAGAGCAGAACTTCATGCATATCTGATGAAAGGGGAAACACCAAGAAACAGATTAGAGACACACAAATTAAAAAGCCGTGCAACAAATTATGAACTAAGAGATGGGGTATTGTACCAAAGATCCTTTAATGGACCCTCGCTTAGATGTTTAACACGAAGACAAGGAGAAACAATATTAAAGATGTTGCACAGTGGGGATGCTGGCAATCACAGTGGCGGAAGATCTTTAGCACATAAGGCAAAAATGCAAGGCTATTATTGGCCGTATATGCATGAGGATGCGAAACAAATATCAAGGCGTTGCGAAGATTGCCAAAGGCACGGAAAGAAAATACATGCACCTGGGGCACCATTAAATTCTTCAACAAGTGTATGGCCTTTTGGAAAGTGGGGTTTAGACATTATGGGACCATTTTACCAGGAACAGGGCAGAGAAGATATCTAATTGTCGCTACAGATTATTTCACAAAATGGGCAGAAGTAAAAGCGGTACAACACATTCACGATAAAGATATCTTTACCTTCATATTCGAGAATATTATATGCAGATTTGGAATCCCCGCACAGTTAGTATCTGACAATGGGAAACAGTTTGAAGGACAAAATATAGAATTGTTGTTTAATGCGTTTCAGATAAAATGTGGGAAATCAACTCCTTTATACCCCGAGCTAATGGATGGCAGCGAAGCCACAAACAAAACAATCGCGAGACATATTGAAGAAGAAGTTAGAAGGACATAATAGAGCATGGTGTGAACAAGTGCATAATGCAGTATGGGCTTACAATACAACCAGGCGAGAAGCTACGGTAATGTCACCTTTTTGTTTAACATATGGAGTTGAAGCTGTACTCCCAACAGAAATTATGATTCCAACCACAAAGAAAGAATCTTGGGAGAAAAATCTTAGTGCAGGTAACATTTTAATCAAGCTAGATAAATTAGAAGATAAAAGAGAAAGAGCACTACAACATATGGAGAATTATCAGCGAAGATTAGCCAGAGAATATAACAAACGTGTCAAGACACGAGAATTTCAACCAGGCGATCTAGTATTGAGAGAAACACCAGCATATCAGCGAGAAAGTGGTGGCAAGCTAGCGAAAAAATGGGATGGACCTTATATCATTAAGGAGATAGTTGGAACAGGGGCATATAGATTGATGGATCCCGAGGGCAAAGATGTGGGCCACAGATTGGATAGACCATGGAATAGACTATATCTGAAGAGATATTACCCATAAAAGATTGTGGGAAAAGATTAGATTGCGAAGTACTGAATGGATAAAGTGAAATGAATTCATATAAAAGTTTTTTGCAAAAGAATGATTCCGAAATTGCATAAAATAAAGAAAGAATGTGCGAATACCTCGCAAGCAAAAAAACAAGAGATAATCAAAAATGAGTGATTTATACAAACGGGACGAACCTTTATGGCGTACACCCTAGTTCGAGAATGATATTTCGCAAGAGGCAAATGTAAGACCTAAAGTGCGTCATACAAGGGGGTATCTCTTGACATGGCTCAGGGAAAAGGTTACACCGCTCCTGGAACCCGAGTCATGAAAATTTGGGGTCAATAAAGCCCATCCGGGGGAGATACCTTGGATTTCCAAATATATATAAGGTTATACCCTGGTTGGACGACCGAGGGTCTCTTCTAAGGAGTCAGTGTATGACCAAGGTGCCGAGGTACACGGTTGAGCCAAGAGTGCCATGGGCATTTGAAGTGTCTCGGCCATTCTTGGAAAGTCTTGGCACATGCTGCACTCGGCCCGAAGAAAACTCCACTTAGGGTGCAGTCTCGTAACCATAAGCCCTATAGGTATAAGGGATAAGAGGCTGCGAAAATAATTGGTTGTTGTTAAGATCGGATGGTAGGAGCTAGTCTTGTATGGCCGATGTACGCCTCCTTGAAGGGGCAACCAGGGAGATGATAAGGGCGGCACCCTCCATTAGGGTGCTGATAAATGTCTTAAGACGCAAATGTCACGAGGCTCAATTTTCGCAAGAAAATTTAGACTTGTCATATTTGTGCGATGATCCTGAAGAGGCAATAATACTAACGCGAGGATAAGACGAGATCAATGGGTCTTTACATGAAAGTGTAAAGACGTCCTGCGATTTCGGCGCAAGACGGCAATGTCATGGGGCTTTAAATTCGCAAGAACTTCTAGGATTGTCATATTGTCGCAACGAAAACATCCTGCAGAGGCAATAATACTAAGAAAGCGATAAGGCAAGATCAATGGGTCTTTACATGAAAGTGTACAGACGTCCTGCGATTTTGTCGCAATAACGAGGGGTGGCAAAATAAGACCTTTAACTAGGAAGGCAACATAAGACCACACAAAAAGAGTAAGCAAACAAGCTTGCGAGACTGAACTTGCAAATATTAATTCAGAATGACTTGCTTAATCATTTGAATATAAGCAAAACCACAAAAGAAAAAGTCAATCATAAGATAGTAAGAGGAAATAAGAGAATTGTTCAACAGTAGACTCAATCTTTCTTATCAAAAAGTGCACTTCGGAAGGAATTGAAAAGCGTCTTATGCAAAAAGTAATGAAGATAAAGAAGCTAGAAAATACAAAATTATAAAGAAGTTTAACTCTCTACATCATTCTTCTCGCCAGCAGGAGATGTGAAACACTCTTCAACAATTTTATTAGCTTCAACAATTTTCACATTTTCGCCAGTTGATTGATTCTCTTAAACCCCCTTCACTTGGGTCATTATTGTGACTTCATTATTAGAGGGGATCGCCTTTTCATTTGCGACATCCTCGCCACTTTCGTATTCATAATCACTATCAGGCAAATTAGGGATTTCATCTTCTTCAACTTCCAGAGGTTCGATAGACACAAGATCGAGAGATTTGGACAATAGTATATTATTCACGATGACTTCTGCTTTGAGATAAAAAAAAAAGGGGGTGGGGAGGAGAATTAATACCTTTCAATTCTTCGTTCTTCTTGCGAAGATTATCACGATCCAGCGAAATGTTTTGAAGATTGTTCTTCAATATCTTAACTTCTTGTTCTAAAGACATTTGCGACATTTTGTCAGAACCAAAATATCTACTCAAAGACTCGCAAACTCTAGACCTGATGGGATCAATGGAGGTCTTCTTGACATCATTCATGATGTCTGATAAAACTTTGAAGGCTACATCTATTCCCTCCAGATTTTCTTTGGTAAGAGGGATAGACCCAGATGAAGAGGTAATGATGGGAGAAGAAGGAAGAATTGAATCATCCTTGGTCATAGAAATGCCAGAAGAGGAAATTTGATGAAGATTAATGAGTGGGGGCGAGATAGAGGCATTGATGGTAAAAGTAGAAAGGGGTCCATCTTGAGGAACTTCATTGATGGAAAATTCAGGAATATCGACAGTGGCATTTTCAGAGACGGCGAGAATATGAGTAGGAATCGATTTATCCTGCGAAGATATCGCAGGAGAGGATGGTTTATATTGCGAAGAAGGAATTGATTTATCCTGCGAAGGTATCGCAAGAGAAGATGGTTTATCCTGCGAAGATACTGTAGGAGGAGTTGTGAGCTTGAATGAAGGAAAGGAAATAGAAGATGCAACAGGCTTAGAACGGCGAGGTTTCTTAGGGGATTTATCAACATGTTTGTCATCCTGCGAATTACAAGTTAAATAAGAAACAGAGGCAACAATATTGTTATTAAAAGAGTAGATGTTTCTTAAATACCTTGTCATTCGCAGGCTTTCTTTTAATAACGGTAACTTTCGATTGCGAAGCCAGAGGAATAGCAGGGTTCAGGACGGTGAACTTGGTGTTAGATTTGTTCTTACTGAAACAAAAACAACATATGAATCATTAAAAGAAGAACAATATCAAAACAAAACAACTTTAATAGGAGAGATCAATCACAAAAAGATCAAATTCAACAAAACTAACAAACCTTGATGGCTCCATAGAAACAGTAGCAGAAAAGAGATGAGAACACTAGGAGAAGAAAGAAAAACAACACTAAAAAGTTGCAGACGATGAAGAAGACGAAGTAAAAGAAAAGAAACACTTTCATAAGGAACTTCTCCTTAAATAGGCAAGAAAAGGGTAACCGGATAGCATTAAATGTGTCGGTAAAAAGGGAAAATTTTAGACACGTGTAAGCAGTTATCCCTAATTCACGGAATCTTGTCGGCAAAAATTGATGAAAAACAAATGGTTGCGGCATTTCAGAATACTGGTTCTCATGACATTCTCTTCTTCGTAGAGAAGACATGAGAAGAGGCAAGATGTAGGATCAGAATATCGCGACATCAATACCTTGCGAGATCAATAAACGACAGCATTGCGAAGGTGTCGCAGATGAGTAATATAAATGACGCAATAAATGACGACAACCAAAACACGAGAAAGATATGAAGACCTAGCGAGATCTAGGAGAGTTGCGATATTATATATCTGTACACTTGCGATATTTCGCAAGTTATTCCCGAAAATAAACGACAGCTTAGCTGTCATCCATTATTTAATACCCTATATAAAGAGCCGAACAGACCAATTGGAGGAGAGATATTTTTTTGAGTGTTGGGCAAGTCATTAAGAGAGAGAAAGTTTAGAGTGATTGTAATTCTTTAACTGATTTCCATTTCATCATGTAAACATTTTGAGAGTTTAATCAATAAAAAATACAATTGTTCATTCTAAAAATGATTTGATTGTATAGATTCTTGTGAGGGGTGTAGTGTAGGATTTCCTGCAACTACAATTAAGGTATGGACGTGTACACCAGCTCGCCGTCTGTATACCAGACTAATCAGCCAAGACCGACCAAACTTGTTCGTCTTGAAACGCGCGCCCGAAGTTGGCATGATGCGCGATTTTTGCGGCACCAGATTTCTGTTGCAAATTGATCTCGACCACTCAACTTCGCCGGAAGAATTGAGTGTCCCAGATCACACTTTCACGAGACAATGAGGTATGGGCGCCTACACCGTCATGCCGTCTACACACATGCACGATCGGCTCTGCCAAAATCGTATCCCAAGCTTGGATTCGACCAAGCTAAAGAGTGATGCTTGCGCACCTCTTCAAAAACCCTAATTCCACTAACGGTCGCAGATGAGTGTCTCAAAGATCATCTCGTCCGTCAAACTTCACCGGCTTGGTTGTACATCCCTGGTCAGGAGTTAATTGGTCAGTGAGGCGTCATGGTGATCACCACCCGTCACTCTACCACACCATGTGGTCGGCCAAGGAAGGACTTGCTTGCGCAACCTCCAAACCATCACATGAAGTAGGCTGGACATGAGGCTATTTTGAGACACTCAAACAACGATGCTTCATACATGCTGAATATACTCGATGCAGTACCTGCATAGAATACACACGATACTTCACAAGTATCGACTTCCTAAATAACGTAGTTATTTAATCTAGCATTACATGCTACTTTCTGTGGGTCCCACGATCCACACACTCGAGACATCAATCATGTCACAAACTGGGGGATACATACTGGGGTATTGGTCTGGCGGTTTACAGCGTGCAGCGCACAACGCGCCATCACAAGAACGTGTCAGGAAGTCATGGACGGTTAGTGATGATTGGAGAAGTGGGCAAGACTGGTCGTGTGACACCAACACACGACTCCACTACTCCATCACTCCACTTTCTCTACTTCCCACGAGATACGAGGGTTAGTCTTAAAGACTTGTTTAAATAGGTTCTCCTCCCTATTTTCCAAACAGGAACGCAAGTCAAGACAACAGAGGCAAGTGTTGATACAATCGTATTCAAACACCGGAACTGATAGCTTACATCCTGCAAGCCAGTTCAGCTTTCTGATACAAGTCATACATAGCCAACACCTTAACAATCTCAACACCTTCTTCGCTTCCCTCCCTAAGATCAACCCCATCTCCTTCACTTTGTGACCGAAACAAGTCTGGAACGGCCATTTCTTGGTTTAGGCCGCATTTGCACAGATTGATTTCTCGAATCTACAAGCACTCATTTGTTTAAGGTTTAGACTCATTTGTCATCCACACACCCCAAATTACCAAAACCGGCCGAAATAGTTTTCACCCATAAACAATTGGCGACCACAGCGGGAGGTTGATCTCTCGGTTGCAAAAAATTGAATTCTCAATTTTTCGGTTTTCATCTCGCGATGTATCCTCACCCGGAAACCACAGGTGGTTCAGATATCATGGGAAGTGTAGCTAGAATGCTAGAGGATGTCTTGGCAAATCAAGCCGGTATCGCTAGAAGACAGAGCGAAACATTCCGCCTTTTGAATGATATAACAACACAATTACAAGAAGGGTCGACAAGCATCTACTCAGACAGTACAAGAAACGATGAATCCTTAGCCAGGAGTCACACCTTTACCAGTGGAGATGTAGAAAGAGCGCGTAATCACATGGGACTCAGGAGAGACGAACAACATGGTCCAGCCGACAACGAAGACTCGAGGCAACTCCATACAGGAAAAGACTTTTCCGGGGTACCACAACGTCTGCAGGATAAAGAAAGGGAGCCTGCAGCTTACGGATCCCAGCTAGAAGATTTATATCTCAAGACTCTTGTCGAAGCCCGAAAGACTGTCCAATCCGCATCGACCTTTCAACTAAGTGAAGAAATGCTTGAGGAATGAGAGATCAATCAAGGAACACGTGAGTACAGAGGATGGGAGCGTTCAATTCGATCACTCAGCAGTGATATTACGACACCTTTCACACCCCGTCACCCAGGAAAGCGATCCGCGGATATGATGGCACTCACAAATCTTCCAACTTCATCTCCGAAACGTGCTTCACATCAAAGCCATGTAGAGACACCACAACGCCCACAAACGCAGGAAAGGCTAGACTTGAAGTACCTACACTTTCCGTTCCCAATGAAAAATATTTTGGAGTTGTTAGAGGCGTGGGTACGAAACGGAGAGGTGGAGCTACCTCCTGTATGGCGTCCACCCACTGATCAAGAAGTAATGGACCCGAGGTATTGTCATTTCCACCGGTTCCTTCACCACCCTACCAGTGAATGCAACGCTTTAAAACGCATTGTTCAGAAGAAGCTTAATTCAGAGGGATAGCTTTCCTTCTCTGAGAGATTAACGCGGACGATTTCCTTAGAGAGGCTACTTCGTTTTGATACAAGTGAGGCTTCAAAAGCAAGTAAGTTCTATTCAACAATTTTACAAGAAAGATAGTTTTAGAATTCACTGGGGACTTGGCATCCCACACATGGAGAAAGAGTCTCAATGATCAAACGCCGTGTTTGTTTCCCTTCATATTTCCCTTTCACGCGACATTTGCGATTTCATATGATATGTGCAATCATTCATGACCAAGATGCAAATTCCATTTAAAATAATCTCTTTCAGAAAAGTCGTTCACAAAACTATCTCAAAATAAACCAATTCAATTACCTATTAATTCAAAACCGGAAGTCAAATTGTGAAAGGAAATCCTCACTATCACTCAAAAAGAAAAGCATCCTTCAAGGAAAGTCCTTCAGCAGCAACTCGTCATTCTGGGCAAGAGAGACTTTCATCCTTTGAAGTACAGCCTGCTTCAGCTTCAACTCCTTAGATAACTTTTCAACCTCTTCTTCCTGGCGAGTAACACAGTCTGCATAAGGGACTTCATCTTGTAATTTCTGGAGCTCCTGAATCTCGGAGAACCCTTTGAAGAACCAAGGAGCATTGAAGTCATACTGCACAAACACATCTCGATGGAACTTCTAGTCTTCAATCATCTCCTCAGAAATTGTTCGACCAGTCGTGACGCTCATCTCATGGATAGAAAATAAAGCTTCCTAGACGCGGTTGACCAATGCAAGACGACTTTTGAGCTTCGTAGAGGTAGCAATGTGTCCGTGCTTCTCCCATATCGCCGTGTACAACCCTTCGAACTGAGCTGACACGCTGAATCCTCCAACCAACACATGACCTGGATAAGGGACAGTGAAAGGAGGATCGAACAAAGCCCCAGGATGCATTACCAATACTTCACCAATCACAGGAGTCTTGTCAGTTGCAGGAGGCCTTTCAGAAGAAGTCACCACGACAACTTTATTAATTGGAACCTGCTCAGAACGTTCTTCAAGGGGAGCCACCTCAACAATAGCGGATGTTACCTCTCCTACATTCCTCCCGATGTTTACTTCACTCTGGGTGCTGATTTCCATCACGGCCCCATCAACAAGATCACTTAGGGAGGCACCTTGTCCATCCGAGCTTTCGTCATATCTATCATTGTCTGGAAAAGGAGCGGTTTCACCAGACTTCTCAACATGAAGATCAGTGTTACCAGACTTCTCAACACAAAGGCCAACGTTACCAGAATTCTCGTTCTGAATGCGCGCCAACCTTGTGAAAACATTCTCTTTCGGAATTCCCTGATTTCAAGCAAGGATCACTCTTAGAAGAACTTACTCTGGAGAAATGAAGGAATCGACAGAAAGAGATTTAAATACCTGCATATTGGAGGAATTGAGGATCAACGAATCACATGCCTGCCTTTTAGATCTCTCTCCTGCTTGGGGACTGCAATCATCAGCTCTGGTCCATTTGCCTGGGAGTGGTGTAGTTGCAGGAAGTCCTACAATACATCCCTCACAAGAATTCATAATATTCAACCCATCTTTAAGATCAACAAAAATCACACTTTTTATTAATTGAGTTAAAGAATTTTACAAAGAGGAAATGAAATCAAGAATACAACTATTGCTCTAGACTTTCTATCTCCTCAAAACTTTCCCTCAACTCTAAAAAAGATCTCTCTTCTTAGGCCTACTCGGCCCTTTATATAGGACATTACATATTGGATGACAGCTAAGCTGTCCTTTATTTTCGGATCTGGCTTGCGACATTCTCGCAAGTATTCAAATGTTAATTCTCGCAACACTCCTAAATCTCGCTAGGTCTTCACATCTTTCTCGTGTTCAGGTTGTCGTCATCCGTTGTGTCATTTTTATTACCAATCCGTGATATCTTCGCAGTGTGTCGTTCAAGGATTTCGCAAGGATATTGGTGTTGCGATATTTTGATCCTACATCTTGCCTCTTCTCATGTCTTCTCTGTGAAGGAGAGAATGTCATGAGAACTAGTACTTTCAAAATGCCGCAGCTGTTCATTTTTCCATATTCTTCTGTATTGACATGATTCTGTACTTTTACGCAAAATTTATTACACGTATCTCTTCTTCCATCCATTTCTTGACACGTCTTTTTCAACCGCTATTTCTCAACCGTTCATGTCTCTTGGCATTAAATGTGTTTACCTTTTCGAGAATTCTTCTTTCTATATATATTTTTCTCATTCTTCTCTTCTTCTTTTTTACTTTCCTTCTTATTTTTTCTGCAACTTTTCTTCAACGTTGCTCCGTAACTTCCGCTTCTGCTGCTGTAAATCTTCTTCTTTCTACTTCTTTTGATCTTCAGTTTTTTTTCTTCATTTCCATACTAAAAATGCCTCCAGTTGGTCGTAAATATGAAACTTCTCTGGAAAGAGTTCAGAAAGATTTCAAAGAGAAGGGTTTCACATTAACCACCATTCCCAATCAAGAATATAAATCCATTCTTTCTGCCAAATTGTTTTCTGATTATCATTGTGATGATAAGGAAATCATAGTTTCGCTTGGTCAGATTCTCGCCGGCCTTTCCATTCCTCTCTATGATCCTAATCTTCCCTTATTTTATGAAATTCTTGCTCATGCGAAATTCTCACGAGCCATCTATCAATTGAGTGGGGATTGTATTCGCTTAATGCTTGAATTCGCCAACTGCGGTGCTGGTAAAGGATATCTTTACCCAAAAGAAGTCAGGGATCCTAAATTTAAGGATTTAGAAATATTCGCCGGAATGTATACAGTAGAGAGTTTCTTTGAAAATTAAGAAGTAATAAACATGAAAAATGATAGAACTCGCTGGGGTGCTCGCTTGAAGAGGAAAGAAAATGTTTCCAGCGATAGAATACTCATGCAGGACATTGATTGGCATTCTGGCAAGAATAATATTCCTCGTCACTCTAAAGACGACAAATGATGCGTCTTTCCACTGGTTTTGAAGGGACCTTATATTTCAGGTCCAAATGTGCTTCCTGCGAATCTCGCCACTTACCAACCTTGGGTATTTAATTGGCCCGAGAAAGTGAAAGAGGTATGTCTTCGAGTCTTGTTCACTTCATAATCTTCCATTTATTGTTACTTTCCTATTCTCTAACTCTTTCGAAAATTTTAGATTACCAAGCTGAGATCGAGCTATAAGAGAACTGGGAAGGCTAGCACTTTATCTGCTCTGCGCTCCATCACAGATGAAGTAAGAAATATCTTTATATTTTTAAAAATATTGTTGCCTCTGTTTCTTATCTTCATGTGTGTGCGAAGGTTGGTGTTGTAGCTGTTGAAGAAGAAGAAAGTTCTAAGGTTGCGAAGACCAAAGGCAAAGGTAAAGGTTCTCTTCGTAAGGAGAAATTTGCTGCTCCACCTTCAAGAAGCGAAAAGTTCATTCTCCTTCTCCTTCAAATCTTCGACCTGGCGAAAGTTCTGATGATGATGATGACGATGATGCTGATACTCCTTTCGCAAGAGAAGATTTTCCAGCTGAATCTTCTATGGCACAACTATCTAGCATCTTCTCTGACTCCATGTAAGGGATTGGGGATGATCGTCTCTCTAGTACATGCAAAGCTCTTGCGAGTATCTGCGATGATCCTTTACTAGATGGTGATGATTCTCTTCATGGAGTCTCCAGATCAGTGACTCCCAGCTTTCTGAACTCACTTGGTGTCTTGGTATTCCTTAGTTTCTATATTCCTTCATAATTATGATTTTAAAATTATATTATATCTTGACAATTTTCTTCGCAGACTAGGAGAGCTTCCTTCGTTGTTGCCTCAAATCTTGAGAAAAGGCGTGGGGTCCTTGAAAAGAAGAATCTTCAACTTCGCAAGAGAAATGAAGAGCTAGAAGCGGAAGTTGCTACTCTTCGCGAGAAGAAAAAACAATTGGAAGCTGATTCTTCCACTCAGAAGGACAAGATATCTAGAGGCAAGATATCTAGTCTTCAAAGTGCCAACCAGCAACTTTATGGTATGAAGTTTTTCTCTTTCCCTTTGTTTTGTTTTCTCATTATCTTCCCTCATATGATTTACCATTTTCGCAGACGTCTATAACCTTTCTGATGAAGCCATTCTTCTTCGCTCATTCCCTGACTCTATGGATAATAATACGCTTCTTGATCACCTTAATAGTTCTTTGAATAGTTTTTCAAATGACAGGATTAAATCTCTTCCCATAAATGAACTCCAATCCAAATTTCGCCTCTTAGAAATTGACCATAGATCCAGTTTGGGCTTAGCCAACCAATTTAAGCGTTTCTATCTTAATTCTAAAGAGAAAATTAATGCTTTAAGAACCAAGATCAGTGATCTCATAGATGATAAAGATCGCATCGCTATACAAGGTGCTCAAGCATTTGCGAAATTCCAAAAAACTCTTCTTGAAGTTCAAATTGAACGAGATGAATCTAACCGCAAAAATGTTGTACTTTGCGAAAGAGAAAATCAAATTCGTTCCCTCCTGCTCATAAATAGTGATGATGAATTCGCTTGGGCTGCAAAAGTTCTAGATAACGCCAGAAATAATTTAGGTGTAAACATTAGTATTCAAGCTGAGCACACAGCCTTGGTTAGGGATATGATTTCTGACAGAGAAGGTTGTTAATTATTCTTCTTTATTAATTGTTTATCTTTCATAAATTGCTATTAAGTTGTTGATTCATTGTCATATGTTCACAGGAGTTGAAGAGAGATTTCGCAAAAGGATTAAAGAACTTGAGTCTGAGAAGGAGCAGCTCGCAAAGAATCTTTCTTCTCGCGATGATAAATATTCTAGAGTGAAGAGCCAACTAAAGATTACTGTTGCGAATTTTAAGAATGATGCTACTCTTTTTCGCAATCAGACTATTAAGACGGTCTGCGACGACAACAATATCCCTCATTCTGCATATCCTTGCCTCCTAGAAGAAATCTCCAAGAATGTGCCTCCTCTGGATATCTCTGACAGTGATGCTAGTGAAGAAGAGGAATATGACAGAGGCGAAGAAGAAGAAGGATCTGATGAAGATGATGAAGATGAGGAGTCAAACAAGAAATAGTTATGTTTCCTTCTTTCTCTTTTTGTAATATCTATACATTCATTCTTTTAATCTCCACTCTTTGTAATCTTTTGCTGCAAACTTCCTGAATCTTCAAATGCAAGTTCTATCTCTTTTGTTCCTTTCTGCACATATTTAAAAAGCAATTCTTTTTCGCAATATGGTTAATCAATATATTATCAATATTTCATTTTATGCGTGCGTAAATCTATCATATGGAGACAAATAACACGTTCTTATTCTATTCATTCCCATACTTGCTTCTGTTATTTGTATTTAAATGAAAGATTAAGCAAGTTACTTTTGAATAGAAACATGCATTCATGCCTCAGTCTCGCTGTTGTTTCTGCTGTATTTTCGCAATTATATATTTCTTGGTTTTTTCCAAGATTTATTTTTTCTTTTTCTCTTATGTGGTCTTATTTTGCCTTCCTAGTTAAAGGTCTTATTTTTCCACCTCTTGTCATTGCGACAAAATCGCAGGACGTCTTTGCACTTGCATGCAAAAACCCCTTGATCTTGCCTTAACCTTTTTTTCTCTTATGATTTTTGTTGCGATAATATGACAGGCCTAAATATTCTTGCGAAAATGAAGCCCCATGACATTGCCGTCTTGCGACGAAAATCGCAGGACGTCCTTACACTTTCATGTACTGACCCATTGATCTCGTCTTATCTTTTCTCTAGTATTATTGTCTCTGCAGGATATTTTTCATGCGACAATATGACAGGCCTAAATATTTTTGCGAACATAAAGTCCCATGACATTGCCATCTTGAGACACTTATCAGCTCCCTAATGGATGGTGCCGCCCTTATCTTCCCCCTGGTTGCCCCTTCAAGGAGGCGTACCTCTACCATACAAGGTTGGCTCCTCCCATCCGGTCTTAACAACAACCAGTTGTTTTCGCAGCCTCTTATACCTTTTGCCTATAGGTCTTATGGTTACGAGACTGCACCCTAAGTGGGGTTTTCTTCGGGCCGAGTGCAGCATACGTCAAGACTTGCCAAGAATGGCCAGGGTAGTTCCAGACGCCCCGTGCACTCTTGGCTCAACCGTGTACCTCGGCGCCTTGATCAGATGCCGCACTCCTTAGAAGAGACCCTCAGTCGTCCAACCTAAGTCATTAGCTTAGGTTGAAAATCCAAGGTACCTCTCCTGGATGGGATTTATTGACCCCAAATCTCCATGACTCAGGTTCCAAGGGCGGTGGAACCTTTTCGCTGAGCCATGCAATAGGTACCCCCTTCTATGACGCACTTTAGGTCTTACATTTTCCTCTTGCGAAATTTTGATTTCGCGAACTAGGGTGTACGCCATAGTAGGTTCGCCTCTTTCTGATTGTTTTGTTTCTTCTTCTGTATATCAGCTTTTTTGTAATTTCGCTGTCTCATCTTTGTCATTCATAGAATATATTCTTCTCATTCTGCATATCAGCTCTTTGGTAATTTCGCAATCTCATCTTTGTTATTCATAAACATTTTTTTTTTTAAAGAAATCAACCATACATTTTTCTTTCTTCTCCCAATTTTTACTTTGGCAGTCATAAAATCAACAAATACATTCACTCTTTAAGTCTCTTACTTCTGCTACTTTTTGCCTTTGCATTTTTAAATTTTTCTGTTAGTATCTTATCCTTTGCGAAATCTTTGTCGCTTCTTATGTTCAGCATGCATTGGTTTCGCAACGATTCTTCTTCTCTCTGTTCTATTGTATCTACCATCAATCTTTCGCTTTTTGTTTTTCTCTGATGTTATGTTTCCAATTCCTCTTCTTCGCAGCTCTTTCTTCGCAAGATTCTATATCAATTTCATAACATTTCTTCCCTTCAACCCAATCTCCTTTTATGATGCCGATACCACTGGGATGAGGGAACTTGATACATTAATGGAAAGTCGATGCTACACCTAGAATCCCATGTAACCAGGGTCGTCCAATAAATGCGTTATATGGTGATTCCACATCGACTACACAAAACAGAATTTCAGAGGACAATCCTTTCAGTGGAATTCACATACTGACTTCCCCTTTAGGCTTATTGGCAGTACCATTAAAACCATAGATCTTGTAAGTTGAAGGTATTAGATCTTCATCTTTTCCTCCCATAGTTTTATAGGTATGATAAAAAAGGATATCCACGGAACTTCCAGTATCGATTAAAATTTTGTTGATTGCCCATGTATTCTCAGCTTCATCATCTTCATCATCACTGGGTTTTGGGTTAATCTCCAATCTTACCACTAATGGGTTATCGTGCATCTTGCCATCCTCAGGTAC
This sequence comes from Papaver armeniacum, assembly GCA_023531295.1. Lineage (NCBI taxonomy): Eukaryota > Viridiplantae > Streptophyta > Magnoliopsida > Ranunculales > Papaveraceae > Papaver > Papaver armeniacum. Next base: position 168,242 of record JAJJWW010004028.1, read on the forward strand.
TTCTTCTGCGGTGAAGGAAATAGTCTGCTTTTGCAATTCTTTCAGTGGCGATGCCTTCGCAATGTTCATTATTTCTCTATCATCGGCATCTCTTGCGAAGACCCTGCTGAGAGTGTTATCGTGAAAGTCTTCAATAGTTTTGTACGAATGTACAATAGAGTGACAAAACAGATTCTTTGCCTTTGCTCCAACTTCTATTACAAATGTTTCTCCTCCTTTTGTTGTATTTACCCTGCGAATTTCTGGCGGTGGTGGTAATGGTTGAGACTGAGTTTGGTTTTTTAGAAAATGATTTAGTTTCCCTTGATCTATCATTCTGAGGATGATTCTTTTTATATTTCTACAATCATTTGTTGAGTGTCCATGAAAATGGTGATAAGAGCAAAATTCATGACTTCTGTCGCTTGGAGGTGGTTCACTCCCCATGTTCCATGGCGCGGGTATGTTTTCCATCAAGATTATAGCTTCCCATATTTTCTCCACACTAGCATTCAGTGGTGGCATTTTGATTTCTTCCCATTTATCTTATGACTTCCCCGTCCTCTGTGATGGTTTTGCCCCTGTCCTCCATAAGTTTCTTGTGGATGGTCAAGTCTTTGAATTTTGTTATTTCCACCACGGCTATAGAAGTTTCTTTCCCTCTCGAATTCTTCTTGATCACGACTTCCCATAGCTACTAGTTTCTGCTGACTATCTCCCATTATCCTTTCTTGTTGTCCTTGCGAAGTGCTCGCCACTGTATTTATCAACTTAGGTAACAAGCTTGAATTCGCTGCTTTTGAACTTGTGTTCGCAACTGGGTATGATTCCATCTCACTTTGCTTTTCCTCAAGAGAAATATACTCCTCCTGAAGTTCTCGCAACTCAGTCATTGTGATCGTATTCTTGATTCTGAAAATTTGAATGTATAACAGATTGGTTGCAAACATAGCGTTAATGAATGATAGAATGAGATATCTCTCATCCACACGACCAGCCATATCACTACACATTGTCTTCCACCTCATGGTTAAATGTTTCAAACTTTCACCAATCCTCTGCTTTAACCCAAATACATCTTCAATGCCAGGTCGCGAAAAATTGTTACTTATATATGCCCCTAAAAATGTAGCCTGCAAATGGTTGAAAGACGTTATAGTATTCTTTGGCAAACCTTCAAACCATTTCAAGGCCTCTCCTGTTAAACTTGATGCAAAATATTTGCACAATACAGCATCATGGTTTTCCCATTGTAGCAAACATCTCACATAAGCTTTGATGTGTTGTACTACACAAGTTGTTCCGTCAAAAATGCTGGTTAACGCAGGTAAATTGCACTTTTGGGGTATTCCTCCTAATTGTACTTCTTGTGTGAATGGGGTTTTCGCAGCCACTTCTATGGCTTCATCCAGTTGTCTTCTACCTCCTTCTCTTTTATTATTTAACATTCCTCTCATTTCCGCTAGCTCTCTCAAAATTTGTTCATTTACACCAGAATTTGGATCCATTGGTCTTTTTAACTCCGCCTCTCTTTTTCTGCGTTCATATCTGTTTTAACTTTCTTGTTTATCATTTTCTTCTCGTCTTTCTCTGCGATCTTCTCTTTCATTCCTTTCATGAATTCGCACACCGTTATATTTCTCATTTTCTCTTCTTTGCCGCCTTTCAGCTCTCCTTTGTATTCTATCATATTCTTCATTGATATTATCATTATTGCGATTTTGTTCACGCCTTCTTTCTCGATTATCACGATTGTTCTGGCGAATTGCCTCTTGTAGCTCTTGTTCTTCCACTTCTGCTCTCAGTCTTTGCCTTTCGCAAGCTAGACGTGCTTGTTCAGTGTAATGTCTTTCGATTTCATCTTCAATTATTTGTCGATTTCTTTGAACTTCTCTCCCATGTAATATTCTCCTTCCTTATTCCTGATTTTCTTCGCCATCTTGATTATTTTGTCCCTGACGTCGTCTATTTCCCTGATTTCTATCGTTTTGTCCATTTTGAAGAGTTTCACCACGTTGGATATAACGATCTTCCATTACTTCTCTTCTTTCGCAACGTTCTTCGTCTGGATTTTGTACTTCCTCTCGAGTTTCTTCATTAGCATTTTCTACAGGCGAATTTCGTCTTATTTCTCTTCTAACTGATCTTGAACTTGATCTTGTAGTGCTTCTTGACCTTCTACCTTGTAATCTCATGTTTTCCATCTTTAACTCATGATTTTGCCTTGTCAAATTTGCGCGTTCTTTTGCTTCTAATATTCTTTCTTCATGTATTCTTTGCCTCAATGCCTCTAACGCGTCGATCTCTTCATGTCTATGAATTACTCCTCCAATCGTTTCTTGGTCTCTCTCCTTCCGTCCGTTGCTTCTTAATTGCTGCTCTTCTCCCATTTCATCTACAGAATCTGATCGCCAAGTATGTACACTCACTCTGTCATAATCCACTATTCTATTTTGTATTGGTGTACTTTGAATTGGCGGTTGAACTTGATTTTCTCCATTGTTTCTTGTGCTCACTCTTGAAGATTCTTCCATTTCATCTCTCCCTTTTCCAGCAAGTCTCCTACTCCTTCTAATAGTTGTTGGTTGTTTTGATGTATTTCTTATTCTAGCCATTTTTTAATCTTAATGAGTTGTTGAAAATTATATGAAATTCTTTATCTACTACTCCAAATTCTTTCAAATCACAATATCAACCTTCGATCCCTGTTTCTAGAGCCATTATGTAGTTGCAGGAAATCCTACAATACATCCCTCACAAGAATTCATAATATTCAACCCATCTTTAAGATCAACAATCACACTTTTTATTAATTGAGTTAAAGAATTTTACAAAGAGGAAATGAAATCAAGAATACAACTATTGCTCTAAACTTTCTCTCTCCTCAAAACTTTCCCTCCACTCTAAAAACGATCTCTCTTCTTAGGCCTACTCGGCCCTTTATATAGGACATTACATATTGGATGACAGCTAAACTGTCCTTTATTTTCGGATCTGACTTGCGACATTCTCGCAAGTATTTAAATGTTAATTCTCGCAACACTCCTAAATCTCGCTAGGTCTTCACATCTTTCTCGTGTTCAGGCTGTCGTCATCCGTTGCATCATTTTTATTACCAATCTGCGATATCTTCGCAGTGTGCCGTTCAAGGATTTCGCAAGGATATTGGTGTTGCGATATTCTGATCCTACAAGTGGCTTCAACCGGAAATGCTTCTTGAAAATATCAGAAGATGGCTCACCACGGGAATCCGTCACAACATCCTCCGAGAATTCCTGGAAAGCCAACAGTTGCTTCCTCCAAAATTCCTTATACTTATCGGTTACCACTGGGTTTCTCCCAATAGGCCAGAAGGGAAGACTCTGCAGTGCCAAGAACACGTCAGCATTAAAAATACTCGGGAGAAGTTCTTTCGGAGCCTCCGACGGACGGATAAATGGAACACCCTGGTCAAATCTCATTTGAAGAGCAGCCCTGTCAATGTTGTACGGAGTCACAGTAAATTCTTCGTTGAATAGAGACTGGATATATCCCGGAATGAAGCTGTGCAGATAAATAAGTTCTCCAAATTTCATAGTCTTGATATCGGTGACGCACACACAAGGAGTCATCAGGTTCTCCAAATTTCATAGTCTTGATAGCAATAGCAAAAGTCTTGGCTGAACAATGGAAGAGTGGATCGGCCCCCATGGACGGAAATCTACGGAAGACACATTATCAAAGATGTCCACGAGTTTCGCACCGGTTCTGGGACGCCTCCTCTGCCAACGGAGTATTCTCGAGCCACCATACAAACTGCTGAGCGAAGTTGCAGGAACAGGAGCATAACTTTTGAAAAGTTCCCACAAGAATGCCTGAAGAAAAGCAAAGTGGATGTACGACTCCACCTTCTTGTACCCGTTGGAAACATGCATGTCCATTGCTAAGGCATCCAAATGAGAATACAACGATCCAAGGAACAAGGAACCTAAGGGAAGAACTTCACCTTTTGCTAGCTTTATATCAATCCTAACAAGGACACCTCTTATGGTCTTCTTTCCAGAATCGTCATCAAATATATCTCTGGATATCCACAAAGACAGGAATGCAATCACGCTGAGCTCATTTTCCAACTCCTGGTCCGGTTCTGGGTCTGCAGGAGACCACTCCGATACCCACCAGGTGTAAAAGCATCTCGTATCTTTTTTCTCCTCCTTGTCCAGATCGTCGAACCCCGCCACCTTTTGGAGTATAGCGTCATAATCACGTTGTTCCGTGTCGAAAGCTCGTAATAAAAACTTCCCGACAGTGGGTTCATCAATGCAGCTACGCTTTCCAGAGTAATAGTCATCTCTCCCCATCTAAATATGGATGTATGAGTAGAAGGGCACCACCGAGAAATGAAAGTAATCAAGCCTGCAGCGTCTTTCTTAATTTCAAGAGTAGCAGATGCCATAACTGCATTGAGTATTTGCGCTTTGGTCAAATTAGCTTTAACATCCTTATTATTCAACATGCGTCTTATCCACCCTTCATAAGAACCCAGTGGAGTATGAAAAATCTTGATGTCGATAGGAGAAGGCGGATATTCATTTCTTCGAAGACAGAACCTCATCACAAGTGCCGAAGAATAAGATGGATCACCTTCCATATTTTCTGAACCGGAGAGCAGGACTATCTTGTGAGAGGGATGTTTCCTAATGTTTGGAAAAGGCAATGTGAACAATTCATCAGCAATGTTCGGCATATCTTTGAAGCTGTCAACACTTCCTGACTTAGTGATAGGTGATGTAAAACACCTAATTTTATATCTATTGTTTATGCTTTCTTTGCGAGTTTCTTGTGAATTATATATCTTATGTGTGCTTTTGAGTTTATTAGGTGCAATGGAGTCATTTGGAGCAAAAAGACCAATTGGAACTCATTCAAATACAAGATTTCTACTTTTCATTGTGTAGAGGACGAGAATATGAAGACAATGCCAAAAGAACGGAGTCATTCCGACATCGTATGAAGAAGTTATGGGCGAAACAAGGATGAAGCTGGAACTAAACTGTCAGTCTTCCAGGACTGACAGATGAATGAAGATCGCTAAGGGACACCCTCATGTTAAGGGGCAGACATTTTCAAAGGAAGTGCTAAAGGGAGTCGAGTTTTGTTCACTGGGGGGCTGCCAGATTCAAATGATGTTAAGGGCACCCACTTATTATCTCCGGGCACTTCTTTTTCTTTATTCGTAAAATAGAACCATGCAATGGCAGTCAGAACTTGATGATCATAATGATCAAAATAATGGTGGATTTTGAAGAAGAGATATTCGAGCTTCTGAGAGCATCATTGAGTTTCTGAAGGCGAGATGAAGCTTGGGTAAGTGACTGATTTCCATAAATCAGTGGTGTTCGAGTTCGGGGAGAAATCAGGCGAGACAATAATGATGAACTGCTGTCATTATCGGCCATTAATGGAGAGGGTCTGTTGGAAGAGACGATGGGGTTATGATGGTGATTAGTTACTGCAGCTGGAGCTCGAGAAGATGTGGTGATCACGACGGCATGAAGAACAGAGAATGGTGATGGACTTGGGCTATGGACAGAGCTTGATAGTTGTTGCTACCATTGGCAGTGACAAGTTTGGAGGAAACAGAGCATGACAGTGAGATTTGCTGCCATTGTAAATGGAGCTCGAGTGAACAGGGAGAGAGTTCGGTTAAGGCAGCTATGGCGATATGGAAGGTGATTGACTGAATGATGATAGACGCTGTTATGGTGATGGTTTATCGGTATTAGTGATGGTAATGGAGTTATACGGTGGTTGTTGGTTGATCGGAGATGGAGAAGAAGAGGCAGTGATGAAGAAGGTCTTTCGGTTTTCGAGTTTGCGGAGTTATATGAGCAGTGGTTGCTCGCTGGAACAACATGGCCGTGATGATGTACTGGTAGCTGCTGCTGCCATTAACGGTGATGGTCAACAGGGGATGAACAACGGGATAGAGAATATACAGAAGAGTACGGTTCTGTAGTTCTGAGTTTGGGTTGCTGCGATGATGTCACGGTGAGACCCATGTGTGATGATGGAAGTTCAAGAGCCGTACAAATCAGAAGAAAGATTAGGCAGAACACGTGTGGTGGGGCCGCTTTGCAGTACGTGGTGGAGAGCTATGACGCGTTTGGAAGATGAGTGAAGATTGTGTGTAAGTAGGAGCATCGAGGCTGGATAGATCGACGGTACAGATTAAGATACAAAGAATTCTCAGAGGATCGAACGAATCATAAGCCGTGTGCACTCTACTAGAATGTACCGCGCTGCACCCAATTATCAGTGGGATAAACTCCACCGCCTTTGCATCTTTATCTAGTACGACTATTGTGGATCGACTAGGGTATTTGATGCCTATAAATAGCTACCTAAACCAAAAAGAGAGAGAATTTTTCTTCTTTTATTATTTTCTTTTGTAGCTAGAAACACAACTTTTGGGTGGAGAGAAAAATACACAAAAATAAGGAGAAATATCTTTTGCCTCTACTTTGTTTTCTAGGGTTTACAACATGAAACCTTTTCTCTTTCTTCTTGTTATGAACTCCATGAATATGAGCTAGAGTTTTCTTTTGGTTATGGATTAGTTGGATTTCCAAACATGAGTTTTTGTTCAATAAATTAGTTTTCTCTCATATTATCGTTTATGATTCACCATTAATATTGTCATATGATTGAAAGTTTGTTTTGTCAAGTTGCAAATTGGTAGAACTCACATGCATGTCTTTTGCTAGATTAGGGTTATTATACGCAAAAGTGATAATTCCTGATTTGAAGTAGCATAAATATGATTATAGTTTGTAGTGATATATTCTTATGATCATATGTGAACCATAACCTTTGTTAAATCGGATTAGTGCTTTTACACGTTCGATTGCTTTGATTGGCCTGATTTCATAGAACTTAACGCATCTAGGGAATTAAACTTGATTAGTGCTTTTACACGTTAGGTTGTTCTCTAAGATAGAATTCATATTCGCATCTTTTAATGTGTTTGTTGATGACAAGAGGAGATTAGCGGGATATTCTTGCGATCAAGGTATCCTAGGGCCTTTGATAAAAGTTGAGATTAAAATATCAATTCTAGTTACTGTGTTGAAAACATGTTTGTGATTGAAGACGAAATCCATGACCAATACTTTCTCATCCTTGATCTGATTTGTTTACCTTTATTGCTTTGCTTTTATTTTAGTTACATTAAAATCACAAAATCCCCGTGTTACTTATAAGATACCGAAACATATTGACAACCAAGACCTCTCTGTGGGAACGATCCTTTCTTGCCCTTGCTTCATTATATATTTTGAGTAGTAAGAAAGTGTAAATTATTTTTGTGTCGGCTGACAACCGATCACTTAGCACCAGCATTATCTCCAGAAGACATTTCAACAGGAGTTCTTTTCTTCATTCTACAACAAAAGACAGGAGTCAGTACTTGTATAAAAACGCGCGAGACGTGTAGTCACACACGACAGAACACACATTCACGTTGGAATACACAAGGCCGGGATTGGGTCCAAACACCGGTATTGCTCAAGTTTCAAGTCCGGTATTTCTCAAGTTTCAAGTCCGGTATTTCTCAAGTTTCAAGTCCGGTGTTGGTCAAGGGCACAAGGCTGGTATAAAGGCGACATTCAGTTAGGCATACGCGGTATGGGACCCACGTTCAATCGAGCACGTATGGCGGGACCATATTTATTTGCACAACACGATTCTCTTATGTTCATGGGAATCATGTTCACGAAATTCAAGCCGAATTTCTTTCCAAGCTACAACCTAAGAAGCTAGCTTTTGCATGCAACAATGAAAAAGGAAGCAGGACACAACATATTCATGGATTCACGGCTTGTTTTACTAAGCAATCCTAGCAAATATTGGCGTATCAATCTTGGTGGAAGAGCTAAGCATAATATATATCTTGCAAAAGGTGTTTACCTAGCAAACTAGGGTTTTACCTAAAAAAAAAAAAAAAAAGAACGCTTACCTTGCTGCGGACGGACGGACGGCGAGCTCCGGCGGCGTTGGAAGAGGCGGTTGGCGGCGGTAGTGGAGATCACGAACGGGAGCTGGCCGAACAAAAAAAAAAGTGTGTGAAGAAAAAGAAAAGGGTCGGTCCCTTTTATAGACAAAAATTCGGAAGAATCCCAATAGAACAAGGATTCCTCTTTTGATTGAATTCCTCTTTTGCTTGGATTCCTCTTTTGATTCAAACACGCAAGGAAGGAAACCGGTCCCACTAAAGGATTCCGCGCTTGCACAACGGCGTTTACATGGAAAACTGCTAGCGGTCGGTCAAAATTCCTCCGGGTAAACTTTATTTATCCTGTCTTCTTCACATAAGTATGTCACCATCTCATGCCTACCCCACAATAGCGTAACCATTATGCGCTAGGCAGGGGACTTAATGTTGATGGTGGATTTTCATTTAAGGCTAAAATTGTAAAAGCCAAAATTATGCGCTAACATCTTGCAAAAGATAAAGCCATTAATAAGTGATGAATACTTTTTCACTTCATGAAATTCATCCAGGTTGGAGCATGTGGCAACAATCCCATATACCCTGTGAATTTACAACATTATTAATTAATGCATGACCAACCTTGTTTTTCCTGTACTCATCATCGGTGCGGCATGACGACTGAGTGTTGTTCTCAGCAGAGCAACACGAACCTCCAAGTACTAATAATGAAGCATGTACGAAATACCCGTACAGGATGCAACTCTCGGTGTGTTATACTAGCCCGTTTGAGAATACATCTCTCGGTGTGTTATACTAGCCCGATTGAGCATATTTGAATCTGAACTGTCCATATCAGTCTCAGAAACGATCACGACCATCCAACTTCACTAGCATGATTGGATGGCTTAGATTGAATCCATGACCCCAAGCAAGTATTGGAATATTCACTACCGACCCAACGCGGGCCCCGCATGGTCGTCCTCCCCAAAAGGGTGGCATAGCTTTCCAAACCGTCCAAGCCAAAACAGTATGGACGAAAAATCCTAAATTAGGGTTTGCGGCACATTACATGTGTCGCAAAACAATCTCAACCATCCATCTTCGCAGGCATAGATGGAGGGTGTAGATGTAGATTCAAAGGGCCCAGAGCATGTCAACACGCTCACGGTAAGCCCGCCTACACACATGACCGATCGGTCAGGACCAACCATGGCTGGTCGTTCCAGATCGTGCGCCCAAAGTGGGCATGCCGCACGGCCGGCAAAACCCTAATTAGGGTTTGCATTGATCGCAAACGTCCGTCTTCTCCTGATCGAATGGAGGGTTTAGGAGTCGACTGAGCAGGTCCAGTGAGCATCAACATGATCACCGTGGACCCATCTATCTCCACACCCGATCGGCCAAGGCATACCATGCCTGGTTGTTCCAATTCGTACGCCCAAACTAGCGTGGTCACACCTCCCAATTGCAAACTAATCTCGACCACTCAACTTTGCCGGACAAATTGAGTGGCTTAGATCACGTTTCTATGGGATATTAAGGTATGGATGTGTACACCATCTCGCCGTCTGTATACCAGACTAATCGGCCAAGACCGACCAAACTTGGTCGTCTTGAAACACGCGCCCGAAGTTGGCATGATGCGCGACTTTTGCGGCACCAGATTTCTGTTGCAAATTGATCTCGACCACTCAACTTCGCCGGACAAAATGAGTGGCCCTGATCACACTTTCATGAGAAAATAAGGTATGGGCGCCTACACCGTCATGCCGTTTACACACATGCACGATCGGCCCTGCCAAATCGTATCCCAAGCTTGGATTCGACCAAGCTAAAGAGTGATGCTTGCGCACCTCTTCAAAAACCCTAATTCCACTAACGGTCGCAGATGAGTGTCTCAAAGATCATCTCGTCCGTCCAACTTCACCGGCTTGGTTATACAACCCTGGTCAGAAGTGAATTGGTCAGTGAGGCGTCATGGTGATCACTACCCGTCACTCTACCACACCATGCGGTCGGCCAAGGAAGGACTTGCTTGCGCAACCTCCAAACCATAACATGAAGTAGGCTGGACATTAGGCTATTTTGAGACACTCAAACAGCGATGCTTCATACATGCTGAATATACTCGATGCAGTACCTGCATAGAATACACACGATACTTCACAAGTATCGACTTCCTAAATAGCTTAGTTATTTAATCTAGCATTACATGCTACTTTCTGTGGGTCCTACGATCCACACACTCGAGACATCAATCATGTCACAAACTAGGGGATACATACTGGGGTATTGGTCTGACGGTTTACAGCGTGCAGCGCACAACGCGCCATCACAAGAACGTGTCAGGAAGTCATGGACGATTAGTGATGATTGGAGAAGTGGGCAAGACTGGTCGTGTGACACCAACACACGACTCCACTACTCCATTACTCCACTTTCTCCACTTCCCACGAGATACGAGGGTTAGGCTTAAAGACTTGTATAAATAGGTTCTCCTCCATATTTTCCAAACAGGAACGCAAGTCAAGACAACAGAGGCAAGTGTTGATACAATCGTATTCAAACACCGGAACTGATAGCTTACATCCCGCAAGCCGGTTGACTTTTCGATACAAGTCATACATAGCCAACACCTTCACAATCTCAACACCTTCTTCGCTTCCCTCCCTAAGATCAACCCCATCTCCTTCACTTTGTGACCGAAACAAGTCTGGAACGGCCATTTTTTGGTTTAGGTCGGATTTGCACAGATTGATTTCTCGAATCTACAAGCACTCCCGTAAAGTGCATTTGTTTAAGGTTTAGACTCATTTCTCATCCACACACCCCAAATTACCAAAACCGGCAGAAATAGTTTTCACCCATAAACAACAGGAAAACGATTAAATAACAAATTTGTTACCTCAGATTCTGCATCCTCTTCTGCCCAGAAAGATATATCATTAAGCGCAAGTTCAAGTTAGAACTCTCCCCCAGTATGTTGTCATCCTCTCGCAAGAACAAAAGAACAACAACAGGAGCAACCTTTACCAGTGAAAGGTTGAATCGGTTTTAACTAATGCGTGCCAATAACAAAAGTTGAAAACCCGAAACACATATGTTTATGCTAAACACAACTCATGTAAACACAAATTGATTCAACACATTGTGACTTTTTACATATGAGTTTCAATCGGAACACCTTATGATCCTTTCATAAAGCCTACCAACATGGGATAGAACTTAATCCCGCTAAATCAAAAAGTCACACAAATCATAAGGGTTCACATCATATGAGATCGAATATTAAGGTTATGAAAACCGAAATTAGACATCCCATAAACACATAACAATAATATAGAAATTCAAGCAAAGGCTATGTAATCGGAAACTATCACAAGAAAAATTATAAACTAATAATTTTATTCATAAGTAATTGATAGTTTTATTCAAAAATAGACCTTATACAATAATCGAAATAAATCAAAAACTGATGTCCATTTTTCTTGGATTAAGTATTATAGCATATAACTTAATCCCTAGTGGTGCTCTTATTGTTCAATGAGGTTTATTCAATGTTCAAAATCTTGAAACATGTCTCGAGAGACTTTTCTGCAACCACTTCCTGTTTTTCAAGCTTTTCAACTTGAACCTTCATGTCTGCAAGATCACCTTTTGTTTCCTCAATCCTATCCTTGAGCCAACCTCGATTTTGAACCGTCATTATAAGATTGGTTCTTAATTCTTCAAAACCGTGGATATAGTCAATCATACTATCATAAGGTATCCACTTGGTTTTTGATGGATCTCGAAGGTTGTAAGTCAACAGACATGACTCATCTTGAGATCAAGTAGAACTATCGGAATCATAATCAGACATGATTTTCGATATGATTTTCTTCTTCCTTTCTGTATTGATTCCTTGACAATCCTTAACCTTTTGAGATTCCTCCTTATTGACTTTTGTAAAACTGCGAGTTATTGGAGGAATGCTTAGGAATTTAAATAGGAATTAATCAGGGTTTCTCAATACAAGCAAGCGACAGTTTCTCTTAAGAATGGACGGCTTTCGGACCGAAAATACTCAGGAAATTCCGAAAATATATGCAGAATATATTTTTGTTTCCTATGTCCGAACTTATCATGCTGGAAGGTTTATTAGAATCCGAAAATTTCAAATAAAACCTATTTTTGGAAGCTCGTGATAAACATGAACAATTTTTAGACAAAAATGGATTCGCAGCTATCCAGAGGTTGTCACCGATTTTTATTTTTTTTGATAAAAAAAATACAAACGGAAAAATTGTGCTGTTGTTTATGTGCTTTCTCATCCAAAAATTGAGCACGAACTAGGATGAGAGTACACAATCTCCATACAACTAGGTTGTATCGGAGTAAGCCTTTTCTTGCTTACAACGAGTATCGGAAACATAGTTCATGTTTCTCTTTGGAAAGTTCTGCCCAGAGTATTTTCTCCCAGGATGATCTTTCCTTGATCTAAAGGTATGATCTTTAGGAGAAACTTTACTGATGTGAGAATTTTCAGAGATAGATAAATCTCTCTTAATTATGTCAATGAGATTTTCATAAGATTTTCGCATTTTAAGGATTTCCTTATTATGCACATCAGTATGATTATTTGAAATAATTATCGGAAAATACTGATTGTTTCCTTTGGCAGAGATTCTCTCTTTCCCTTTCTTCTGGAGTCGTTCTTCATGTAAACAAAGACTGTTTAGACATGAGTGAGGACGAACCTTTTTCCAGAAGTGATTATCAACTCTTACTTCTGATCCTTTTGAGTTGGTCTTATCAGTTGGGATATATTTTGTCTTTCTACTGAGGAATGATCTTTCAGTTTTTTAAGACAAGAAACATCTTTCAATACTTTTACCGCAGTATTTTGAAGAAGTATAAGTTTCTTGTCAAGTGACTGAAAGTTGTATTCCTTAAGATCTTTTTCATGGAATCGGTTCAAAGTTTCCTTTGGACAAGATTTCGTTTGATCATCAGTAGTTGTAGAGGATGGTTTCTCATTCTCTTCTGACTTGATGTAGTTAGGCAGACTACCTGACCGGTTGTCAGCCGAGCAAAAATAATTTCACTTTCTCACTCTACTAAATATAAATGAAGTACGTGATAAGAAAGAGTTCGTATCCACAGAGAGGCAATTGTTGTTATGCGATTTCAGTTTCTTAGTAACCAATGGGGGATTTTTGTTTTATCTAAGCAATAAAAATAATTGAAAGGAATAAAATAATTTTGAATAATCAATAAGGAGAAGATATTGGTCACGGGATAGTATCATTCACAAACATGTATTTTCATCAACGATTAGAATTGGTATTTTAATCTCTCATTTACTAAAAGTATTAGGATACCTTGATCGCAAGTATATCCCGCTAATTCCCTGATTTCATCACAACCACATTAAAAGATGCATATGTGAATTCTTCCTAGAAAGCAACCTAAAGTGTAAAAGCACAATCAAGTTTAACTCCCTAAAAGCAATAAGTTCTATGGAATAAGACTAATCAATGCAAACGAACGTGTAAAAGCACTAATCCGTTTTAACAAAAGTTATGATTCATTTGTGACTAGTAGGATATATCACTTCAAGCACTACCCACAATTATGCTACTTAGAATCAGGGATAAACAACTTTTTCGTATTGAAAACCCTAATATAGCTCTAGAGATGAATGCAAATCGGATTGATTCTGGACTCAACCTAACAAGTATTCAAATCATATAACACTATTAATTGTGAATCATAAACAATAAATTATTGAGACAAAACTAATTCATAGATTCAAATAACATGTTGAGAAATCAACTTTATCCCATAACCAATAATAATTGTTTAGCTACTCATAGCTATGGAGTTCATCATAAAAATATTAATTGAATAGAAGAAGATGAACAAAAGCAAACCCTAGAAGCGTAAACAAAAGCGGCTCTCTCCAAGTTCCAAGAATAATACGTGATCCCCTCAAGTTGTAGAAGTCTTTTCTTTAAATAGCTCTCTTGTTTCCAAAATTAGGTCTAATCTCAAAGGTCCAATAGATAGAAGTCCACCAAGCCCATATGTGAGAAAAACCCATGTAGAAAATATGCCCAAAAATATGTCGTCGGAAAACTGGTATTGTGGCCGGAAATTGGCCGGAATCCGGCAAGAAAAGAAACTCAGGTGACCGGCAAAGTCCACCCGGTCACCGGTCATAGTCAGTCAACTCGGTCAAGGCTCAGCCGAGTCAAACCAGGTCAGGTCTAGTTACCCGAGTCAACTCAATGATGTCATGAGTCAGAAACGAGTCAGAGCCTAACTGGTCTGACTGAGCTGAACTGCATAGGCTCAGACCATTGCACATGCCAGAGTTGTGTGTGTAGCGCAATGATTGTGCTTCAGCAGTACAATCCAGCCATGATGGTTGTTCATCCTGCATCTTTACCAGCCTACACTTCAGCTGCAATACTTTTATCTTCTCAGCTTCAAGCTCCACTCTCTCTTGCCAAAACCATTCAATCAAACACCACCCTCTGCTCAAAATAGCATCCACCTTCAACTGTCACCCAGCTACCAGCACAACTCCATTTGAGTTTCATTGCCACTGCCAACATCACATTCCCCTTCATTGCAGCATCTCATATTCAAGCTTTTGCTATTCTCCCAGCTGCTCTATTGCTGCCAACACTTCAAAGCCATCAGCTACTCAATCCCTTGGCGGCAATGACTCGATTCAAATTTCAACCGCACAAAGACCACTTCCTGCAATATCTTGCACCCTACAATTCCACACAAACCCATAACTCAGATGCTCAATCCAGATTGCCAATGCTCCATCTTAGTCACAGATTCAACACCACCATCATCTGTCAGTCTTCTTCTCTGTTTAACCATCTCAGCTACAACTCAGTTCAACCCATTTCCTCCATCTGACTGCAGCGACAACACCAGAGCAAACCAATCTACCAGTTCCACGACCTCATACCAAAATCACAATTTCCATTATGCGCAGCTCAGTCACCTACACAAGACAATTACCCCGCCAGAACCTATTCCATTAGCTTCATTACCAGCCATCTCAACCTGCAACCTGATCTACAACCACAGTGTCGCCAGCAACTCGACCAACTTCTCCATTCAACCCATTACAGCTGCAAATATCACTCCCTGCACTTGAGCTAACACCACCTGCATCATAGCAACAGCAGCATCATCTCAACTCAGCCTACCACATCCATTCTGCACCAGCTCAAGGAAAAGAACAATTTCTTCCCTGCAATAATCCTAAACATTCATCTAAGAATAACTCCTTTTAACTCATTAGTTTCATCACCACAACAAATATACCACCACCATCCATTCCATGGCAACCTACAAAACAACATCTTGCGCCCTGCACAACTCTGCCATTCACAATCTATAATCTCTGCTCCTCCAACAGACCCATTTGTTGTCCTGCAGCTCAATTGTACTCAGCTCACCACCAGACTTTCTGCTTCACAGACCACCTCTTGCAGCTGCAACTCTGCATACAACAATTCCAGTCTGCCAGTTCTATTACTAGCAGCACCACCTGCAGCTGCATCACTTGCACATATCACCAGCTCCATTCTGTTCTTCTCGGCTTCATGAATCCACTGAAACCCATCTGCTAATTCATCACTGCAAACCCCATCTGAATCAGCAACAGATCATTGGTCTTCTCTGCCTTGAAACTCATTAAACCCCAATCTCAATTCAACCACAAACCCTAGAACAACTCCAATCGAGTCATTTCTTCTTCCATCTTGGTTTTAAACACTAATTCAAATAAAACCCACTTCATAGATCTTCACAACATCCACACTTTCCTTCTTGAATTTGAGCATCAACTCTTCTAATCCCTAATTCCTCCACCTCAAATTCGAATGAAACCACAACTTCAAATTCTCCCTTCAACAGCAAATCACCCTCTTCTCGATCTGAATATGAGCAACAGATCCTCGTCCTTCTTAAACTTGAATTTCATAGCCAAACCCTTTGATAAACATCTATTTTCTTCATCTGCATCTCAGAAAACCCTAACTCGATTTCAAATCTCAGATCCAGAATTATACTCATCTTTTCTTTGGTGTATATCTCCTCTCATCTATAATCTTCATCATATGCTCTTCACTCCATCAATTTCAGTTCCTCAACTTTGTCTTCTTCATCAGTAGAATCACTCGACAATAGCTACTGGAGCATCTCAGTTCCTCCCTTTTCTCTCAATTTCAGGCAAAAATAATGATAAGAGAGAAACGTCAGGTTTGATGAAATGATTAAGAAAGCTTTAGGCACCCAACTGATGCTCCGGGCTACCACAGTGACAGTCACTCAAACAAAACTCAGCCGGCTTGGCTTCCATCCCTCGCCTGCGACATGACGAGTCTGCTTTTTATGCTCCAAATTGGCAATTTCTTCTCCTTTTGCTCCGAATGACTCCAAAAAACCTATAACACTTAAAAGCAAACATAAGAGATGCAATTCACAAGGATAATAGTAAAGAAAGCATAAATACTAGATATAAAATTAGGTGTTTTACAACACCTATGAAATTTCCCCACACTTAGACTTTGCTAGTCCTCAAGCAAATCAAACAAAGAAATTCTAAAACATACATACAACTCCGTCTCGCCGAGGATACGGTTACTCTTAGCACGAATAACAGGCCTTTGAACCTCTAGGTGTCCCTAGTGGACGAGTTATAGTCTCGTGAGGGTTTACTAGAGATATACCCACAAAACCTATTTTTCCAACTTACTAGTTCTCCGAAATGATAGTATCCAACGCGCTAAGAAGACATAGAAATTTTGCACACTAGTCATAAGAAGTTAGAAACATAAATGAACATAATCTCATCCTTAAAAGTTGAGAGAGAAATAACCATCCCTTATCGAAAGAAATTCGGGTTCGGAGTGATCAAAAGTCTTGACTCTGCCTCACAAGAAAGGGTTTTATGAAATTGCTCTCAATAATAAACAGCTTTTTATGGGTCACACATGTGTCCAGGTAGGAATGAAGAGAGAATCCTGCGACACGTTGAATGGTAGGAATGTAAAAACCCTCCGAATTGTTTTGAAAACCCACATCTTTTATCATTTTTGAAAACCCATTTTTCTGACAATCTCTAAGAAAGGAAATCAACCACTTAACAAAGGTGGGAATATGCTTACTTACCTCGTTATCCATTCGACGTGCAGCTAGCACCACTCTCACAGCATCCATAGAAACGTCTTCGGTCTTCAGTCGGTGTCTTCATCTTCGTCGTCGGTCTTCAACTCTTGATGATGAAATCTTGAACTTCGTAGAATCTTGACAATGTAATTTTTTCCTCTAATTCCTTATTGCTTGAAACTTCATTGTAGATATTCCTTCTTCCATTGGATTTATTGAAAGAATACAAAACTAAAAACGAACTATACAAACCCAAAATATGATACAATGAATTTTTCTTATTTTTTTTTTTTTTCTTTTTTTTTTTTTTTGAGACAAGAGAAAATAAAATACAAATAAGATAAAATAAAATAAAGATGTAAGTACAAATGCCATGGTGTAAGTACTTTACCGCTTGATTCTTCACAACTTGTATGTCTTGATATCATAAACTTCTCGAATTCTCATCCTTGATAATTTTCACTCTTGCACAATAGTCTTAAACTTGTAAAAATTCTGCTCCTTATCTTGTTGCTTTACTTGAGTCTGAAATCTGCTCATTTCTATACTGTTGCCTGTAAACCTTGAACGTCTTCAACTTTCCTTCAAATTTGTGATGCTCTTCTTGTTGATGATGATGGTGTTTCTATGGACCTGTTGGTGTAGAGAGAGATAAGTGGATGGTGCTAACTGCGAACAAGATTACAAGTGGTATGTAAGTTAGCAATTCGATGTCACCATCATGGTTGATAAAAATAGCACTCAAGAGATCAAAATAGTGCTTCTATTGTTGGGAGGTTGGGTAACTCACCATTCTACCCGGAATTTACGTACGGTGACACACACTCTAAAAGCACATATTTAGACAGGTACAAAGAATTGAAGGCCGGTGCCTCTCATGATGTAACATGGGTAGTATCCACTATAGGGGACCACTACTCTAATTCCGAATTCAGTCTGCACCTTATTTGCCACTGGCATGGTTAAATCCAACTTTAACTCTCATACAATTAAGAAACCCGATCATGTTCTATGTCATCTCTAAGTTCAGTCACTCTTATGAGAATCTCGATGTAATCTTAGCGACCTGTATACTATGTGACTCTAAACCAACCACAAGTTGGAGTTTTCTTATTCACTATTTTACAAAAACAATTGAAAATTTCATGAAAAATTTACAATGCAAAAGCTCAACCACTCCCCCACACTTAAACTTTACATTGTCCTCAATGAAAATTGAATCGTGCAAAGTAAGTCAAGGTGGGAAATTCTAACAAGATATATGACAAGAAATCAGAAAAAATAAAAACAAGACAAGAAAAACTAAAAACAAAACAAGAAATACTCATCCGATGGGTTGCCTCCCATTTAGCACTTGGCTTAAAGTCGTCAGCCCGACTATCTCCTTGCTTTCTATGACTCCTCCAGAGGGAGTACATCCACAAAGTTAATTCCTTCCACCACTTCGGAAGTGAAATTCTCATAATATGGTTTCAACCGGTGCCCATTAACTTTAAGTTCTTTCCCTGTAGCTATGCTACGAATTTCCACTGCACCATGAGAAAACACATTAGTAACAATGAAAGGTCCAATCCATCGTGACCTTAATTTACTCGGAAATAAATGCAAGCGAGAATTAAACAAAAGCACTTTCTGCCCAATGCAAAATTGTTTCCTAGAAATCATGTTATCATGAAATGCTTTCGTCTTTTCCTTATAAATGCGTTAGCTTTCAAATGCATCATTGCGAAGCTCCTCTAGCTCTTGGAGTTGTAACTTCCTTTGCTTTCCAGCCCCATCCATCTCCATATTGCATTGCTTAATAGCCCAAAACGCCTTATGCTCAATTTCAACGGGTAAATGACAAGGTTTACCATACACAAGCCTAAAGGGAGACATCCCGATAGGTGTCTTGTATGCGGTTCTATACGCCCACAAAGCATCATTAAGTCGCATGCTCCAATCTTTCCTTGTTGGGTTCACCGTCTTCTCTAGAATGAATTTCACCTCTCGGTTAGACACCTCGGCTTGTCCATTTGTTTGGGGATGATAAGGTGTTGCAATCTTGTGCGACACATTATACTTCTTCAACAAGCTTTGTAAAATCCTATTTTTGAAGTGAGAACCCCCATCGCTAATTATGGCTCTTGGAATTCCAAACCTTGCAAGAATATTAGCTTGCACAAAATCTGAAACCACTTTAGAATCATTAGTTGGGGTGGCCTTAACTTCCACCCATTTCGAGACATAATCAACAACAAGTAAGATATAAAAATTCCCATGGGAGTTGACAAAAGGACCCATAAAATCAATACCCCATACATCAAAAACTTCAATAAATTGAATAAAAGTTTGTGGCATTTGATTTCGGGCACCTAGATTGCCTGTTCTTTGGCACCTATCACAAGTTGTACAAAATATATGTGCATCCTTAAACAAGGTTGGCCAATAAAAACCACTTTCAAGTACCTTGTGAGCGGTTCTCTTACTCCCAAAATGTCCTCCGCAAGCATAGGAGTGACAAAAAGACAAGATAGAATTAAATTCAGATTCGGGAACGCACCTTCGTATTACTTGGTCACTACCATGTTTCCACAAGTATGGATCAGCCCATATGTATTGGTTCCCCAACTTCTTAAGTTTGTCCCTCTCAGCACGACACAAGTTCTTTGGGATTTGTTTAGACACCAAGTAATTGACAATATCGGCATACCATGGTTCTCCAAAGGCAATTGAGAATAGTTGCTCATCCGGGAAACTTTAGCGCAATGGGATAGCTTCCTTGTCCACAGCAAGACGGCTCAAGTGATCCGCAACGGTGTTCTCAATTCCTTTCTTGTCCTTGATTTCAATATCAAACTCTTGCAAGAGTAAAATCCATCGTATGAGCCTCGGTTTCGCCTCTTTCCTTGTAAGCAAGTACTTAAGCGCTGCATGATCAGAAAAGACAACAACTTTTGTACCAATTAGATAAGAGAAAAACTTTTCTAAAGCAAAAACAATGGCTAACAACTCTTTTTCAGTGGTTGTGTAGTTTTGTTGGACCTCATTTAACGTTATAGAAGCATAATAAATAGCATGAGGAATCTTCCCCACACGTTGCCCAAGCACCGCACCAACCGCATAGTCACTTGCATCACACATGAGCTCAAAAGGCTTGCTCCAATACGGTGGTTTAATGATAGGGGCTGAAATCAAAAGTTCTTTCAAACGATTGAATGCCGCCACACACTTTTCATCAAAGTTAAAAACCACATCTTTTTGCAATAAGTTACAAAGTGGTGATGCTATCTTGGAAAAATCCTTGATGAATCTACGATAAAAACCTGCATGACCAAGAAAAGAGCGTATCTCCCTCACCGTAGTGGGAGGGGTTAAAGCACGAATAAGGTCTATCTTAGATTTATCAACTTCCAAGCCTTTAGAAGATATTATATGGCCTAAAACTATGCCATGAGTTACCATGAAATGGCACTTCTCCCAATTCAGCACGAGGTTTGTTTCAACACATCGTTCAAGGATTAGAGACAAATTGTTCAAGCAAAGGTCAAATGAATCACCAAAGATGTAGTTGCAGGAAATCCCACAACACACCCCTCATCATATCTTGATAATAATTTCTAGATCTAAACTTATTTGATATGAAAATAGAGATAAAAATCCTAAAATTATAAATGGAGACACAAGAATTTACGTGGTGCGATCAATTTGATCTACATCCACGGGGTAGGATTTTTCACTATGATTATTTAAATTACATAAATATTACATTGGGATTCCATTAATGAGTATTTGGAACTCTCCGTTTAGTTTTAGGGGAAGAAGATGATAAAGAAAAATAATAATCTCTCTCTCAAAATATCTCTCTCAAAAATATTTCTCTCTCCCTTACCAAAATTGTTCCCCCTTTTCTCTCTCCTGCTCTCCTCTTTATATAGGTGTTTACATAATGGATGACAGCTAATAAGGCCCCTATTTTCGGATCTAGCTTGCGGTAACCTCGCGAGCTTGTAAATGTTAATTTCGCAAGTATCTTTAATTTCGCTAACTTACCACACTTTACTCATGTTTACACTGTTGTCATCTGTTATGTCATTCATGTAATTATTTTACGACGTCCTCGCAATCGTTGTTGATGAGATTTTTATTTGGTGTGTCGTTGTTGCGATATTTGGATCCTACATCTTGCCTCTTTTTTCTTGAATATTGCTTGAAGAGCGATCTTTAAGAAAAAATCCGTTGTTGTAGTAGTCTTTGATTTTTGTTGATGAAGGAACGAGCGAAAGAATACTGGACTTGAAAAGTACGTACTTGCCTCTATTCTTTTGCGAAGTTCCGAAGCTTTGAGAAGTATATATGAAGTATCGTTTCTTGAAGTATGCGAAGTACGAAGTATCCTTGAAGTATAAGAAGTATGAAGTATCCTCGAAGAAGTAGTATAAGAAGTATCCATCCTTGAATGCGAGTAATAAATATTGCCTCTATTCATGCGAAATTATTACTCCATTTTTTATGGGGATTCTTGTTGTTCATTAGCGATCGTCATTTTGAAAGAAGATAAAGAACATAAAATGTTTTCTCGGTAATCCATAGTTGCCTCTGTTCTTTATCTATGAAGGTAGAATCTTTGAGAAAATGTTGAATGAGCGAGTTGTGTCTTCATTCACGTTTTGCTTCTGTCTCATTCTTTGTGCTCATGCGATAGTATAATCTCTTCAAGTTGCTTATAATTTTGCGAAATAATTGTGCGAAATAACCACATTTTGCAAAATAATCTCATTCCGAGAAATTCGACTCATTTCATGAAATTATGAATATCTCTCGAAATTATGAATACCCTGCGAGATTCTAAATAATATCACTGAGAGATTCTAAATAATATTGCTTTGAGAGATTCGAATAACACCCTTGAGATATTCTAAATAATATTCTTTGAGAGATTCGAATAACACTCTTGAGAGATTATAAATATTACTGCTGAGAGATTCTGAATAACATTCCTGAGAGATTCCAAATAGTTCTGCTGAGAGATTTTGAATAACACTCCTGAGAGATTCTAAATAGTGCCGCTGAGAGATTTTGAATAACATTCCTGAGAGATTCTAAATAATTCTACTGAGAGATTTTGAATAACACTCCCGAGAGATTCTAAATAGTCTTTGAGAGATTCGAATAATACTCCTTTGTTATTTTCGCTGCCTCAGACTCATTTTCATGTATATATTCGCAAACTTATTTGTTTACATATAATCATTTTCGCAAGTTTATTTGCTTACTCATTTTTGTGTGGTCTTATTTTGCCTCTCCTCGTCATTGCGACAAAATCGCAGGACGGCTTTACACTTTCATGTAAAGACCCATTGATCATGCCTTATCATTTGTCTTGTGTGGTCTTATTTTGCCTTCCTAGTTAAAGGTCTTATTTTGCCACCCCTCATTTTTGTGTCAATATGACAGGCCTAAATATTCTTGTGAACATAAAGTCCCATGACATTGCCGTCTTGCGACAAAATCGCAGGACGTCGTTACACTTTCATGTAATGACCCATTGATCTTGTCTTATCATTTCTTTAGTATTATTGCCTCTGCAGGATGTTTTTGTTGTGACAATATGACAGGCCTAAAAATTCTTGCGAACTTGAAGCCCCATGACATTGCCGTCTTGTGACGAAATCGCAGGACGTCTTTACACTTTCATGTAAAGACCCATTGATCTCGTCTTACCCTCGCGTTAGTATTATTGCCTCTTCAGGATCATCGCACAAATATGACAAGCCTAAATTTTCTTGCGAAAATAAAGCCTCATGACATTTGCGTCTTAAGACACTTATCACCTCCCTAATGGAGGGTGCCGCCCTTATCATCTCTCTAGTTGCCCCTTCAAGGAGGCGTACATCGGCCATACAAGACTAGCTCCTCCCATCCGGTCTTAACAACAACTAGTTGTTTTCGCAGCCTCTTATCCCTTATACCTATAGGGCTTATGGTTACGAGACTGCACCCTAAGTGGAGTTTTCTTCGGGCCGAAAAGCATGTGCCAAGACTTGCCAAGAATGGCCGAGACACTTCAAATGCCCCAGGCACTCTTGGCTCAACCGTGTACCTCGGCGCCTTGGTCATACACTGACTCCTTGGAAGAGACCCTCGGGCGTCCAACCAGGGTATAACCTTATATATATAGTTGGAAATCCAAGGTATCTCTCCCGGATAGGCTTTCATGGGCCCCAAATCTCCATGACTCAGGTTCCAGGAGCGGTGTAACCTTTTCCCCGAGCCATGTCAAGAGATACCCCCTTATATGACGCACTTTAGGTCTTACATTTGCCTCTTGCGAAATATCATTCGCGAACTAGGGTGTACGCCATAAAGGTTCATCCCATTTGATCATTCTTTCATTTCTGTCAATTCTTTGTAATAGGTACCCCCTACTATGACGCA
Source organism: Papaver armeniacum (assembly GCA_023531295.1). NCBI lineage: Eukaryota > Viridiplantae > Streptophyta > Magnoliopsida > Ranunculales > Papaveraceae > Papaver > Papaver armeniacum. The sequence continues at coordinate 191,793 of JAJJWW010004028.1, forward strand.
CTTTAGGTACTTTGCCTCTTACGAAATTGTGTTCGCGAACTAGGGTGTACGCCATAGTAAGTTCGCCATTCTCTTATCATTTTGTTGATTCTTCTGCATATAAGCTCTTTTGTAATTTCACTGATCTTTGATAGTCTCTTGTCATTTTCTGTGCGAAATTTTCGCATGTCTTCATTTCGCATGTCTTCATTCTTTCATTCATTCTTCCATTCTTTTCTTTCATTCATTCCTTCATTTCGGTCATTTCTTTCATTCATTCTTTCATTCTCATATCTTCATGTTAAATATTATATCATTTGAAGTAAAGCAAATATTCAAGAGAAATATATAAATTGAACTGCGAGATTTTTCTTGAATCTTTGAAATCTTTGTAATTTTTGTAATTTTGGTAATTTTGAATCTTTTTTTTTTTTTTTTTTTTTTTTTTGAAATCTTTGTAATAGTGCGAATGTATCACTGTCTTTTAAATCAAATCAAAAATCTTTTTATTTGCTGTAAAAGAGATATTCTAGAGAAATATATAAATTGAATTTTCTCGATTTTACGTAATTTTGAAATCTCGAAATCTTTGTAATTTTGAAGTCTTTGTACTCTTGAAATCTTAGTAATCTTTATAATCTTGCGATTGAATCGCTTTTTGTAAATCAAATCAAAAATCTTTTTATTCGCTCTTAGTATAAATTAAAGTGTTCAAGGAAGTAAAATCTTTTATTTTTTGTAAGTAAAATGTTTAAGGAAAGTGGTACTTAGCTTTTGTGGTTTGTTGTTGTCAATCTCGCGCAGCAAAAAGAAATGTGAGAAGTGAGACTTGAAACCCATGACCTGCTTCTTGGATTTTCTCGCACCATACCAACTATTCTAACCCTCTCTTGCGAAATTAATTTGCGAGATAATCATCAACTTTCTTCTTTGCGAAATAGGCAAAGTCCATGCGAAATTTCGCATAACAAAAATACATGTGCGAGGGCAAGAATCGATCCTGCGACCTTCTGCTTGTATTCATGCCTCCTGACCAACTGTGCTAGCCCTGCCTCTGCGAAATAATCATCTACTTTCTTCTTGCGAAATACTCTTGCGAAAAATCAATGTGAAAAATATACGTTCGTTGGGATTTGAACTCGCAACCATGAACTCATTAACTTCGCAGGCGACCAACTGTGCTGCCTCTTGCTTGTGAAATAATGAAACAACCTTGCGAAATTATCCATTTTTTCCCCTCTTTGCGAAGCAAAAAATTCTTTGCGAGGAGGGAGATTCGAACCCAAGTCCTCTGGTTTGCATACTTCTTCTCTGACCATCTGGGCTGCTTGTTGTTTGCGAAACAAACACACAATGTTATAACTTTATTCCATTTTTTCGCACTTGAAAGTTCAAAAATATTTGAAAAATTTTGTGTGGCTGCGAATTCGAACACATGACCACAGGTTTGTTTGTTCCCACTCTGACCATCTCTGCTAGCTTTTGTTTGCGAAGATACGCATGTAGCCACCTCTTATTCTTTTCTCCTATCTAGGCTGTAGAAAAAATGTGAAAAAATATGACTGCTGCGAGATTCGATCTTGCGACATCAAGCTTATTCTTTTCGCTGGTGACCATCTGTGCGAACAACTATTTGTGTCGGTATGGTAAGCTTCACAGAACTTATTCTTATTTAATCCTCTTTGTAAAAAAGAATAAAACTATGTTCGCAGGCGAATTCGAACTTGCGACCTCTTGCTTATTCACTCCAACTCAAACCATCTTTGCGAATTTCTGTTTGTGATAAGAATTGCAGCGTCTGCCTCTTATCTTCTCTTCGTCTTTCCTTAATTTCTTTCACATTTGCCTTCTTCTCCTGAACATGAAAATTTTCCATTGAAACTTTAGTTTTCTTCCCCGAATTTCACCACAACAACTAATTTTTTTTTTCTCTTCTTCTTTTCATGTCTTTAAATTGTTGATGATGTTTACTCCCTGAAAGTGTGACTTCTTCCATGAAATTTCCATTTTTGAACATAAACTTTGTAGATCTAGAAAAATATGAACAGTAGTTAATCTTCATAGAAACTTCTTGAACCAACAAATTACAGGAAGGATAAATCCTTTACTCCTCCCTGTTTCTAGCGCCAAAAATGTAGTTGCAGGAAATCCCACAACACACCCCTCATCATATCTTGATAATAATTTCTAGATCTAAACTTATTTGATATGAAAATAGAGATAAAAATCCTAAAATTATAAATGGAGACACAAGAATTTACGTGGTTCGATCAATTTGATCTACATCCACGGGGTAGGATTTTTCACTATGATTATTTAAATTACATAAATATTACATTTGGATTCCATTAATGAGTATTTGGAACTCTCCGTTTAGTTTTAGGGGAAGAAGATGATAAAGAAAAATAATAATCTCTCTCTCAAAATATCTCTCTCAAAAATATTTCTCTCTCCCTTACCAAAATTGTTCCCCCCTTTTCTCTCTCCTGCTCTCCTCTTTATATAGGTGTTTACATAATGGATGACAGCTAATAAGGCCCCTATTTTCGGATCTAGCTTGCGGTAACCTCGCGAGCTTGTAAATGTTAATTTCGCAAGTATCTTTACTTTCGCTAACTTACCACACTTTACTCATGTTTACACTGTTGTCATCTGTTATGTCATTCATGTAATTATTTTACGACGTCCTCGCAATCGTTGTTGATGAGATTTTCGCTGGTGTGTCGTTGTTGCGATATTTGGATCCTACAAAAGACACTAAAATCGTCCATGAACACTTCGATTATGTTTTCAACATATTCTGAAAAGATACTTACCGTACACCTTTGAAAAGTAGCTGGAGCATTGCATAAGCCAAAAGGCATCCTTATATAAGCAAAAGTACCGAAAGGACAAGTGAAAGTAGTTTTCTCTTGGTCCTCCGGCGCTATCACAATCTGATTATAACCTGAATAGCCATCAAGGAAGCAATAGTAAGAGTGTCCAGCTAAACGTTCAAGCATTTGATCAATAAAAGGTAAAGGAAAGTGATCTTTTCTAGTAGTGGCATTCAATTTCCTGTAATCAATACAAACCCTCCAACCGGTTTGCACACGAGTTGGGACAAGTTCGTTCTTATCATTCTCCACCACTGTCACACCTGATTTCTTTGGTACTACTTGTACCGGGCTCACCCACTTACTATCGGATATGGGGTAGATAACACCCACTTTCAAAAGCTTGAGTATCTCCTTTTTCACAACTTCCATCATGGGAGGATTCAAACGACGTTGCGCTTCCCTTATAGGCTTTGCATCGTCCTCCAAACGTATCTTGTGCATACAAACGGCAGGGATTATACCCTTGATATCGGCAATTGTCCATCCTATGCCCGTCTTGTACTTCCTTAGCACCCTTAGAAGTTTTTGCTCATGTAATTCACTAAGCTTGTTAGAAACAATCACAGGTAACTCTTCATTATCACCCAAGTACAAGTACTTTAGGTGATCGGGAAGAGGTTTCAATTCTAACTTTGGAGATTTAATAATTGAAGGTACAAGCTTTTCATCACTTCATGGTAAAGAAACAAAAGAGATATTATGAGTTTCCGGGCATCCTTGTAGTGAATTAAGATCACCAAGGGCTTCCTTGACTTTATTACCACACTCTACACCATTATCCATGGATGTAGTTAATACGGTTTCCAAAGCATCATCACCATTTAATTCAAACATTTGTTGTGCCAATGTATCCATAACATCAATGGAGAAACAAGAGTGGAAATCACTAGGATATCTCATCGTCTCGAAAATGTTGAAACGTATTGTTTCTCCATCAAACTCCATGGTCAACGTTCCCTTGTCCACATCAATTATGGTTTTCTCCGTTTTCATGAAGGGACGCCCAAGTAGCAATGGAAGAGACGAGTCCGGTAACCCTTCATTCATCTCTAACACACAAAAGTCAGCTGGAAATACAAGTTGATTAACCTGCACAAGAACATCCTCAACAATACCCATTGGGTAGACATTAGAGCAATCGGCTAATTGCAATACAATTTCAACCTTTTTAAGAGGACCAAGATCAAGTGAATGATACATTGATGCATGCATAACATTAACGGATGCACCTAAATCCAACATAGCTTTGTTAAATGTAGTGTTACCAATTGTGACGGGAATGTCAAAACTACCGGGATCCTTGCACTTAAGCGGGAGTTTGTGTTGTAAGATTGCCGAAGCATTCTCCCCCACACTAAGCACTTCATTACCTTTGAGCCTTTGCTTATTGGTACACAAGTCCTTCAACACCTTTGCATACTTTGGAACTTGCTTTATAGCATCAATGAGTGGTATGTTCACATGGATCTTCTTTAGAACGTCTAAAATCTCCTTTTCTAGTTCCGCCTTCTTAGAACTTGCAAATCTGCGAGGAAATGGTAAAGGAGGAACATAAGTAGAAACCGGAGTTTTAGAGTTAGGAATAGGTACCTCAGAAGTTTGGGGAGAATCCTCATTCTTCTCCTCCAAAACAGGTTCCTTTGGTGTTTCCACCTTGCCCGAGTCAGTAACTTCGGGTTGCACAAGTTGTGTACCACTTCTCAATGTAATAGCATTGACACCCTCTTTTGGGTTAATAGGTTGAGAAGGGAGTTTCCCACTATTTTGTGCCTTCAATTGGTTCAACTCAATAGCCATGGAGCCCATTTGGGTTTGCAACTCCTTGATAGCACTCTTAGTTTCCTGCTGACTTTCTTTAAATATGGTGGAAATGCCTTGCATCATTGTTTGAAGCTTTGAATCGATATCAGAACCTTGATTTTGCATTGATTGTTGTGCTTGTGGTTGCTGAAATTGTTGTCTCGGCTGGAATTGTTGTTGTTGGGGTTGAAATCCACTCGGAAAGTTGAAGGTAGGTTGTTGAACCACTCCTTGCTTGTTGGCATAGCTAAAATTGGGGTGATCTCTCCATCCCGGATTGTAAGTGTTAGAGTAGGGATCATACCGTCTTTGTTGATTTGGAAAGACCGCATTAGCTTGCTCGTCTTCATAAGCTTGAGAGGAACTTGGTATCACCGCGGCTGCAACTTGTTACATCATTGCTGTCATGTTACCCATTTGTTGACGAAGTTCCTCGACCTCACTCACTTCATTCACTTTCCTAAAAATCACATCCGAACCACGACTCAAGAATTGTTGGGAGTTTGCTGCCATTTTTTCAATCAACTCTCTAGCTTGTGCCACCGTCTTGCTCACTAGTGCACCACCACCCGCAGCGTCAAGAAGATTCCTATCACTTGATTGAAGTCCTTCATAGAAGTATTGGATGATCATAGCGTCACTGAATTGGTGGTGAGGGAAGCTTGCCACCAATCTCTTGTATCGTTCCCAACATGCATATAAGGATTCTCCCACATTTTGCTTCATCCCACAAATCTCCTTTCGAATTTGAGTAGCCTTTGATGCAGGAAAATATCTCTCTAAAAAGAGTTTCTTCAACCCATTCCATGTCGTGACACTTCCGGGAAGCAAATAGTACAACCAATCCTTAGCACTATCCATCAAAGAGAAACGGAAAACTTTCAACATTGCACCGTCCGCCTCAACATCCGCTGCAAGCATGGCCGTGACAATGGTGTGGAAGTCCATAAGATGCTTGTTTGGGTCTTCATTCACCATGCCATGGAACTTTGGTAATTCTCTAAGCAACCCCGGCTTGATCTCAAAAGTAGAGTTTGTTTGAATACACCCCTGTTGTGTATCAAGCCTATGAGAAGCTAACTCCTTGAGTGAACGATTTGCATCACCCATTGCTTCTTCTTTTTCTTCAAAAGGTGGTTCTTGTTCACCCGGAACCTCTTGTTCTAAAACTGCTTCTTTTTTTTTGGAAAGTCTCTTCTTCTACTTCCAACTCTTGTTCTTCCGTTGTATCTTTACTTGGTTGGAGTATTGTGCCTCTTCGAGTAGCTATCCCGCACCTTGGATAATTCCAATCTTTAGAAGCCAGGGATTAGGTACCTGAAAACAATTCTCGCAAACAAGTGAGAAACAAGACAAGAAACAAAAGGCAAAGATAAAAGCAGAAATTATAAAAAGAAACTAAAAACATAATAACAAGCCGTATGCCTCCCCTGCAGCGGCGCCAAAATGACCGGTTGTCAGCCGAGCAAAAATAATTTCACTTTCTCACTCTACTAAATATAAATGAAGTACGTGATAAGAAAGAGTTCGTATCCACAGAGAGGCAATTGTTGTTATGCGATTTCAGTTTCTTAGTAACCAAGGGGGGATTTTTGTTTTATCTAAGCAATAAAAATAATTGAAAGCAATAAAATAATTTTGAATAATCAATAAGGAGAAGATATTGGTCACGGGATAGTATCATTCACAAACATGTATTTTCATCAACGATTAGAATTAGTATTTTAATCTCTCATTTACTAAAAGTCTTAGGATACCTTGATCGCAAGTATATCCCGCTAATTCCCTGATTTCATCACAACCACATTAAAAAGATGCATATGTGAATTCTTCCTAGAAAGCAACCTAAAGTGTAAAAGCACAATCAAGTTTAACTCCCTAAAAGCAATAAGTTCTATGGAATAAGACTAATCAATGCAAACGAACGTGTAAAAGCACTAATCCGTTTTAAAAAAAGTTATGATTCACTTGTGACTAGTAGGATATATCACTACAAGCACTACCCACAATTATGCTACTTAGAATCAGGGATAAATAACTTTTTCGTATTGAAAACCCTAATATAGCTCTAGAGATGAACGCAAATCGGATTGATTCCGGCCTCAACCTAACAAGTATTCAAATCATATAACACTATTAATTGTGAATCAAAAACAATAAATTATTGTGACAAAACTAATTCATAGATTCAAATAACATGTTGAGAAATCAACTTTATCCCATAACCAATAATAATTGTTTAGCTACTCATAGCTATGGAGTTCATCATAAAAATATTAATTGAATATAAGAAGATGAACAAAAGCAAACCCTAGAAGCGTAAACAAAAGCGGCTCTCTCCAAGTTCCAAGAATAATACGTGATCCCCTCAAGTTGTAGAAGTCTTTTCTTTAAATAGCTCTCTTGTTTCCAAAATTAGGTCTAATCTCAAAGGTCCAATAGATAGAAGTCCACCAAGCCAATATGTGAGAAAAACCCATGTAGAAAATATGCCCAAAAATATGTCGCCGGAAAACTGGTATTGTGGCCGGAAATTGGCCGAAATCCGGCAAGAAAAGAAACTCAGGTGACCGGCAAAGTCTACCCGGTCACCGGTCATAGTCATTCAACTCGGTCAAGGCTCAGCCGAGTCAAACCGGGTCAGGTCTAGTTACCCGAGTCAACTCAATGATGTCATGAGTCAGAAACGAGTCAGAGCCTAACTGGTCTGACTGAGCTGAACTGCATAGGCTCAGACCATTGCACATGCCAGAGTTGTGTGTGTAGCGCAATGATTGTGCTTGACGAAGTACAATCCGACCATGATAGCTGTTCATCCTGTATCTTTATCAGCCTACACTTCAGCTGCAATACTTTTATCTTCTCAGCTTCAAGCTCCACTCTCTCTTGCCAAAACCATTCAATCAAACACCACCCTCTGCTCAAAATAGCATCCACCTTCAACTGTCACCCAGCTACCAGCACAACTCCATTTGAGTTTCATTGCCACTGCCAACATCACATTCCCCTTCATTGCAGCATCTCATATTCAAGCTTCTGCTATTCTCCCAGCTGCTCCATTGCTGCCAACACTTCAAAGCCATCATCTACTCAATCCCTTGGCGGCAACAGCTCCAGTTCAGCTCAACTGCACAGCACCACTTCCTGCAATATCTTGCACCCTGCAATTCCACACAAACCCATAACTCAGATGCTCAATCCAGACTGCCAATGCTCCATCTTAGTTACAGATTCAACACCACCATCATCTGTCAGTCTTCTTCTCTGTTTAACCATCTCAGCTACAACTCAGTTCAACCCATTTCCTCCATCTGACTGCAGCGACAACACCAGAGTAAACCAATCTACCAGTTCCACGACCTCATACCAAAATCACAATTTCCATTATGCGCAGCTCAGTCACCAACACAAGACAATTACCCCGCCAGAACCTATTCCATTAGCTTCATTACCAGCCATCTCAACCTGCAACCTGAGATACAACCACAGTGTCACCAGCAACTCGACCAACTTCTCCATTCAACCCATTAAAGCTGCAAATATCACTCCCTGCACTTGAGCTAACACCACCTGCATCATAGCAACAGCAACAGCAGACATCTCAACTCGACCTACCACATCCATTCTCGTTTTGACTCAAGGAAAAGAACAATTTCTTCCCTGCAATAATCCTAAACATTCATCTAAGAATAACTCCTTTTAACTCATTAGTTTCATCACCACAACAAATATACCACCACCATCCATTCCATGGAAACCTACAAAACAGCATCTTGAGCCCTGCACAACTCTGCCATTCACTAGCTATAATCTCTGCTCCTCCAACATACCCATTTGTTGTCCTGCAGCTCAATTGTACTCAGCTCACCACCAGACTTTCTGCTTCACAGACCACCTCTTGCAGCTGCAACTCTGCATACAACAATTCCAGTCTGCCAGTTCTATTACTAGCAGCACCACCTGCAGCTGCATCACTTGCACATATCACCAGCTCCATTCTGTTCTTCTCGGATTCATGAATCCACTGAAACCCATCTGCTAATTCATCACTGCAAATCCCATCTGAATCAGCAACAGATCATTGGTCTTCTCTACCTTGAAACTCATTAAACCCCAATCTCAATTCAACCACAAACCCTAGAACAACTCCAATCGAGTCATTCTTCTTTCATCTTGGTTTTAAACACTAATTCAAAGAAAACCCATTTCATAGATCTTCACAGCATCCACACTTTCCTTCTTGAATTTGAGCATCAACTCTTCTAATCCCTAATTCCTCCACCTCAAATTCGAATGAAACCCTAACTTCAAATTCTCCCTTCAACAACAAATCACCCTCTTCTCGATCTGAATCTGAGCAACAGATCCTCGTCCTTCTTAAACTTGAATTTCATAGCCAAACCCTTTGATAAACATCTATTTTCTTCATCTGCATCTCAGAAAACCCTAACTCGATTTCAAATCTCAGATCCAGAATTATACTCATCTTTTCTTTGGTGTATATCTCCTCTCATCTATAATCTTCATCATATGCTCTTCACTCCATCAATTTCAGTTCCTCAACTTTGTCTTCTTCATCAGTAGAATCACTCGACAATAGCTACTGGAGCATCTCAGTTCCTCCCTTTTCTCTCAATTCCAGGCAAAAATAATGATAAGAGAGAAACGTCAGGTTTGATGTAATGATTAAGAAAGCTTTAGGCACCCAACAGATGCTCCGGGCTACCACAGTGACAGTCACTCAAACAAAACTCAGCCGGCTTGGCTTCCATCCCTCGCCTGCGACATGACGTCTGCTTTTTATGCTCCAAATTGGAAATTTCTTCTCCTTTTGCTCCGAATGACTCCAAAATACCTATAACACTTAAAAGCAAACATAAGAGATGCAATTCACAAGGATAATAGCAAAGAAAGCATAAATACTGGATATAAAATTAGGTGTTTTACAACACCTATCACTACCATCATCATGATCTGTTTCAGATGTGATCAAAAATGTTTTGTTATCACAAAAAGTCGAACAAGGACTTTTGGTTTCTTCATCAGAAGAAATTATAACAAAATCATTAATCAGAGTCATAGGATGAGTCCCTTGATCTTAAGTAAGATATTCACCAAGAGCTTCTAATTTGACAGTGAGATCCATATTATCTTTGGCTAGAATTGTAGTTACAGGATTTCCCACACTACACCCCTCACTCAAATCTGCTAAATCAACTCATTTGAAGATGAAGAATGATATGTTTATTAATTGTTTTCTTGAAAGATTTACAAAGAAATGTAGAACAAAGCTAAAGAAATTACAATCACTCTTAACTTTCTCTCTCCTAATGACTTGTTTCACAATTCAAGAAAGACCTCTTCTACAACAGACTTACTCAACCCTTTATATAGGGTATTACATAATGGATGACAGCTAAGATATCCCTTATTTTCGGAAGTGTCTTGCGAATGTTCGCGAATGTACAACTGCTTGTCTTCGCGACACTCTTAAATCTCGCCAAGTCTCCACACTTTTCTCATGTTTTAACTGTCATCATCCATTGCGTCATTTATATTACTTCCATGCGACGCCTTCGCAATGTAGTCATTTACTATTCTCGCGAAGTATTGATGTCGCGATATTCTGGTCCTACATCTTGCCTCTTTTTCCTTGGATATCGCTTGGAGAGCGATTTTTAAGGAAAAACTTGTTATTGCGATGATCTTTGACATTTGTTGATGAAGGAACGAGCGAAAGAATACTGGACTTGAAAAGTACGTACTTGCCTCTATTCTTTCTCGAAGTTCCGAAGCTTCGCGAAGCAAATAAGAAGTAATATATCTTTAATTCCCCACAGAAATTTGATTCCTTGAATCTTGGGATGACCGTTTACACGTGTCTAAAATTACTCTTTTTACTGGTATATTTAATGTTATCCGGTCACCCTTTTTTCTTCTATTTAAAGGAAAATTGCTTATGAAAACCATTCCTTCTCTTCTTCTATATTTTCTTCATCATCTGCAACTATTTTCGGTTCTTCATCGTCTGCAACTATTTCCCGCTATTCATCTTCATCCTCTTCTTTTTATTATCTTTCTGTTATTGTTTTCATGGCATCCAGGTTCGTTATTTTCATTGATTTTGATTATTATCTTGATTGATCTTCCTTATTGAAATTACTTCATCTTGATTTTGTTCTTCTTTTTGATATCGCCATTTTTGTTTCAGCAAGAACAAGCCCAGCTCTAGATATATTGTGGTGAACCCTAACATTCCCATTGGTTCGCAACCAAAATCTTCTTCGCAATTGAAGTCTCTGGCTTCTAAAAAACAACCTGCGAGTAGTAAGGTATTTTTAGAAATATTTACTCCTTTAATAGTGATTTTATTGCCTCTGTTTCTTAGTTGATTTATTATTCGCAGGATGATAAGAATGATAGATCTCCCAAAAGGTCTCGCCATAATACATTTGATGCCTCATTTCTTTGTTCCAACTGTTCCTTTCTCGGGATTCAAGCATTCTTCTTTCCCCACGATGTCTTTGCAAGGCAAATCCCTATTACGCGACTTCTTCGCAAGATAATCCCATTCCTTCTTCTCAAGATACTTGTACCACTCCCTACAGTGTCATCGCAGGATAAATTGATCCCCGAATTTTCGCGAACGAAATTCTTCAAGTCATGCCTATTCCTCCTTTTACTTTTACCTCGCCTCCACCTACTGATCAAGTTCCTCCCATTGGCGGTCTTATAACTATGGGTGACTCAACTTTTCCTTCTTCCTCTACTATCTCTTCTCCCTCAAAATCTATTTCTCTTAGCAAAGAACATTTAGAAGGGATGGATATAGCTTTCAAAATTTTATCAGATACCATGAGTGATGTTAAGAAAGCCTCCACTGATCCCACCAAATCTAGTGTTTTTGAGTCTTTAGGTAAATTCTTTGGTTCCGATACAATATCGCGAGCATCCTTGGAACAAGAAATTAAGTCTTTGAAAAATAGCCTTCATAATACTTCACTGGATCGCGATAACCTTCGCAAGAGAGAAGAAGAATTAAAAGGTATCTCTCCTCCCCCTCTATTTTTTATTTATTTATTTATTTATTTATTTTATTTTTTAAGAATAAACCTCGGTTCGCTTCTCAAGTTTTGCACCAGAAACGTAAGATGGAGATATATCAACTGGAATCAATTGTAGAAGAAACTCGAGTAGAAAAAGACGCATGGATGGAGCAATATAATCGTTTGGATAATCTCCATACATTTTCCATAGATCAAATAAATAATCTTTCTCAAGAAAACATCTGTTTAGTTCAAAATCAAGAATTATTAAGTAATGAAGTGTCGCGTCTCTCGTATTCTTTGAATAAATCTAATTTGGAGTTGGAAACCTTATCAGATGAAAATAGAACTTTATCTCAAGAGAAGCGAGCTTTATTGGATAAAGTGGCGATATCCTCGCAACAACTTGATGCTTGTAAAAAGGCATTGAATGAGCAAAAATAGTCTGTCTGCCAACTGAAAACTAAGCTTGAAGATACTACCATTGAAAGAGATAAACTTATACAAAATAAAATAAATCTGAGTGTGAAAACCAACCAACTCAAGGATGATTATACCAAGTTAAGAGAATCCCATTCTTCCCTTGCGAATCAAAATAAGTTATTGATCTCTAACGAAAAGAGTTTGCGGTCGCGGTTAAAAGGTCTTGTCGGTGATGGTTTTGATAATGCCATGGAAAACTTGGGGAATAATTGCTTGGCCCTTACTCAATATCTTGTCTCGAGAAGGAAGGTAGTCATAAGATTTGACTTGCCTTTGCCATTATTTTTCTTTTCCATTGTATACCATTTTTCATCTTATAATTTTAATATCTTCTTTTACTCTTGCAGAATCTGAGAAAAATCTTCACTCTTCTCTATCTACTTTGGAAGATGTGCATGCTAAAATTTGTAAGGAAAATGCGACGCTAGTTGCTTCTCTTGCCCAATCTCGCGATCGAGCCAGAAGGAGGTTTAATCATCTTAATCATCTTAAAGATATCCAGAGTAGAAATCAACAAAAAGCGCTTCTTCGCCAATTTCCTCCCAAAGCAGAAGTTCTTGTGAATAATATTTTACTTTCTAAATCCCTTGATCCTATCTATGTTGAACCGTTGGATGTTGAAGATGATGAAGTACCCAATCCTCCTGACAGTGATTATGATTATGAAAGTTGCGAAGATCTCGCTAATAATGAAGCTATCAATGAGGAACCTTGCGAGAGAATTTCTGATGAAAACCCTTCAACTGGCGAGGGTGAAGCTACCAAGGTTGTTGAAGAATCTTTACCATCTCCTTCAGCTGAGCCAGTTGATATAGAGAATTAGTTTTCCTTATAATTTTGTTGAATTTCCCCTTTTGATTGTGAAATACTAAGTCCGGTTTTGAATGAATTATTTTCTATTTCTTTCTTATTATAAGAACTCATCTCGCCACTTATCCTGCAATTCCTTTAATCTTTCTTGCGATGAAAAGATCTCAATTGCCTATATATATTCAAAATGTTTAAAGATCTTTCTTGAATCTTTGTTATTGTGACAAGATCGCAGGACGTCTTTACATTTTCACGTAATGACCCATTGATCTTGCCTTATCATTATTTGTGTGGTCTTATTTTGCCTTCCTAAGTAAAGGTCTTATTTTGCCACCCCTCATTGCGACAAGATCGCAGGACGTCTTTACATTTTCATGTAATGACCCATTGATCTTGTCTTATCGTTTTCTTAAGTATTTTTGCCTCTGCGGGGACATTGTATTTGCAACAATATGACAGGTTTAAATGTTCTTTCGACCATAAAATCCCACGACATTGTCGTCTTTGCGATGAAATCGCAGGACGTTCTTACACTTTCATGTAAAAACCCATTGATCTCATCTTATCCTCGCGTTAGTATTATTGCCTCTGCAGGATCATTGCACAAATATGACAAGCCTAAATTCTCTTGCGAGAATAAAGTCTCATGACATTTGCGTCTTTTGACACTTATCAGCTCCCTAATGGAGGGTGCCGCCCTTATCTTCTCCCTGGTTGCCCCTTCAAGGAGGCGTACATCGGCCATACAAGACTAGCTCCTCCCATCCGGTCTTAACAATAACCAGTTGTTTTCGCAGCCTCTTATCCCTTATACCTATATGGTTTATGGTTACAAGGCTGCACCCTAAGTGGAGTTTTCTTCGGGCCGAGTGCAGCGTGTGCCAAGACTTGTCAAGAGTGGTAAGGAAGTTCCATGCTCCCCGCACTCTTGACTCAACCGTGTACATCGGCTCCTTGGTCATACACTGACTCCTTGGAAAAGATCCTCGGTCGCCCAACCAGGGTATAACCTTATATATATAGTTGGGAATCCAAGGTATCTTTCCCGGATAGGCTTTCATGGGCCCCAAATCTCCATGACCCAGATTTCAGGAGCGGTGTAACCTTCCACCTGAGTCATGTTAAAAGATACCCCCTTATATGACGTACTTTAGGTCTTACATTTGCCTCTTGCGAAATATCATTCGCGAACTAGGGTGTACGCCATAAAGGTTTGTCCCATTCACTCACTCATTCATTTTATCAATTTATTCAATCATTTGTCTGCATGAAGTTATCGCACAATCTTGTTTCATTTCCGTTGATCTCGCAATCTATCTGTATAGAAGACATTACATCACCAACTCATTCTATTTATCCCATCTTCTATGGATAATACTTCTTAAGATATAACCTATTCCACGGCCTATCTAATTTTTGCCCTACATCTTTGCCTTCAGGATCCATTAATTTATATGCCCCTGTGCCAACTATCTCCTTGATAATATAAGGTCCATCCCATTTTCTTGCCAGCTTGCCACCATTTTCTCATTGATATATAGGTGTTTCTCGCAGCACCAAGTCACTGGCTGAAATTCACGTATCTTGACACGCTTGTTATATTCTCTGGCCAATCTTATTTGGTAATTCTCCATATCTTTGTAGTGCTTTCTCTCTTTTTTCTTCTAATTCATCTAACTTGATTAAGATGTTACCCGCACTAAGATTTTTCTCCCAAGCTTCTTTCTTTGTAGTTGGAATTCTCACTTCTGTTGGGAGTACAGCTTCGACTCCATATGTTAAACAAAAAGGGGACATGCCTGTAGCTTCTCTTCTAGTTGTATTATAAGCCCATACCGCATTGGGTACTTGTTCGCACCATCCTTTATTGTATCCTTCCAATTTTTTTCTTCAATATATCCGCGATTGTTTTATTTGTTGCTTCGCACGACCATTAGCTGCGGGTATAGAGGAGTTGATTTCCCACATCGTATCTCGAAATGTATTAAGTAGCAATTCTATATTTTGTCCTTCAAACTGTTTCCCATTGTCGGATACCAACTACTGGAACCCCAAAACCGCATATGATGTTCTCAAATATGAAAGTAAAGACATCCTTGTCGCGAATATGTTGTACCGCTTTCACCTCTCGCCCATTTTATGAAATAATCTGTAGCGACTATTAAATATCTTTTTGTCCCGTTCTGGTAAAAATGGTCCTACAATGTCTAAACCCCATTTTCCAAATGGCCGGACACTTGTTGAAAAATTTAACTGGAGCTCTGGTGCATGTATTTTCTTCCCATGCCTTTGACAGTCCTCGCAACGCCTTGACACTTGTTTCGCGTCCTCATGCATGTACGGCCAATAATAACCCTGCATTTTTGCTTTATATGCTAAAGATCTTCCTCCGCTGTGATTACCAGCATCCCCACTATGCAACCTCTTCAATATGATTTCTCCTTCTTTTCTTGTTAAACATCTAAGCGAAGGTCCATTAAAAGATCGTCGATATAGCACTCCATCTCTTAATTCATAATTTGTTGCTCGGCTTTTCAATTTGTGTGTCTCCAATCTATTTCTTGGTGTTTCTCCTGTCATCAAATATGCATGAAGCTCCGCTCTCAATCTTCTTCGCAGAGTGTTTGTGTTCCATCTTCTACTATCATTACATCGGTTTCTTGTTCTTCTTCTTTATCAATTGATGGCATCGATAGTGTTTGTATTTTAATATTCCTCGCGACCGGATCTGTCATCATACTTGATATAAAGGCAAAAGCGTCTATGAGTCTATTATTTCTCCTTGATATATGTCTCCACTTTATTCTTGGTATCTCGCGTCGACAACTCGTCAACAAGTTTCTTATATTTTTGCAAAGACAACTCGTTTATAGCATATTCTTCTTTATCGGCGAATTGCCAATTGTGAATCACTAGTAATCCTTACATTCTCCAGCTTCATTTCTATTGCAAATCGCAAAGCATGTATTATAGCTTCATATTCTGTCTCATTATTTGTTGATGCGAACTCCAATCTGAAAGAAAGAGCTATTTTATTACCCTCTGGCGATATCACAACAATCCCTATTCCATTTCCTTCTCCATTTGATGACCCATCTACCAATATTTCCCATCTATTCGGCTCCGTTAACAAATCTTTCGGATCTCCATGCTCTTCCTCAATATCCATCATTTCTTCTACCGACTTATCTTCTTCTAAAGGGAATTCTGCTAAAAAGTCTCTGCGACGACCTGTGATTTTGGCGAAGATAGTATTTCATATTTGAGTTTGCAATGACTTATTTGAGCATTCCATCTCTCAACTCTTCCCGACCTCTTTGAATTCTTCATTACCGATTCTATTGGTATTTTTGTCACCACCTTGACAACATGCGCTTGAAAATATATACGAAGTTTAAATGTTGCATAAACTAATGCTAAAATTAATTTTTCAATTTTTGAGTAATTCCTTTCCATGATGTTGAAAGTTTTCTTGATGTAATAAATTGGTTTTTCTACTCTGCGTCCACTCGCGGTAACACCGCACTTAATGCATGCGAGGTTGTCGC
The DNA here is from genome assembly GCA_023531295.1 of Papaver armeniacum. NCBI lineage: Eukaryota > Viridiplantae > Streptophyta > Magnoliopsida > Ranunculales > Papaveraceae > Papaver > Papaver armeniacum. The sequence continues at coordinate 208,338 of JAJJWW010004028.1, forward strand.
AAGATAGATCAACAATTCTTCTCCTTCTTCCGCTTTTGCAAAATTGATATGTCCATTAAATGTTCTTTTATTCCTTGCAAGGCTTTCTCACACTCATCTGTCCATTTAAACTTTGATCCCTTTCGAAGGATGTTGAAAAAGTGCTTGCATTTGTCAGACGATCGCGAGATGAATCTCCCTAGCGAAGCTAACAACCCATTTAATTTTTGAACATCTTTTATTGTCGCCGGTGTTGGCATATCGCGAACTGCTTGTACTTTTTCTGGGTCGACTTGAATTCCTTCTTTGGATACAATGTACCCTAAAAATTTTCCAGTGAGGCGACCCCAAAGGTGCATTTTCTGGGTTTACTTTGATATTAAATTGCCTCATTTGTTCAAAAATTTCTTTCAAATCCTGTACGTGGTCTTTTGCTTTTCTGCTCTTTATTAACATATCATCAACATATACCTCCAATGTTTTATGTATCCTGATCGCTGTCGTAAGCGACACAAATATAATTACACTTTCTTACTACTCAAAATATAAATATAGCAAGGGCAAGAAAGGATCGATCCCACAGAGAGGTCTAGGTTGTCAAATTGTTATGGTTTCCTATATAAAACACCCGGAAGAATTTCGATTGTGTAAATAAAAATAAACAAAAAGCAAATAAAGTACGCAAATCAAGGATGTGAAAATATTGGATAAAGGTTTCATCTTCAATTGTAAACAAGTTTATGAATGTATGAATAGAATTCGTATTTAATCTCGCTATCATCAAAAGCCATAGAATACCTTATTGCAAGAATACTCCGTAATTTCCAAAGTTATCAACACACACATTGAAATTTTGCGTATGTGAAATCTACCTAAAGAATAACCTAACGCCTTGCGCTAATCAAGTTCAATTCCTAGGAGCATTAAGTTTCAGAAATAGGCTAATCAATGCAATTGAAATACATTGCGCAAACAATTCGAACAAAGGTCAATTTCTACATATGATTACAAGGATGTATCACTACAACCTAGAATCATATCATGCTACTCGTATTCAAGGTTATCGCTTGATGAAAACCCTAAAATAGCTATAGATATGGATGTGAGTTCAATCAATTCTAGACTTAACTAAACAAACATTCAATCATATTGCAATCCATCAATCATGCAATTATTGTAACCCGTAGAAATCATACGATAATATTGAGAGAAAACTAATTCATAAAAATCATAACTTGGTTGCAAAATCCAACTACATCTTCAACCAATAATAAAAACTTAGTTACTTGTGTTTTTGGAAATCATCATAAAGAGTTTTGAAGAACCTATCATGTGAAACCCTAGAAAACAAGTAGAAGTCTCCTAATGGAGATATATCTAGGTTTAGAGAAAAGTTCTATTTATATGCTTTTCTCCCCATAAGGATACTTTCCCAAAATTAGGTTAATTCTTCTCAAAACCCATCTCCAAGTTGGTCCACCAAGCCCAGGAGTGAAAAATATGTCTCTGAATTTTGGGTCCAAAAGCGTCGCCGGAATTCTTGACGTCATCAGGAATCCGGTCACAAGTAAGGAATCCGGTCACTGGAAAAAAATATCTCAGGCCACCTTTGTCATCAGGTACTATCACCAGGCAATTCTATACTTCCAGTAGCTCCGCTTTGCTTCTCTGCAGTCCACACATTCACAAAAATCATCAAACCCAACTTCTCATTCCTTGCGAAAACGTACCCAAAAGCGTGACGCGTAGCTCATATGTCCGGCCGTCGACTCTTGCATCCGACTCATACCCCCCTCGCGATTCACTGAAATATTGCGATTCATGCTTCAAGTTCTGAAATCCGGCTACCGGAACTATGCTCACCGGCTCGCCATTCTCGCTCCGTTTTCGCACAATTTCTGCAGTGCTTTGGTTGCCAAATCTCAGGCTGCGAATTCTCCCCTGTGTAATTCAATCTTCATCTGCTTCTCACCCCCAAGCCAGCACCAGCACATGAGTCTCCACCTTCCATTCCTCGACAAACTCAAGATTCCTCCACAGAGACAGTCTCCATCAACGCATATCGAACTCCATCACCTGCCATGTACAGCACAGCAAGTTCACAGCCATCTTGCAGTTCAACACAAAACACCAATAACTCCTGGTGCCTCCAAGTTCATCTCCACCCTTCAATTGCATTTCATAACCTGCAAACTCATCCAAACCTCGAGCTCAAATCTGCTCAAACCCATCAGCTCTACTGCCCTCTCTGCATCCAGTCCAGCTCAGAGTCTTTGTCTTCCAAACCCATTCCATTCTCTCAATAACCAACACCATAACTCTCTAATTCAGTTCATTAATCACCAGAGTCAGGCAGCGACAAGCATCACAGCAATAATTATAGCACCTATCTCTGTCTCCAAACCACCAAGACCAACTTCTCAATCTCGGTCTCACCCTCGCTCCATTAGTAAGAGTGACTCCACTCGCATTCTCGGTTCTAGTTACGGCACCATCTTTGTCATCGAAGTCTCCCCTGCAGCTCACTCCAAGCCATTCAACACCACTGCCAATAATGGCAGCAACAGCCTTGATTCCCTGTCCTTGTACAGCTCCAATCCATCCTTCACAGTGAGCCCATGGGTGATACTGCACATCAGCAGCACCACAGTTCAACAGGCAGCCACGACCACCTCACTGCGACCATTCTGCAGCTGCATCATCAGTTCCCAGCACAATTCAGCTCAAGACCCATTGTCATAGCCACCGACCCCAAGTATAATCGCGACCAGAACCCAGCAATTCCAACCTCATTCTCCTTGTCAGAACTTGGCTCACTGCAGCAGCTTGACCTTATTCTTTGCATCCTACCAGTTCTCTTGCAATTACCTGCGAATAATCTCAGCCTCGATAACAACAGAAGCACAGCGCCACCAATGCTTCACTCTTCTTGCAGTCCTTGCATCACAACAGTTACTGGGACTCAACCATCTGAGCTGCATCCACCAATTCAACCAACACAGCAACACCTCAGTTTCAGCTGCATCACTTCCATTTACTGAGCCTTCCCATTCTTTCTAACTCCACCAGCGCCTTCAACTGCACTCCAGCTTACTTGCACCCTGATCCTGAACTGCCATTTAGAACCCATGACTAACAGACTTTACTAACCAGAGACAAAAGCTTGATTTTGGGCACAATAAGACTTGCTGCAGAACTGGCTGTTCAGTCAGGCACTTAATCAAGCACTCAGTGTGCGTTTCATGAACTGTTGATCTCCACTGGTTTCTTGGCTGTGTGTTGGTAAAGTTTCTTGGCATATAATGCTGTCCAATTCGAGCTAAACTAAACCAATTCCTGCCATTTGAGCTCAAAACCCCTTTCTAAATCACTTACGTTCATCGACACAAACCAACCAAATTTAACCTCCATTGAGATGGCAAAAACTTCAATTCTTCTCTAACCTGTTGCTGCAATTCTTCCTTGATTTCACTGAGTTTGGTCTGAATTCGACATCTCCTTTGAACCCTTGGTACTCAGCCCTCAATCCTGCCAGTATAAATCCTTTGTCGCCCTGGCCTTGACCTGTGTTGTAAGAGAGAAACAGCACTGTGTTGTTTTGAATCTAACTCGACTAAGAAAGATGAGGTCTAATACCCTGGGATGGCTATCAGCACCCACTGATTCGATATGGGCACCCTCCATTCAAAGTTTCCTGCATAATTCTGTCGGTTCCAGGACTGACAGGCTTAATCATCGATTTTGTTCATAACTTCTCATGCAATGTTGGAGTGACCTCATTCTTTCGTCGTTGGCTTCGGATTTTCGCTCCAATGAGTGACTTCTTCTCCTTCTTTCGCCATTGGCTTTGTCTTTTCGTGCTCTTCGAGATGATGAGAAGAAATCTTGGATTTGAGCGAGTTCCACTTCCTTTTGCCCCAAATGACTCCAAAACACCTAATAAACTCAAAAGCACACATAAGATACATAATTTACAAGAAAACTCGCAAAGAAAGCGTAAACTCTTCATAGTAAATACGGTGTATTTTACACCTATCAAATTCCCCCACACTTAGACTTTGCTAGTCCTCGAGCAAATCAAACAAAACAAAACTAAAACAAATACATACAACTCCGTGACGTCGAGGCTACGGTTAATTTTAGCATAAATAACAAGCCTTTAAACCCCTAGGTGTCCCTAGTGGACGAGTTATAGTCTCGTGAAGGTTTACAAGAGATATACCTACAAAACCTATATTTCCAACTCCGTCTATTTGTGACAAATCAATGAATGAATCCAAAAAGACTACAGGAGGAGGTACCTTGCAATTCATATATTAGTAAATAAACTCTAATTAGATAGTCGAACAAGCCACAATACTCGGAAACTAACAAACCACAATCACAATGAAAAGATTAAGAAGATGAATATAGATGTAGATGTTGGCGGATATTCACAAGTGTTCGATGTTTCCCATATCTGCCTCAAGGTCATTGCTAAGATGAACCTAATCCTATTGGATTGAGCTACTTAGTCTTGAATGCTACATCAAATCAATTGGCATATACAAGGGAACCAAAAGTGACTTTATTCAACACAATAATAATTTCTTCTCTCTTTTTTTTTTATATGTTTCTTTTTTTTTTTTTAGACGGCATGATTAGATCTTTTGGATCCAAGCGCATGCTTCTTGTCAGCAAGTACATGATAGTTGCCTTGGATCCTGCATTCCACGCTTGTTTAGGCGACGGAGACAGGGACTACGTTTCACACATACTGCTATTCCCAAGTGTCTTTTTATTCCGTTTTGGTCTAATTGATCGGTCCCTTTTTTTTTATATATATATATATATTTTTTTTTTTTTTTTTTTTGTTTGTCTTTTTCTAGTAACTCAACCACTCTATTTCATCCTAGCAGTAATAACACGTCGATGTTTAGTGACCCACCAAAGCACTTAGAGAACAATAGATAAATATGGAAAAATAAAAATAGAATGCGATATGGTGATATTCCGAGATATGGTAACAACTATCATGTTAATTTGTGATTTCTGAGCTATATTCTTCCCTTTTAGTTAATTGGTTCCTCAACTCCTGCATTCAAAATGGTTCCATCCACTAATGGTGTCAAAAACAAACTATACAAACATATAAATGCTCCCCCACACTTAAACTTCACATTGTCCTCAATGTGTAAAACCGAAAGTTCTGAATTCTGACGTAACAGCAGATAAAACGCAAAAACTGTGCAAATTGGTAAGGAATTTGGAAAAACTCCATTTCACAAAAGTTGTTCACCTACGTGTTTTCTACACAGTGTCAAAATTTCACAGTGTTTCGATAAACGGTCTGACAGTTATGGTCTCTGGACTGAACTACGCGCAGTCTGAAATTTTCTGACGAAAAGGTATTCGGCATAATTCTCTTCTAAGATAGATTACGGACTCAATGAAATTAAACATAGGGATGCAAATATGATATGAAAACAGTAAAAAAAAAAAAAAAACGAAACAAAAATAAATTCAAAAGGATAAGAAATACAAAACCGGTGGGTTGCCTCCCACTAAGCGCTTGTTTTAAAGTCGACGGCCCGACTTAGCTTCTTGTAAGATTCATTCCCCATATACCAATAATCTGAAAAGTTGGGGATCCGTCCATAGAATCTGTTTTGCAAACACTAGCTTCACACAAATATTAGTAATATAAAGCAAAAGTGAAGCTATGAACCGATAAAAGCTTCCCCCACACTTATTCTCGTCCACACATGGAAGTGTAAAAAGAATATAGAAGTCAGGTACCTCCACGGTTTCTGGTTCCATAACCTGCATAGTATGAGAATCAAGTTTCTCTAATGGCGGAAAACGAGAAACAAAGTCATTCAACAATATTCTCGAAGCACATACATTCAAACCAATAAGAGGTAAAGGAGAAGAAACAATAGGCAACGGGTTAGATAAACCTTGCACAATCTCTTGTATTACGGAATCCTCTTCATCCTTGAAAATTCAAGTGAATTATTCACCTCTTGTATATCATGGTCCTCTATCAAACCTTGCAACCATTCTTCGTCCGTTTCTGCCTTAACCAAAGTCTCGACATAAACATCATCATTATAAACATTCACAAGTTCAATTGGGTCTTCCACAATATTGGTCAAACCGGTCTCATTCTCAACATATTCCTCCTTTTTGTTGTAAGGCACATACTCTTTTGCGGATGCAATATTGTCCATAAGGAATTTCTTTAGAACACTCATTGCATCATCCTCAAGCTCTACCTTTTGAATAGGTTGTTGATCGTTATAAAGATCAATGCTTGAGTAATCTACACAAGTGTCAACATATTCCTCTTCGTCTTCATCTTGATCCCAAAAAGACTCCATTGTACACTCCTCGGGGATGTCACCATGAATTGGTTTAGGCAATGTATTTTCATAATAATCATCACTATCATAGTCAACATAATCTTGTTCCTCGTTGAATTTAGTGTTGCTAATCTCGAACTCATCCTTTTGAATAGGTGAATGATCATTATTACGATCAAGAGTTGAGTTAACTACACAAATATCAACAAAAGTCCCCGAAGGTTCGCCTTTTTCAACATAACTATTCATTTCCTCCTTGTATTCGTCAATGCCTTGTCTTAAAGTGGAAACACCTTTTTGAAGCTCTTGGAGTGTTCCATCCAAATTCTGAATATAGTGTTCCATTTGTTGGTAAAGCTCATTCGACAAAGAAAAAGTAGAATTACTTACTTTCGTATTGTTAGGCCAATTATCTTCCCTTTGAATGGGTGGATGATCATAACTACGATCAGAAATTGGGCCATACATACTATAAGCACATTCGGTCGATGAAATTGGTTCCACGCTTGGTTGTCTACGAATTGACTCCATGCTGTCCATAAATTGTTGCATTTCATCTACCAAACTAGAGGAAAAATTATAAGGAAAACAACTATTCTCCCCTCCTTGTGGTTGCTCACTTACATAACCACCATAAGAAGGTTGATATGTATGAGAATAACTCATAGGGTACGTGGAGTATTGATCATAGCCAAAGGATTGGTTTTGATTATACTCCCCATAAGGGTGATAATTGTTATGTTGTTGAGGTTGAAAGCCGTATTGATTGCTCCAATAAGCTCCGTCCATAGAAATTGGTACCTGAAACGAGATTCTCAAAACTCGGTTAGAAACCAAAGAATAAGAAAAAGTAAAACAAAAATAAATACAAAAATAAGAAACCAAAAACAATTAACAACCAAAAACAAAACTCGGCAACGGCGCCAAAATTTGATCGCTGTCGTAAGCGACACAAATATAATTACACTTTCTTACTACTCAAAATATAAATATAGCAAGGGCAAGAAAGGATCGATCCACAGAGAGGTCTAGGTTGTCAAATTGTTATGGTTTCCTATATAAAACACCGGAAGAATTTCGATTGTGTAAATAAAAATAAACAAAAAGCAAATAAAGTACGCAAATCAAGGATGTGAAAATATTGGATAAAGGTTTCATCTTCAATTGTAAACAAGTTTATGAATGTATGAATAGAATTCGTATTTAATCTCGCTTATCATCAAAAGCCATAGAATACCTTATTGCAAGAATACTCCGTAATTTCCAAAGTTATCAACACACACATTAGGGCTGCGTATGTGAAATCTACCTAAAGAATAACCTAACGCTTGCGCTAATCAAGTTCAATTCCTAGAGCATTAAGTTTCAGAAATAGGCTAATCAATGCAATTGAAATACATTGCGCAAACAATTCGAACAAAGGTCAATTTCTACATATGATTACAAGGATGTATCACTACAACCTAGAATCATATCATGCTACTAGTATTCAAGGTTATCGCTTGATGAAAACCCTAAAATAGCTATAGATATGGATGTGAGTTCAATCAATTCTAGACTTAACTAAACAAACATTCAATCATATTGCAATCCATCAATCATGCAATTATTGTAACCCGTAGAAATCATACGATAATATTGAAAGAAAACTAATTCATAAAAATCATAACTTGGTTGCAAAATCCAACTACATCTTCAACCAATAATAAAAACTTAGTTACTTGTGTTTTTGGAAATCATCATAAAGAGTTTTGAAGAACCTATCATGTGAAACCCTAGAAAACAAGTAGAAGTCTCCCTAATGGAGATATATCTAGGTTTAGAGAAAAAGTTCTATTTATATGCTTTTCTCCCCATAAGGATACTTTCCCAAAATTAGGTTAATTCTTCTCAAAACCCATCTCCAAGTTGGTCCACCAAGCCCAGGAGTGAAAAATATGTCTCTGGAATTTTGGGTCCAAAAGCGTCGCCGGAATTGCTGACGTCATCACCGGAATCCGGTCACCGTCGCCGGAATCCGGTCACCGGAAAAATATCTCAGGCCACCTTTGTCATCAGGTACTATCACCAGGCAATTCTATACTTCCAGTAGCTCCGCTTTGCTTCTCTGCAGTCCACACATTCACAAAAATCATCAAACCCAACTTCTCATTCCTTGCGAAAACGTACCCAAAAGCATGACGCGTAGCTCATATGTCCGGCCGTCGACTCTTGCATCCGACTCATACCCCCCTCGCGAGTCACTGAAATATTGCGATTCATGCTTCAAGTTCTGAAATCCGGCTACCGGAACTATGCTCACCGGCTCGCCATTCTCGCTCCGTTTCGCATAATTTCTGCAGTGCTTTGGTTGCCAAATCTCAGCCGCGAATTCTCCCCTGCGTGTAATTCAATCTTCATCCGCTTCTCACCCCAAGCCAGCACCAAAGACATGAGTCTCCACCTTCCATTCCTCGACAAACTCAAGATTCCTCCACAGAGACAGTCTCCATCAACGCATATCGAACTCCATCACCTGCCATGTACAGCACAGCAAGTTCACAGCCATCTTGCAGTTCAACACAAAACACCAATAACTCCTGGTGCCTCCAAGTTCATCTCCACCCTTCAATTGCATTTCATAACCTGCAAACTCATCCAAACCTCGAGCTCAAAGCTTCAAACCCATCGACTCTCATCGCCCTCTCGCATCCAAATTCCATTTCGTAGTCTTTGTCTTCCAAACCCATTCCATTCTCTCAATAACCAACACCATAACTCTCGATTCAGTTCATTAATCACCAGTCGAGCAAGCGACAAGCATCACAACAATAATTATAGCACCTATCTCTCGTCTCCAAACCACCAAAGACCAACTTCTCAATCTCGGTCTCACCTCGCTCCATTAGTACCAATTGCTCCACCACCGCATTCTCAGTTCTAGTTACGGCACCATACTGTCATCGAAGTCTCCCCTGCAGCTCACTCCAAGCCATTCAACACCACTGCCAATAATGGCAGCAACAGCCTTGATTCCCTGTCCTTGTACAGCTCCAATCCATCCTTCACAGTGAGCCCATGGGTGATACTGCACATCAGCAGCACCACAGTTCAACAGGCAGCCACGACCACCTCACTGCGACCATTCTGCAGCTGCATCATCAGTTCCCAGCACAATTCAGCTCAAGACCCATTGTCATAGCCACCGACCCCAAGTATAATCGCGACCCTTTGCCAATTCCAACCTCATTCTCCTTGTCAGAACTTGGCTCACTACAGCAGCTTGACCTTATTCTTTGCATCCTACCAGTTCTCTTGCAATTACCTGCGAATAATCTCAGCCTCGATAACAACAGAAGCACAGCGCCACCAATGCTTCACTCTTCTTGCAGTCCTTGCATCACAAGATTCATTGGGACTCAAACCATCCGTTTGCATCCACCAATTCAACCAACACAGCAACACCTCAGTTTCAGCTGCATCACTTCCATTTACTGAGCCTTCCCATTCTTTCTAACTCCACCAGTGCCTTCAACTGCACTCCAGCTTACTTGCACCCTGATCCTGAACTGCCATTTAGAACCCATGACTAACAGACTTTACTAACCAGAGACAAAAGCTTGATTTTGGGCACAATAAGACTTGTCGCAGAACATTTGTTCGGTCGGGCATTTAATCAAGCACTCAGTGTGCGTTTCATGAACTGTTGATCTCCACTGGTTTCTTGGCTGTGTGTTGGTAAAGTTTCTTGGCATATAATGCTGTCCAATTCGAGCTAAACTAAACCAATTCCCCGCCATTTGAGCTCAAAACCCTTTCTAAATCACTTACGTTCATCGACACAAACCAACCAAATTTAACCTCCATTGAGATGGCAAAAACTTCAATTCTTCTCTAACCCGTTGCCGCAATTCTTCCTTGATTTCACCGAGTTTGGTCCGAATTCGACATCTCCTTTGAACCCTTGGTACTCACCCTCAATCCCGCCGCATGAATCCTTTGTCGCCCGGCCTTGACTCGTGTTGTAAGAGAGAAACAGCATCGTGTTGTTTTGAATCTAACTCGACTAAGAAAGATGAGGTCTAATACCCCGGGATGGCTATCAGCACCCACTGATTCGATATGGGCACCCTCCATTCAAAGTTTCTGCATAACACCGCGGTTCCCGAGGACCGACAGCTTAATCATCGATTTTGTTCATAACTTCTCATGCAATGTTGGAGTGACCTCATTCTTTCGTCGTTGGCTTCGGATTTTCGCTCCAATGAGTGACTTCTTCTCCTTCTTTCGCCATTGGCTTTGTCTTTTTCGTGCTCTTCGAGATGATGAGAAGAAATCTTGGATTTGAGCGAGTTCCTTGAAGACAATTGGAAATTGCGATGGTCTCGCAAAAGGGAAGGAAATATCTGGAAATTTGAATGAAGAAACAGAGAGCAGCAGGAGTAAGAAGTGTAAGAAATAAATAATTGATTTTAGAGTTGTGTAAAAAAAAAATAAAAAAAAAAATACAAAGAATATGACGATCGAAGAAGGAGTACGCGAAAATCTCGCGATACATGAATATGATGAAAGTTTGGTTAAATAATTACAGCGAGATCACAGAAAATGAAGCAAGACTATGTGATAATTTCGCAAAGATAATGAGAAGAAATAATCAAAAATCAATGAATGATTACAAGAATTGATAGAAATGAAAGAATGAGTGAATGGGACGAACCTTTATGGTGTACACCCTAGTTCGCGAATGATATTTATAAGAGGCAAATGTAAGACCTAAAGTGCGTCATATAAGGGGTATCTCTTGACATGGCTCGGGGAAAAGGTTACACCGCCCACGGAACCCGAGTCATGAAAATTTGGGGTCAATAAAGCCCATCAAGGAGAGATACCTTGGATTTCCAACTATATATATAAGGTTATACCCTGGTTGGACGACCGAGGGTCTCTTCCAAGGAGTCGAGTGTATGACCAAGGCGCCGAGGTACACGGTTGAGCTAAGAGTGCAGGGCATTTGAAGTGTCTCGGCCATTCTTGGCAAGTCTTGGCACATCTTTGCACTCGGCTACCGAAGAAAACTCCACTTAGGGTGCGAGTCTCGTAACCATAAGCCCTATAGGTATAAGGGATAAGAGGCTGCGAAAACAACTGGTTGTTGTTAAGACCGGATGGGAGGAGCTAGTCTTGTATGGCCGATGTACGCCTCCTTGAAGGGGCAACCAGGGAGATGATAAGGGCGGCACCCTCCATTAGGGAGCTGATAAGTGTCTTAAGACGCAAATGTCATGAGGCTCTATTTTCGCAAGAAAATTTAGGCTTTTCATATTTGTGCGATGATCCTGAAGAGGCAATAATACTAACGCGAGGGTAAGACGAGATCAATGGGTCTTTACATGAAAGTGTAAAGACGTCCTGCGATTTCGTCGCAAGACGACAATGTCATGGGGCTTCAAGTTCGCAAGAATTTTTAGGCCTGTCATATTGTCGCAAGAAAAACATCATGCAGAGGCAATAATACTAAAGAAATGATAAGACAAGATCAATGGGTCATTACATGAAAGTGTAATGACGTCCTGCGATTTTGTTGCAAGACGGCAATGTCATGGGACTTTATGTTCGTAAGAATATTTAGACCTGTCATATTGATGCAAAAAGGAGGGGTGGCAAAATAAGACCTTTAACTAGGAAGGCAAAATAAGACCACACAAGAGCAATGATAAGGCAAGATCAATGGGTCATTACATGAAAATATAAAGACGTCCTGCGATCTTGTCGCAATGATGAATTTCAATATAAACGAAGATAAGATCACACAAGAAATTGAGTAAACAAATAAACTTGTGAAAATGACTATATTTCTTCATTTATTTGTGAAGAATTAGCAACAACAGTTGCGAAACTAAGAAGTATTATTATCGATTTAATCTCTCATGTGAAAATAAATAACAGAGGCAAATATGGGAATAATTAGAGTAAAAACTTTTTATTTATTTTCATATGATAGATTTACAGTAAGAGATTACAAAAATGGAAGGCTAGAAGGATAAATGTACAAGTATCACAAGAAGAGAAAAAGGAAAATGGAGCTATCTCTCAGTTCATTCTTCTTTTTCATCAGACTCTTTATCAGACTCCTCTTCTTCGCTAGCATCACTATCAGGAACATTCAAGGAAGGTATATTTTCAGGAATCTCATCAAGAAGACAAGGATATGAAGAAAGAGGAATATTGTGGTCATCGCAAACTGTCTCAATAGTTTGATTGCGAAAACGGACATCATCATTATTGAAATTCGCTACAGTAGTTTGTAGTTGCTTCTTCAGCTTAGAATATTTGTCATTGCGAAGAGAGAAGTCTTTTGCAAGTTGTGCTTTCTCAGATTCAAGTTCCTTAATTCTAGTTTGAAACCTCTTCTCAGATTCTGCGAACAAATGACAATGAGTCAGTAATTTAATAGCAGTTTCACAAAAAAGAAGTGGTAAAGTAATGAAGAACAGTTAACAACCTTCTCTGTCAGAAATCATATCTTTAACCAAGGCGTATGCTTTCGGCATGAAGGCCGACGCTAACACCTAAGTTATTTCTGGCATTATCTAGAACTTTCGCAGCCCAAACGAATTCATCATCACTATTTATGACAAGAAGTGAACGAATTTGATTTTCTCGCTCATTAAGTATGGCATTTTGGCGAAGAGATTCATCTCGTTCAATTTGGACTTCAAGAAGAGTTTTTTGGAATTTCGCTAATGCCTGTGCACCTTGATTAGCAATGCGATCCTTGTCATCTATAAGGCTATTAATTTTCTTCCTTAGAATATTATTATTCTCGTGGGAACTAAGATATAAACGTTTAAATCGGTTGGCTAAACCTAAACTAGATCTATGCTCAATTTCTAAGAGACGAAATTTGGTTTGAAGTTCATTTAATGAAAGAGAGTTAATTTTTTTTGACGAACTACTTAAAGATTCTTTGAGATGAGCGAGAAGAGCATCATCATCCATAGGCTCAGGAAATGAATGGAGAAGGATGGCTTCGTTTAAAGATTATAAATGTCTGCGAAAATGATAAGTCGTGCAAAGAAAAATAAATGACAAAGTAGAAACGAAGAAAAGAGAAGAGTTTTATACCATAAAGTTGCTGATTAGCACTTTGAAGGGTAGATATCTTATTCTTCTGGGTAGAAGACTCAGCTTCCAACTGTTGAATTCTTTCGCGAAGAGCGGCAGTCTCATTTTTATTCTTCTTGCGAGATGACGCAACTTCAATTTCTAGTTCTTCGGTCTTTTTGTGAAGTTGAAGATTTTTCTTTTCAAAGTTGTTGTGTCTCTTCTCAAGATCTGAGGCAACAACAAAGGAAGCTCTTCCAGACTATAAAGAAAGATAAAGGAACTATTAATATATGATTTAAAGTTAAAATTATGAAGGAATAAAGAAGTATAAACATACCAAGGCACTGAGTGCATTCAAGAAGCTGGGAATCTGGAGATCCCCTGAAGAGACTCATTACCCTCCAGTAAAGAAGCATCACATATACTTGCGAGAGCTTCGCATATACCAGAGAGGCAGTCATCTCCAAGCCCCTGCATGGAGTCTAAAAAGATATTAGACAATAACGTCATAGGAGATTCAGATGGATGATCCTCCTTCGCGGTAGAAATATCTGCATCATCGTCTTCTTCATCGGAACTCTCACTAGATTGAGGACTTGAGCGAGAAGAAGAATGGGTCTTTTGTTTTTAGAAGGCGGTGCAGCAGATTTTTTCTTGCGAAGAGGGTTTTTACCCTTTCTTTTAACTCTCGCAGCTTTTGAAGCTTCTTCCTCCCCGGCAACTTCAACACCAACCTACATACACGAATGAAGATAAGAAACAGAGGCAACAATATTGTGAATAACAAGAGAAAATATTTCTTACTTCATCCGTGATTGAGCGAAGTATCGCCAAAGTCCGGGCTTTGGATTTCTTTCATAACTTTTTCTCAATTTAGTGATCTGAAAATTTCGCAAGTTTAGTAAATATAAAAGGAAGGAAACATCGCAAAGCAAATGAAAATTAGAAAATATACCTCTTTTGCTTTCTCGGGCCAATTAAATACCCAAGGATGATAATTTGCGAGATTCGCAGGGAGTATGTTGGAACCTGAAATGTAAGGTCCGTTCAAAAATAGCGGAAAGACACACCATTTCCCATCTTTAGAATAGCGAGGAACATTGTCCTTGCCAGAGTGCCAATCAATATCTAACATGAGTATCTTATCGTCGGGAATGTTTTCTTTTCTTTTCAATCGAGCACCCCTGCGAGATTTATCGTTCTTCATATTTATCACTTCATAATTTTCAAAAAAGTTTTCTACTGAATACTTTTCAGCGACTATCTCTAAGTTTGCGAATTTAGGATCTTTGACGTCATCAGGATATAGAGATCCCTTACCGGCGCCACGATTGGCGAATTCAAGCATTAGACGGATGCAATCACCACTTAATTGATAAATAGCTCGCGAGAATTTCTCGTGAGAAAGGATTTCATAGAACAAGGGCAATTCAGGACTGTAGAGAGGAATGGGAAGACCTGCGAGGAGTTGACCTAGCGAGATTATGATTTTCTGATCATCACAATGATGATCAGTAAACAATTTTGCAGAAAGAATAAATGAAGATTCTTGATTGGGAATGGTGGACAAGGTGAAACCCTTTTCTTGTAAGTTCTTTTGAGTCTCACCCAAGAGAGTTTCATATTTACGGCCAGGTGGAGCCATTCTCAGAGTATGGGAATGATTAGAAAGTAAAATATCAGAAGAAAGAAGAAAAGAAAGATTTGATGGCGAGGAACGTGAATGGCGGAGGAGAAGAGTTGAAGAAGATTTGCAGAGAGAAAGTAAAAAAGAAGAAGAGGAAGGTGAGAAAACTATATATAGAGAAAAATTCTCGAGAAGATAAATGCATTTAATGCGAGAAGAGACGTGAATGGTCAAGAAAAGACGGTTGAAAGAGACGTGTCAAGAAAAGAGCGGAAGAAGAAACATGTGAAATAAATTCTGTGTAAAAGTACGGGATCATAACAGATAAAGATGAACCGTTGAGGCATTTCAAAAATACTAATTCTCATGACATTCTCTTCTTTGCAGAGAAGACATGAGAAGAGGTAAGATGTAGGATCAGAATATCGCAACAACAATACCTCGCGAGATCGATAAACGACGATATTGCGAAAGTGTCGCAAATGAGTAATATAAATGACGCAATGAATGACGGCAGCCAAAACACGAGAAAGATTTGAAGACTTAGCGAGATTTAGGAAACTTGCGAGAGTATATACTTGAATGTCTGTGATATTTCGCAAGTCATTCCCGAAAATAAGGGACAGCTTAGCTGTCATCCAATGTGTAATACCCTATATAAGGAGTCGAGCAGGACTGTTGAGAGGATCTTTTTTCGGGTGTTAAGCAAGTCATTAGGAGAGAGAAAGTTTGTAGTGATTGTAATTTCTTTAACTCTTTTCCATTCTATCTTGTAAACATTCAAGGAATTAATCAATAAAAATCATTATCGTTCATCTTCAAATGTCTTAGTTGTATGGATTCTTGTGAGGGGTGTAGTGTAGGATTTCCTGCAACTACATACAGGATGTAAGCTATCAGTTCCGGTGTTTGAATACGATGGTATCAACACTTGCCTCTGTTGTCTTGACTTGCCTTGTTTGGAAAATAGGGAGGAGAACCTATTTATACAAGTCTTTAAGCCTAACCCTCGTATCTCGTGGGAAGTGGAGAAAGTGGAGTGATAGAGTAGTGGAGTTGTGTGTTGGTGTCACACGACCAGTCTTGCCCACTTCTCCCATCATCACTAACCGTCCATGACTTCCTAACACGTTCTTGTGATGGCGCGTTGTGCACTGCACGCTATAAACCGACAGACCAATACCCCAGTATGTATCCCCCAGTTTGTGACATGATTGATGTCTCGAGTGTGTGGATCATGGGACCCACAGAAAGTAGCATGTAATGCTAGATTAAATAACTAAGTTATTTAGGAAGTCGATACTTGTGAAGTATCGTGTGTATTCTATGCAGGTACTGCATCGAGTATATTCAGCAGGTATGAAGCATCGTTGTTTGAGCGTCTCAAAATAGCCTCATGTCCAGCCTACTTCATGTGATGGTTTGGAGGTTGCGCAAGCAAGTCCTCCCTTGGTCGATCACATGGTGTGGTAGAGTGACGGGTGGTGATCACCATGACGCCTCACTGACCAATTAACTCCTGACCAGGGTTGTATAACCAAGCCGGTGAAGTTGGATGGACGAGATGATCTTTGAGACACTCATCTGCGACCATTGGTGGAATTAGGGTTTTTTGAAGAGGTGCGCAAGCATCACTCTTCAGCTTGGTCGAATCCAAGCTTGGGATACAATTTTGGCAGGGCCGATCGTGCATGTGTGTAGACGACATGACGGTGTAGGCGCCCATACCTCATTGTCTCGTGAAAGTTTGATCTGGGCCACTCAATTTGTCCGGCGAAGTTGAGTGGTCGAGATCAATTTGCAACAGAAATCTGGTGCCGCAAAAACCGTGCATCATGCCAACTTCGGGCGCGCGTTTCAAGACGACCAAGCTTGGTCGGTCTTGGCCGATTAGTCTAGTATACAGACGGCGAGCTGGTATACACGTTCATACCTTAATATCCCATAGAAACGTGATCTAAGCCACTAAATTTGTCCGGCAAAGTTGAGTGGTCGAGATTAGTTTGCAATCGGGGGGTGTGACCATGCCTAGTTTGGGCATGCGAATCGAGGCAACCATGCATGATATGCCTTGGCCGATCGGGTGTGGATATAGATGGGCCCACGGTGGTCATGTTGATACGCACCGGATCTGCTTAGTCTAATCCTGGACCCTTCATTTGTGCAGGAGAAAATGGACGCTCATGATGTTCAAACCCTAATTAGGGTTTCACCGGCCGTGCGTCATGCCTTGTTTGGGCGCACGAACTGGAACGACCAACTATAGTTGGTCCTGACCGATCGGTCATGTATGTAGGCGGGCCCATGGTGTTTGTGTTGACATGTTCTGGGCCCTTTGAATCTACATCTACACCCTTCATCTATGCCTGCGAAGATGGATGGTTGAGATTGTTTTGCGACATGTGTAATGTGCCGCAAACCCTAATTTAGGGTTTTTCGTCCATACTGCTTTGGCTTGGACGGTTTGGCAAGTTATTCCACCCTTTTGGGGAGGCCGACCATGCGGGGCCCGCGTTGGGTCGGTAATGAATATTCCAATACCTGTTTGGGGTCATGGATTCAATCTAAGTCATCCAATCATGATGGTGAAGTTGGATGGTCGTGATTGTTTCTGAGACTGATATGGACAGTCCAGATTCAAACATGCTCAATCGGGCTAGTATAACACACCGAGAGATGTATGCTCAATCGGGCTAGTATAACACACCGAGAGTTGTAGCCTGTACATGTATTTCGTACATGCTTCATTATTAATGCTTGGAGGTTCGTGTTGCTCTACTGAGAACAACACTCAGTCGTCATGTCGCACAGGTAATGAGTACAGGAAATACAAGGCTGGTCATGCATTAGTTAATAATGCTGTAAATTCACAGGGTATATGGGATTGGTGCTACATGCTCCAACCTGGATGAATTTCATGTATTTAATTCACAGAATACTGGGATTGTTGCCACATGCTCCATTCTAGGTGAATTAGTAAAGTGAACAAGTATTCATCACTTATCAATGGCTTTATCTTTTGCAAGATGTTAGCGCACAATTTTGGCTTTTACAATTTTAGCCTTAAATGAAAATCCACCGTCAACACCACTGCAGAATATATGACCGAGAGAACAATATTATCTCCTAGGAACGACGAGGTTTCAGAAATAAATAAAATTGTGTTGGAGATGTACAATGGTGGATTTCACACGTTTCTCGCAGCAGATAAACAAGAGCAGGTTAACGGTGAATCATTAACAGGTACAACCTATACGAGTGAAACATTAAACCAACAAAATCCACCAGGATTACCGCCATACAAATTAGATCTTAAAGTCGGTTGTCCAATTATGTTGTTGCGTAATCTAGCTCCTAGAAGTGGACTATGCAATGGTACTAGGTATGTGCTTTATCTAGATTATCACATGTCATATGATTCACCTCATTTATTCTCATTGTGTTGCTTATATTTAGAACCCTAAACTTGCTTCGATGATTGTTTAATTGTATCATGATTTGTTATGTTATCAGGTTGAGGGTAGAGATTTGCGAACAACATGTTATTGTGGCTACAATTTTAACAGGAGATAAGGTTGGGGAAGTGGTTTTTATTCCGCGCATATCTCTAACACCATCTTTATCACACGTCCTCATTAGAATGACTAGGAGACAGTTCACAATCAGGTTGGCTTATGCGATGACCATAAATAAATCTCAAGGTCAATCGCTGAAGTATGTGGGGGTAGACTTAAGGAGACCCGTATTCAGCCATGGGCAGCTTTATGTTGCACTATCCAGATACACAAGTGCCGGGAGGATCCATGTGTTACTCCCACAGAATAATACTAGACATGAAGCAACAAATGTTGTGTATCCAGAAGTCCTGTCATAAGTTTGTTTTCGAAATTTGATTCTTCTGCTTTTATCACTAGTGTCTATTCTTGGCTAATTTGATGTTTAGTTTGTGCTAATTGTAATGCCGAATGCACCACTTGGAATCAACATGATCAATTACATTGGCGCCAATTATAGACTAATTTAAAAAAATACTAATATTCTTAAAAATAAACTCAGCTTCAAGTTATAATAGTTCTTTGTTATTAACTGTGTACTATGAAATTTGGTAGCTCTGGTGATGCAATATACATAAAGACAATATAGAATGGAATAACTGTTTGGTATGAGATGCCTCGCCTCCACCACCACTGATGGCATGGGCATTGGCCATAGCACCAGCACCCCTTCCGCCCCGTGCCATTATGGCACGAGCAATCCACTAGTAACCTACAAAAGAGAAGAGTTGAACCAAACAGTTAACAGTGTATCTAAAATGAAAAATAACAAGCAATGTGGATGACTTAAGAATTTACATCACTTTTTCGTGAAAACTAAGAGGTCTCGATTTTCAAAACAGGATTTTTTTTAACTTCATTTTGTAAAAGAAAGGTGCTTTTTTTTTCTTCTTTTGATGGAAATGAAAACAAGGGTTTGAAATTGAAATGCCAATATGAAGTCAGGAATTAAGGGATTTACTGAATTTCTTCACATAACGTCCCTTAATTAGATTTGAGAAGAAAAACCTGTTTAGTCTCTCCCTATGATGATATCAAATGGTCGTCAATTTTTTTTTTTTTTTGGGGGGTAGTGATCTATGTTTAAAAATCAAAATGAAATTAGGGTTTTTAGTAGTACCTTGTGTTCTTGCCGAGATTTAATGATAAACAGTAGATGTGATCCCGTTGAGATAGCGAGTGGTGGAGTAGACAGATGTACGAAAAGTTCTAACAGTGAGCTTCTAATGTATCGCTTTTGCAACTTCGATTCAACTTCAGAGCGGTGAATAATGTTACTGGGACATTTGGACCCAGGCGGAATGATATGCACAATTTTTAGATACCGGTGCTACTTTTGGGGTCACTAGTGCACTGTGAGGACAAAATATCTACCACCCACATGGCATCATCTGAAGGGTTGAAGGCACTGCGCTTAAGATGCAAACGGAACAACTTCATCTTGGGGAGATTCTCGGTGAAATATCGGAATAAATCCCGTTTCCATATTTTACACGGTCCTTATTTCTTATTTTCAACTTGGGATGGCTACATTCCTTTCATTTTTTAAAAATAAAGTGTGGGCTACTAATTCTACTAATTTACCCGATTTCTTAGGCACCACTTGTACCGGACTAACCCATTTGTTGTCAGAAATTGGGTAAATTACCCGCACACTTTGTAATTTTAGGATCTCTTTCTTCACGACCTCCATCATTGGGGGATTAAGCCTACGCTGAGCATCACGTACCAGTTTGCTATCATCTTCCATAAGGATTCCATGCATGCACATTGATGGAATAATGCCTTTGATGTCAGCAATAGTCCAACCAATGGCCATTTTGTGCTCCTTCAGAACCTGAAGTAGAAGTTCTTCTTGTATGGCATTGAGATTCTTTGCAATAATCACCGGAAGCTCCTCTTTATCACCCAAGTAGGCATACTTTAAGTGATCTGGAAGAGGCTTCAATTATAGCTTAGGTGCTTGCACAATAGAAGGTAAAGGAACCTCATTAGTTACCAGTGAAGAAATATAAGAAATATTACCCATTCGAGCTTCTTGTAATGCTGTTAAAGCACCACACATCTCCACTAGATCTTTGACTATGTCGATGTCCAAATTCAGCTATCCATAAATGTCCAAATCAATGCTATTTCGCAATACAACTCCAAGTTCATCTTCATTACTCAAATCAAACATTTGTTGTGCTAACGAATCAATAACATCAATAGAGAAAGCGGAGTGCACATCACTAGGATAACACATGGCCTCAAATATGTTGAAGCGAATGATCTCCTTATCAAATTCCATAGTGAGCGTACCATTGTCCACATCAATCTTCGTATTTGTTGTTTTCATAAACGGTCTCCCAAGAAGTAACGAAGTAGATGAACAATTATCTCCATTTTGCATATCCACAATGTAAAAATAAACCGAAAAGATTAACTGGTTCACTTGAACTAACACGTCCTCCAAGAATACTTTAGGATATATATTGGACTTGTTTGCTAATTGAATAGTAATCCTTGTATCTTTTAAAGGTCCAAGATTCAAAGAATCATAAATATCGGCTGCAATAACATTTATGGATGCTCCCAAATCAAGCAAAGCACACTCAAATCGTCGGTTACCAATAGTAATTGGTACGGTAAAACCCCCGGGATCTTCACACTTTGCAGGCATCTTCTTCAATAGCATAGATGTTGCACTTTCGCCCACTTGTGTAATCTCGTTGGCAATCAAATTATCCTTCCTTTTGCACAAATCCTTCAAAACCTTAGCATACATGGGTACTGTTTTGATGGCCTCAATAAATGGGATGTTGATTTGTATCTTGCTAAAAATATCCATGATCTCCTTATCTTGAGCTTGCTTCTTTGACTTGGAAAAATGACTAGGGAAAGAAGGTGGTATGGTAAAAGTGGGAACCGTGTCCTTAGGTTGGCCGGTTGAGGTTGGGTTTTCCTTTGGGACGGTTTCCTCCTCTACTTCCTTTTCGATGTCGTCATTAACCACTTGTTGTTGAGGTTGTTGTGGTTCTTCAGTTGTCTCCCACTTCTTAGAGTTACTGCATTAACGTGCCCTTTTGGGTTCACAAATGGTTGTGATGGCAACTTTTTTGAAGCTTGTGCTTTCATTTGATTCATATTCGTGGCCAACTGTCCCATCTGAGTTTGTAAGTCTCTAATAGCAGCATCATTTTTATGTTGATTTTGTTGCAACAAAGATGTGCGACCTTGCATCATAATGATCATCTTCTCAGAGGTATCCTCCTTTTCAGCTTGAGGTTGTGGTTGGAATTGTGGTTGTTGAAAACCACCCTGTCTCACATATGGATTAGGAGATGCAGCTTGCTTATTCGCATAACTGAAATTTGGGTGATCTTTCCAACCAGGATTATAAGTATTTGAGTATGGATCATACCTTTGCCTCTGATTAGGAAATATAGCATTTACCTCGGCTTATTCTTCGTACGAAGGAATGATCACCGCAACCATTCTTTAGAAAACCTTCTCTATGTTGTTCATCCGTTGCTCTGATTGTGAAGTTTCTTCTATCTTGCTGACTCTTCTAACATTAGAGTTATTTCTGGTGTAGAATTGTTAAGCATTGGAAGCCATACTCTCAATCAAACTTGTTGCCTGTGAGATTGTCTTCTCCGTAAGTGAACCACCGGCAGCCGCATCAATCAAATTCCTCTGTTCTGGAAGTAATCCTTCGTAGAAGTATTGAATGATAAGTGTTGAGGATAATATTATGGTGTGGGCATCTTGCCAACAACCTCTTATACCTCTCCCAATATTCATATAGAGACTCCCCAGACATCTGTAGAATGCCACTAATCTCCTTACGAACGGATGCCGCTTTGGAAGCAGGAAAATATTTCTCCAGGAATAGATTTTTCATCTCAGTCCATGTTGTAACACTTCCTGGAGGAAGATAATATAACCATTCTTCTTATACGTCTGTCAATAAGTACAGGAAGGCTTGTAGCATAGCCATATCTCTGTCTGCAGTTGCATGCCTCGGTCTTGTCATTGTGTTCTGGAACTGTTGAAGGTGTCGATTTGGATTTTCACCTGGATGTCCCTTGAACTTTGGTAGATGATGAAGTAGATTCGACTTAAGCTCCACAGGGTTAGTGATTGTAATGCACAGTGGTTGTGAATCTAATCATGGAGATGTCAACTCTCCTAACTTCCTCTCCACAGGTGGAGGTGGTGGAAGATTTGCACCATCGTTCACCATTGTTGATGTAGAAGGTTCTACTTGCAACTGTGGACGTGTTTGTAGTACCGTTCCCTTGCGAGTTTGAATTCCGCACCTCTGGTCATTCCAATCCTTCGATGCCAGATATTAAGTACCTAAAAAAAAATAATCTAGAAAACAAAGTTAAAAACTAAAAAGAAAATCTGAAAACAAAATAAAACTAAAAGAAACGACTAAAGCTACTGACTGCTCCCCGGCAGCGGTGCCAAAATTTGATGGGTGTTGTGCATGCAATCAAATTAGTGATCTTATTTCCACTCAATTAAAAATAATATAATGAAAGTCAAGGTCGTTACCACGAAGAGCATGAGTTTTAGTTGTCGAAAAGGTCACAAAGGGGGGTTTGGTTTTAGATTTCAAGGTAAATAAACAAAACAATTAAAAAGATTAAGTTGTAAGCAATAGAGAGACAAATGATCGAGGAATCCTTATTCGTTACTAAACTGTCAATGAGTTAATATATTCATCCATTAATCATTAATCATAGATTATCATCAACCGTGGAATAACAACCAGCGCAGTGCTATCCCCTAAAGTCCTTTGGTCACTGAATACCGAAGCGCTCGAATATCAGATTCTATTCATCCAAGCCACCAAGTAGTAGCGCACTCAAGGTGTAACTTGGTCGAATGATTTATGTTTTATGACTTAGGTTAATCTTAGTAGTTAGACTCTTAGTGCAAGGTCCACTTTCTAATGTTGTTCTACACGCGATTGCTCCACAGAATCCCTCTGTAAGGTCTCACGTTTTCTACTTGTATATGGATTATTCAATAATTACACGGATATCCTAACCCTTTACTAGCAATAAATCAATCTATAAACTACTATAGTTGGCCACCTAAAGCAATCAATTAATTAATCGTAAACATTCATCAAAGTAGAAGCAAACGATAATCATATGAAGAACTCAAAATAGATACATATATTAAACCAAATCAAGTCTAGAACTTAGAATTCATGGATGCATATATCCTCAATCAAGTATGGGTTTAGCTACTCATGGATGTAGGAGCATCCATGTTATACATATGATAAACTAGAGAAGAAATTGTTACGATTAATAAGAACCGCTCCAAAACCCTAGATCCGTTGTTGTTCATTCTCTCCAAGCTTGCAAAGTTGTGTAAAGATCTCTTTCTTAATGTTTTGGAAGTCTTCTTGTATAGTACTCATGGGACTTAGGTATTATAATCCTTTTGGGACCATGTTATCTTGATTTAGAAGCCAAAAACGTGTCTTGGAAGTGGCTCCCATCGAGCTACAATCGGTAGTCACATTACTTCTCTTTATACCGATTGTAGGGGTCCAAAAATATGAGTTTCCTGATGCCAAAAACGTCCATAATCGGTAGTCATGACACCCTCCTTATCATCTGATTAGTAGAGCTCAAAATATGACTTTTCCTGTGTCCAAAACTTGCTATAATCGGTAGGCAAGATTCCCCTATTATCTACCAATTGTTGGAGCTCAAAAACGAACTTCTCCTGATGCCAAAACTGGTTATAATCAGTAGTTAATTTTCTCAGTTATCTCCCGATTATTTTGCTGTGTGTTTCACTTCTTTTCTTTCGACTGTTTTGCCCGTAACTTCTTCGTCCGAACTCGGAATGACCTCATTGTTTCGCCGTTCTCTTCAAAATTGAATTCTATTCAAGATGGTGATAAGAAATACTTAATTTGGATGAGTTGAACTTGGTATTATAGTCCTTCTTATGCTTTCGACGTTCTTTGCTCCTTTTCGTCGCACTTCTTCCGCTTCTTTTGGCTCTAGACACTTGGATCTTTGGAGAACTTCACTTTATAACTATTTTGCATCATTTTATATTGAATTTGAATGATTCACCTAAAGAAACAAATAAAATGGAAAACAAGAGTAATACAAGGATAATATGCAAGAAATCTAACTAAAACAAGCATGGAATTAACACTAAAATCATGCGACTTATGCACTTATTAATTACTCTCACCTGAGTGAGCTTAATTGCAGAACTTTTTTCCATTTATGGAGATAATTATGCTTCAAAGACCTCGGTGTAATTTTAGGTATATCATCACATTATTCTATGCGGCCAACCACTGACGAAAATTGGGTGTTACACTATTACAAGGGAAAAACATCGACTTATTGTTCGACGACTTCAACATACAGAAGATCAAGTCAAACCCCATCTATCCTATTATTGTTCGAGGACTTCAACATACAAAAGATCAAGTCAAACCCCATCTATCCTTGGAGAAATTGCCAAGCTGAAGCTACAAATAAAACCATCGCGTTAAATATGAAGAAGATATTGGACCAATATAAAGGAAGATGTTACGAGCAATTACACAAAACCTTATGGTATTACTACACCATGAGAAGGGAAGCAACTGTAAATTCTACATTTATGCTTCCCTTTGGGACTGAGGTAGTGATCCCCACTGAGATCATCCTTCTTACCACAAATACGGGAGCATGGGAGTTTAATATTACCTCAGACTTGATATTGGCAGAACTGGATGATCTCGAATAACAAACAGAAGTGGCACTGCATCGAATGATTAATTACCAGTAGAGACTCGCTGTAGAATACAATAAAAAAGTGAAAATGTGAAACTTTGTTAAGGGAGAATATGTGTTGGGAATAATGTCGAAGTACCAAAAGAAAAAGAAACGGGGAAAACTTGCACCTTCATGAGATGGACCTACCATAACTCACAACGATTTGGGCAAAGGTTCATACTATGTACGATTGCTTGACGAGGTAGTGATGAAACATCCATGCAATTTAACCTACTTAAATAAGTATTATCCCTAGCGAATTCAACTTACTTAAAGAATTTTTATCTCTAGCAGGATGATTGCGCGTATGTAACCAGAAGAAGAGTCGTTATACGCAACTCGTTTATCTCTGGAAAGGGCAACACAGTATTTTCTTAAATTCAATTACTTCAAGATCTAACACATGCAAAATAACATGACGATGATATGCACATATCCTGGTGTAATCTCGGGTACCTCGAACGAAAGTTTATTACATTTGATAAATATGGAAAATAAGAAAACCATGCTGAAAATGGGTACCTATTTCAGCAGAAAAGCAGTATTGCGTGAGAGTCTTTTGTGATAGTGCGAAAAAGTCACACTCTCAAACGCAATGATGATCGGTTTCTCAAGCTCCTTTGGCCCAGGTAAGTGTTAGTAACTGGGGTCACTCTGCATTTGCTTCAGGCAAATAGTACAACTAAACTGACAATCAGGCCTATAACCATAAAGTCTTTGTATATTCTATGCAGAATATGAAGCATGTAAATGAGCACGGATAATGAAAAAAATTAAATCAAACTCGTTCATTAACGTACGCAAGATAATAATAATTACATAAACAAATTGAACAACAAACTAACAAAGGAAACATCCCAACAAGAAGACAAACCAACAAAATTCATCAAGAAAAGTCCATTTCCACTAGAAAATAAAAAACAAGTTCAATAAATAACCAGAAAAAAGAGGGAAACCACCAATGATGACCCAATAGTTCATTTGGTTTGAGGGAAACTATGACGAACGCGCTTTACCGTTATTTCCGGATATTGGTTCACCATTTCCTTGATCTTAACACGGACCTCTTTAGTGAATTGAGTCTTCAACCCAGTTTTCTGCTTGTGAAGCTTCGCATCCGCAACAACAACTTGGTGTGGCAACTGCTTGCATAAACTCTCCACTTCAGTAATAGCTGAGGAAACCCGACATTTACCATTCTTTGTTATTCATTCTTTCTTAACCAACTTGGCTTGCACATTATAAAACCTTTTAGTGAAAGAGTTGGTATTCTTCTGGATCTCTGAGAAACAACTGAACCAGGAGATAAGAGAAATTATTCACATAAACCACCTTTGACCTGAGAAAGGCACGCTTCTAAGGAGGATTCAAGTTCTTCACGATGGGCACTACCCAAGTAAAGTCCTCGGATTAAAAGTCATAGTTCATTTCAAACTCCGACAACTTTACCTTCTGTATCGAGGTTTCATGAAGAAAGTTACGTGCCAATTATTCAGTATATTATATCTTTTTACCCAACAAATCAAGGTTTTTGTTTCCTTAGTATCCTTGGATTTTTGGAGTTTTAGGTTGGACGCATCTAGGGACTTTTATTAGCACGAAAATTTGAAAAGACAAGGGTACCCAAATACACTACAATCTTTTATTTATCAACCTATAAGTCCTCTGTCGAATGTGATCGTCTATGGACAGAGTCGAGATAATACGACAATTCAGTTCACACTTCGTGTGATCGTTTATGGATACAAGATCGAGACAATTCAACAACAAGATCACTTGCGTGATTGACTATGAATACAAGATCGTGATGATACGACAATAAAGTGTGTACTTGATAATAGGTTCGGAAATAACCGAAACTCCATAGGATCAATATCAAGTATTACGGAGTTAACGTACTTGTGTATTTTACTTAATTATAATAACAATAACAATTATAATGCGAAAAACAAAGTAAAAGACACAACAAGATTTTGTTAACGAGGAAACCGCAAATGCAGAAAACCTCGGGACCTAGTCCAGTTTTGAATACTCTCAGAATTAAGCCACTATACAAAATCTAATACCAACTTCGTATAGTTGAGACCAAGCAGACTACCTCTAGATACTTAGTTTCCTCAATATCCCTGCGCCTTCCGAAAATGCAGGGGTTAGACAAACACCCAATATTTCGTTCGGCACTCCAATATAATTCCGAGAGCACCAACTTAAAACTGAGACTCAGTCAAGAAATATACCAAAGAGCTTTATCTCTTTCTCAATACAATCAATAAATCAACTAGATAGAAATCCGTGAGAATGATTTGTAGTTGCAGGAAATCCCACAATACATCCCTCACAAGAATTCATAATAATCAACACATCTTTAAGATCAACAATCACACTTTTTATTAATTGAGTTTAGGAATTTTACGAGGATAATCAAGAATACAATTATTGTTCTAGACTTTCTCTCTCCTCTAAATTTTCTCTCCACTCTAAAAAGATCTCTTTCCTCTCTTAAGCCTGTCTGGCTCTTTATATAGGATATTACATAGTGGGTGACAGCTAAGCTGTCCTTTATTTTCAGATCTGGCTTGCGATATTCTCGCAAGTATATAAGTGTTAAACTTCGCAACACTCCTAAATCTCGCTAGGTCTCCACATCTTTCTCGTGTTTAGGCTGTCGTCATCTATTGCGTCATTTCTATAATCAATCTGCGATATCTTCGCAGTGTGTTGTTCAAAGATTTCGCAAAGGTATTGATGTTGCGATATTCTGATCCTACATCTTGCCTCTTCTCATGTCTTCTCTGCGAAGGAGAGAATGATATGAGAATTAGTGTTTCAAAATGCCGCAACTGTTCATTTCTTTCCTTAAGCTTTCTACCGACAAGATTCCATGAATTAAGCATAACCGCTTACACGTGTTAAATATTCCTATACCCACCGGAACATTCAATGCTAACCGGTCATCACTTTTTTGTCTATTTAAGAAGAGATCTACCATAGAAATAATTTCTTTCTTTTACTTCGGCTTCTTCATCTCCACATTCTTTGTAAATCTTTATCGTCTGCAACTTTTTACGAATTCATCTTTCTGCTACTGTTCTTATGGAGTCATCAAGGTTTGCTGATTTTCCTGAAACTGATCTTACTGAGATTGATCTCATCTACTGAAATTGTCTTATTTGATTTTGTTCATCTTTATATAATTCCCATATTGTTTCTGTTTCAGCAAAAGCACTTCTAGCATCAAATTTACGGTCCAAAACCCTAATATTCCCAAGGGTTCACAGCAAAGAGTTGCCGTAAACAAAAGAAATCCTTCGAATAGCAAGGTAGTAAGAAACACTATTCTTTTAGTAACAATATTGTTGCCTCTGTTTCTTATTTGAATTGTGATTCGCAGGGTGATGGTAATGTCGACAAACCCCACAAAAGATTTCGCCACCTTAAAAATGTGGAAACTTTCGTCCCATTTCCTATGTTTAATCCTTCAATATCTCCTGCAATCTCTTCGCAAATTGAATCCTTACTTCCTGTTCGTGAAGGTGTTGCCACATATTTCTCCCCTGTAACTGATCTTTTTATAGTTGAAGTTCCTTGTAATAACCCTGATGCGAATGAACCCTTCTCTTCTTCTGCTATCAATACCTCTCATCTTGACACTACCTCAACCCCAGTCATTAGTCTTCCTCAAATTTCATCTTCGAATGACGCATCTATGTCAAAGAATGACTCAATTCCCTAACCTTCTGTCATCACCACTTCTTCATCCGAATATCTCCCTTTTACTAAAGAAACTTTGGAAGGAATAGATATTGCTTTCAAGGTTTTATCAGATGTTCTGGATGATGTCAAGAATTCTTCCGTTGATCCTATCAAATTTAGTGTCTGCGAAATTTTGAGTAAATATTTTGGTTATGACAGAATGATTTCGCAAACATCCTTAGAGAAAGAAGTTGAAACTTTGAAGAAGAATCTCGAAGTCATGACCTTGAAATGTGACACTCTTCATCTTGAAAATCAAAAGCTTCAGAATGTCTCACTAGATCGTGACAATCTTCGCAAGAAGAACGAAGAATTAAAAGGTACAACCCTTTTTTTTTTTTTTTAAATCCCTTGTTCGCCCTTCAAGCTTTAAACCAGAAACGAAAAATGGAGATATATCAGTTTGAATCCGTCGCTGAGGAAGCCCGTGTAGATAGAGATGCTTGGATGGATCAATATAACCAATTAGATAACCTTCATACATACTCTGTTGATCAAATAGATAATCTTACCAAGGAGAATACTCAATTAATTCAGAAGCAAAACTTATTAAGTAGTGAATTATCTCGCCTCTCTTATTCTTTGACTAAAGCTAATTTGGAGTTGGAAACTTTATCAGATGAGAATAAAACCCTATCTCAAGAGAAGCGAATTCTTTTAAATAAGGTGGCGATCTCTTCGCAACAACTTAACATTTACCAAAAAGTATGTAATGATCAAGAACAATCTCTCTGCTCATTGAGAAATAAACTTAAAGAAGTAACAAAATCATCTACTGCTGAGAGAGACAAACTTATTGAAGGTAGAATAACTTTAAATGTAAAGGCAAGTCAACTCAAAGATCAATACTCCAAGCTAGAAGAATCCTACACTTCTCTTGCGAATGAAAACACCTTACTCATTTCTAACGAAAAGAATCTTCGATCTCGCCTGAAAAGTTTAGTTGGAGATAATTTCGACGATGCAATGGACCATTTGGAGAATAGTTGCTTGGCTTTAACCCAATATCTTATCTCGCAAAAGGAAGGTAGTCATAAAATTTGACTGCCTCAACCATTTTTTCTTTGTTAAGTCTTTTCATGATATCTTCCTCGCGAATTCTTCGCCCAAATAATTTTCTGTATTCTTTGTTTTCGCAGAATCTGAGAAAAATCTTCATTCCTCCATTTCTGTTTTGGAATCTAAATACGCAAAAATTCGCAAAGAGAATACATTACTTGCCTCTACCCTTGCTTGTTCTCGCGATCGGGCAGAAAGAAGATTTGATTATCTTGCTTATTTCAAAGATATGCAAAGTAGGAATCATCAGAAAGCACTCCTTCGCCAAGTTCATCTCAGGGCTGAAGTTATTGTGAATGATATCTTATTGTCCAAATCTCTTCCTCCTACATCTGTCGAACCTTTGGAAGTAGATGACGATGAAGTTCCTTGTTCTCCTGATAGTGATTATTATTATGAAAGTGGCGAAGATCTCGCAAATGAAGAAGAAATTCCTCCTAATGATGCAACTGTTGATGATAACCCAAATGAAGAAGAAACTAGAGTAAACCAGAATGAACGAAGGACTGGCGAAAGTGAAAAAGCTGGCGAAGAACATCCATTATCTCCTTCTGGCGAAAAAATTGATGAAAATATTTCATCTTCTCCTGGCAAAACCAACATTGAAGTTTGAATTTCTTATGTAATGTTACTTCTTTGGGTTGTTTCATCTTTATAACTTCTTGCAAATGGTGTACTTCAGTCAACTTTGAAGTGTATTTACTCTTTTATCATTGTGCTTACTAGCAAGAAAGATAATGCTTGTTGTAATAGTTAATCTTTCTTGCGATGAATGATCTGCATAAGTAATAGTTAATTCTTATAAATCTTTTGTTGTATCATGTGGTCTTATTTTGTCTTCCTAGTTAAAGATCTTATTTCGCCACCCCTTGTCATTGCGACAAAATCGCAGGACGTTGATGCGCGTCGTTTACACAGCAAATTAATTACTTCTTTCCACACTATTAACTGGTAATATAATGGCAAGGAGTTCGTTCCCACGAAGAGCAGGGAGTTTTTAGTTGTTTAAAAAGTAACCAAAAGGGGGTTTTTTAGATTTTAATCAAAGTAAATGACAAAAGAAAATATAAAAGATTTGTTGTAAATTATAAGAAGAAAGAAGACTAGGGAATCCTTCGCCGTCACTGAACTGAAACTTAATTGAATACAAGTTTATCTATTGTTGAATTTATATTGTTACCAACCGTAGAATAGCAATAAGCTCTGCTATCCCCGGATTCCTATTTTCACCGGATACTAGCGCTCGACTACCGGTTTCTATCCAAATAACCCACCAAGAATAAGCTCTCAAGGTGTAGATTAACGAATGCTTTACACTCTGTGAATCAAGGTTGATCCTAGCATCGACGCATAGGCTCTACCGCTTACTAGTGTTATCTTTATACACAATTGCTTAACAGAATCCTCTATCGGCTCTTGCGATTTACTACTTCTGTAAAAGAATTGAGTGACAATTACACGTATCACCAACCCCAATACTAGTAGAAGAATTATTGATTGGTTAATTTAATTGATCACTTTAAATAACCCCTCAATATTCTTAAACATTAAAAATAATAAAGATAATCAACAATAAAATAAAACTTGAAATAAACTTGGTTTAAGAAATTAAAGCTTCATTGTTCAGGACTTTGAAATCATCCCTAATCAAAAAGAAGTTTAGCTACTCATAGCTAAAAAGAATTCTACAAATAAATAAAGAGAAAGAATAAAAATAGAATTAAATATAAAAACTCACAAGAAAAGCCAGGGAGCAAAACTTTATTTCTCTCTCTGTTTCTGTCTTCTAGCTAGAGAAAAAGAATAATAAAAGAAGAAGTTGATATTTTTCTTTTGGTTTAGGTAGCTATTTATAGGCATCAAATACCCTAGTCGATCCACAAAAGTCGCACAAGATAGAGATTCAAAGTCGGTGGAGTTTATCCCATTAATAATTGGGTGCAAAATATGATATATTCTATTAGAGTGCACGCGGCTTCGGATTCGTTCGATCCTATGAGGAACCTTGTATCTTCATCTGCACCGTCCACCTATCCAGCTTCAGTGAGCCGCAGCACACACAATCATTACTACATGTCAACACTCTGCAGAAGCGTGTTTTCTTTTCTGATACGTACAACGGCCAGTCCACCACGTACTCGCTGCTGTCTCCTCTTCGAGTTGTACGACTTTTGGACTTCCGGATGGAAGTAACGAGATCAACTCCACGTATGATCTTTCCATCGCATGCCTAGCTCAAAACATCAGCCCATGATCATCATCGTTCAAATGCCAAAGACCGACACAAGCTTCATCGTCATTCTCTCCGTAGCACCGTCGTGATCATCACCGCTAATGGTAGCAGGAACTACCATTCCTTCCTTGATCATCCGAAACATTCATTAATGGCGGCATTCTTCTCTGTTCAAGCTTGAGTTTGAGTAGCACTCAACACCATCTTTCGTGCTCGTTTTCAATACCAACTCATTTCACTTCTCTGTTTTGTAGCTCGACTCAAAACTCATCTTCTTATTATCTTTCTCTCCATCGCCATTATCATTCCTAGCTCTGCCAACTCGAGAATCAGACATCGACCCATCTCATTTAATAACAACGAAACCCAATGATGTGAGTTCTGGCTCAAACTCTTATCAATCATCGAATCATGATCATCGACATCATCATCTCCCTCGAACTCGCTCGAGCCCTCTGATTTGAAATCAGACTCCTACCCAAGCCTTATATCATTCTCCTGATCCCATTGATGTATTTAAATTCGAGTATAACGTTAATCAAGATCCATCATCCTCGTGATCATCATGATCATCGAGTTCCATCTGCCATTTCTGTGTTCTGTTTAAGAACAGTGAAGACGAAGTGCCCCGAGTAATGAAGGCGGGTGCCTTTAACAATCTTTGAATGTTGGCAGCCCCTTAAGTAAAAGACTGGACTCCCTTTAGCACTTCTCTTGAACTTGACTACCCCTTAACAGGAAGGTGTCCCTTAACGATCAGTGAGGATGCCAATAACACTTCTCTTTGAAATGACCATTTAGCCCTTAGTCTTCCAAGTTCTTGTTTTGCTCATAACTTCTTCATACGAACTCGAATGACTCGTTCTTTCGCCATTGTCTTCATCTTCTCGTCCTCTACACAATAAAAAGTAGAAATCTTGTATTTGAACGAGTTCCAATTGGTCTTTGGCCCTTCTCCACTTGTAGCTAGCTTCTTTCCTTGCACAATTAAGTGCATATTCACTTCTTTTGGATGATTCATCTAACAAAACACAAATAAGAGAAAACAAGCGTAATATACAATAATTTGCAAGAAAACCAACATATACTAGCATGGAATTGACATTAAATATATGTGAAATATGCACTTATCAAATTCCCCCACACTTGCCTTTTGCTAGTCCTCGAGCAAACTAAACTAGACTACAACAACTCCATTTCGCCGAGGATACGGTTACTTTTAGCGGAATGTAACAATCCTTTAAACCCCTAGGTGTCCCTAGTAGACGAGTTATAGTCTCGTGAGGGCTTACGAGAGGTATACCCACAAAACCTACTCCAACTTCAAAGCGTTCCAGCTTCCCAAGCATCCAAAGAGCTATGAGGACATAGAGTTTCTGCATGCTAGTAATAAGAAGTTAGAAATACCAAAGAACATATTCTCATTCTTAAATGTTGAGTGAGAAATAACCACACCATAATGAGAGAACGCGTGTTTGAGAGCGATCAATAAGCATTTCGCCTCGACTTCTGCCTCACTTAAAAGGATTTTATGATAATTGCACTCAATAAGACAGCTTTTTTATGGGTCTCACATGTGTGTAGGTAGGAATGAAGAGAGAAATCCTACACACGTTGAATGGTGGGAAGGAAACCTTCCGAAATATTTCTGGAGACTCCACAAAATCGTGGAAAATAAAGATATTTTTCTGATGATCTCTAAGAAAGGAAATCAACCATTATTATCGAGGATGGGAGTACTTACCACCTTCACATATGATTGCAATGATGAAAGCACCACTCTCACAGCATCCAATAGAAACGTCTTCCTTCGGCTCGTCTTCTTCATCTTCTTGGTCTTCGTCTTCGGTCTTCAACTGCTGATGATAATCTCTTGAACTTCGTAGAACTCTGACAATTTGTAACTCTTTTCCCTTCAATTTCCTTGTTGCTTGAAACTTCTTTATAAATTTTTCTTCCCCATGGCTTTATTGAACAAATAACAACCTAATGCAAATCTTTTTTGTAGTTGCCGGAAATCCCACACTACACCCCTCACTCAGTTTTGCTTGACTAATCCATTAAAAGATATGTGATCAAGAATATTTATTAATTGATTCCATGAAATGTTTACACAGTACAATAGAATTACACTTGGGAATTAAAGCGCTCTTAAACTTTCTCTCTCTAATGACTTGCTTCACCATACCAAAAGATCTCTCCCTTTCAATGAGACTCATTTAGCCCTTTATATAGGGTAATACATAGTGGATGATGACTAAGCTATCCTTTATTTTCGGGAATGTCTCGCGAAGTGTCGCAAGTGCACGAATATTCATTCTCGCGACACTTCTTAACCCTCGCCAGGTTTCATGTCTTCCAATTGTTTTGTTTGTCGTTATTCATCGCATCGTTTATTTTAGCTCCCTGCGACTCCCTCGCGACACCGTCGTTTATTATTCCCGCGA
Source organism: Papaver armeniacum (assembly GCA_023531295.1). Taxonomy (NCBI): domain Eukaryota; kingdom Viridiplantae; phylum Streptophyta; class Magnoliopsida; order Ranunculales; family Papaveraceae; genus Papaver; species Papaver armeniacum. The sequence goes on from JAJJWW010004028.1 coordinate 243,214, forward strand.
ACCTTGTCCGTTGCGATATTATGATCCTACATCTTGCCTCTTTTTCCTTGAATATTGCTTGAAGGGCGATTTGAAGGAAAAATTCATTGTTGTAATAATCCTTGGTCGCAATTGGTGAAGGAACGAGCGAAAGAATACTTTTCTTGAAAAGTACGTACTTGCCTCTATTCTTTTAGCGAAGTTAGAAGCTTCTTTGTAGTATATATATGAAGTTCCGTCTCTGTCTCTCCTTACATCTCTCTGCGAGGGGGAGAATATTATGAGAATCAATATTTTGATTTGCCGCAACTACTTATCTTTATCTGTTTCGGTTCGTGCTATTACCAGATTTTGACTATTAAAGTCTTTTCTTGACACGTCTCTTCCACCCGTTTATTCTCGTCCGTTCGTGTCTCTTCTCGCATTAAATGCCCTCGTTTTTCTCAAGAATCTTTTTGATTTTTCTATATATAGCTTTCTTTTCCTCCTCTTTTCTTCTTTTAATTTCTCTCTGCAACTTTTCTTTACTCTCTCCTTCCGCAATTTGCGCTCCTGCTACTGTAACTCTTTTCTTCATCCCTTCTAACGCTGATCCTAATCTCCAACCTCCCATCCATTCCCATACTGATAATGGCTTTCATTAGTCGTGCATACAAAGCTTCTTTTGATGAAGTTCAACAGAAGTTGCTTGAGAAGGGTTTTACTCTATCAACCATTCCTGATCAAGAACCTTCATCTATTCTTTCTGCAAAGTTGTTTTCTGATCATCAATGTGATGATCAAAAAATTATAGTCTCGCTAGGTCAGCTTCTCGCAGGACTTCCCATTCCCTTATACAATCCTGAGATGCCCTTATTTTATGAAATCTTGGCCCATGAAAAATTCTCTCGGGTTGTTTATCAATTATGTGGCGATTGCATTCGCCTAATGCTTGAGTTCGCGAACCGTGGTGCGGCAAAGGATCTTTATACCCTAATACTGTTAGAAACCCCGATTTCGCAAACTTGGAAATAGATCTTTGAGAAATACATTTGTAGAGAACTTTTTGAAAATTATTCAAAGTGATAAAGATGAGGAACGCGAAATCTTTGGGGCATTCGCACGAAAAAGAAGGATAATGTTCCCGAGGATAAATTACTCATGCAAGATATTGACGGCACCGGGCAATAATACTTCTCCTCGCCACTCCAAGGATGAGAAGTGGTGGGTTGTACCCTTGATTTTAAATGGCCCTTACATCGCGGGCTCGCATATTCTTCTGCGAATCTCGCAGGATATCATCCTTGGGAATTCAAATGGCCCGATAAGGCAAAAGAGGTATGTTTTCCACTTCAAATCTTGCCCTCGCAACTTTCTTTTTATATTTCTTGAGTTTGTGGAATTTTTGGATCGCCAAATTGAGAAGAAGCTATAAGGATGATCCGTTGGAGAGTACTCGACGATACTTCGCTAAACTTACGGGTGAAGTAAGAAACATTTCCTTTGTTATTTGAAACAATATTGTTGCCTCTGTTTCTTATCTTTAACCGTACGCGAAGGTTGCCTCTGCTTTCTTATCTTTAATTGTATGCGAAGGTTGGAGTTGAAGAAGCTGTAGCTGAAGGTTAGAAGTAAGGGTAAAACCGTCGTTCGCAAAGGTAGATCTTCTCGCTCCATTAACTAAGAAGTGAAAGACTCGGTCTTCTTCTCGCCTTAGCTCAAGCTCCGAATCTTCCGACGAGGATAACCATGATTCGAATCCCTCTCTTACTAAAGAGATTCCATTGGCCGGTTCTTCTATGGATCGGTTATCTAGCATCTTCTCGAGACTCTTTCCAAGGAATGGGAGATGCTCCCCTAGCTTCCCTTTGCGGGGTTCTCGCAAATGTGTGTAATCTTTGCTTTACTAGAGGGCAATAATTCTTTCAATGGAGCCTCTAGAATTGTGTCTCCCGACTTCTTGAACGCACTTGGATCTTTGGTATGCATGTAGTCATATTTCCCTATTAATTTTAAATTTTTAAATAATATATGTATTAACGGTTTTTCTATCTTCTTTCATAGGTTGGAAAAACTTCTTTTGTAGTTGCCTCGGATCTCGAGAGAGAAGACGCAATAATCTTGAAAAGAGAAATTTACAATTGAACAAGAAGACCCAATCTGGAAGTTGAAGTCGTGTCATCTCGCGATAAGATTCAAAAATTAGAAGCCGATCTGGACTCCCAAAAGGATAGAGTAATCACTCTTGAGAATTCAAATCAGCAGCTTTATGGTATAGTAAATTTCAATTCTCAAATCCTTTTCATGCTATCCTTTATTTTTCTTTGTCTGACTATTATTCTGCAGACGTATATAATCTCTCGAAGAATCCATCCTTCTCCATTCATTTCCCGAGCCTATGAATGATGATGTCCTTCTTACTCACCTCAATCAATCTCTAAGTAGTTTCTCGAGATAAAACTAACCTCCTTTCATTAAAGGATCTTCAATCCAAATATCATCTCTTAGAGATCGAACACGAGATCTAGATTAAATTTAACTAATCGCTTTAAACGGATGTACCTTGATTCCGAGAAGAAAATCAAGACTTTAAGGAAGAAAATTAGTGATCTCATAGATGAGAACGATCGCATTACTAACAGAGGTACACAGGCGTTAGCAGAATTCCACAAATCTCTTCTAGGTGTGCAAGTTGAACGAGATGAACTCCTTCATCGAATACCATACTTAAGCGGTGAGAAGAGCAAGTTCGTTCTCTTCTTGTTATTAATAGTGATGATGAATTCGCACTGGGCTGCGAAAGTTTTAGATAATGCCGGGAATAACTTAGGTGTTGATGTTAGTCTTCATGCCGAGCATACTTCCTTGATTAAAGATATGATATCTGATAGAGAAGGTTACTTATTATACCTTCTTTGCTTCTTACTTTTGTAGTATTGCTTGTAAATTATTAACTTGTTGTTACTTATTTGTAGAATCCGAGAAGAGACTTCAAGTTAGAATTAGAGAGCTTGAATCGAAAAAGAACAACTCGCGGGGAATTTTCAGCGAGAATTGAAGAACTTGAAACTGAAAAAGAACAGCTCGCAAGGAGTCTCTCCCTTCGCGAAAATAAATATGTCAAGTTGAAGAAACAATTTCTAACGACAGTGGCGAATTTTAATAATGATGCCGTTCGTTTTCGCAATGGAGCCATGGAGTATGTTTGTAAGGACCACAATATCCCTCTGCATTTATATCCCTGGCTTTCTGAAAAGGTTCCTGAGAATCTGCCTGTCTCAGACGTTTCTGATAGTGAGGCTAGCGAAGAAGAAAATTCTGGCGATGAGAATAATAGGACTGAAGAATCAGATGAAGGAGAAGGATCACCAAAGAGATAATTCTTTTTGTTTTCTTTCGCTGCTTGTAATATCTGTACATTTCAATCTTCACTCCTTGTAATATAATTGGCCAACATTATTGATGTATAACTCTTTCATCAGAAGATGAATAACAATATTGTATCCTTTCCATTCCCATACTTGCCTCTGTTATTTATCTTCAGATGGAAGATTTTAGTTGTCATCATGTATTTTGCTGGATAATTATTTTATTGTTATTGAAATGTATCGTTGCAACATGGTCGCGGGTATCTTCATAAATCAAGAATCCTACTTGTCTCGCCTTATCATTTCGGTAGTCTTTATTTTATCTCTTCTTGTTGCGACAAGGTCGCAGGCCGCCTTTGCATTTTCAAGCAAGGGCCCATTGACCTTGCCTTATCATTTTCGTGTGGTCTTCCAAGTTAGACCTCCCTAATTAGAGGTCTTCCCCTGCCACCTTTCATTGCGACAAAATCGCAGGACGTCTTTACACTTGCATGCAAAACCCATTGATCTTGCCTTATCATTTTTCAAGTATTTTTGCCTCTGCAGGATGTTTTAGTTGCGGCAATATGATAAGCCTAAATATCCTTGCGAATATAAAGCCCCATGACATTGCCGTCGTGCGACGAAATCGCAGGACGTCCGTACACTTTCGTGTAAAGACCCATTGATCTCGCCTTACCCTCGCGTTAGTATTATTGCCTCTGCAGGATCATTGCACAAATATGACAAGCCTAAATTCTCTTGCGAAAACATAGCCTTATGACATTTGCGTCTGTTTTGACACTCCCCCTAATGGAGAGCGTCGCCCTTATCATCTCCCCGGTTGCCCCTTCAAGGAGGCGAAACATCGGCCATACAAGACTAGCTCCTCCCATCCGGTCTTAACAACAACCAGTTGTTTTCGCAGCCTCTTATCCCTTATACCTATAGGGTTTATGGTTACGAGGCTGCACCCTAAGTGGAGTTTTCTTCGGGCGAGTGCAACATATGCCAAGACTTGCCAAGAATGGCCAGGGTAGGTTCATCCATCCCGGGCACTCTGGCTCAACCGTGTACCTCGGCGCCTTGAGCATACACTGACTCCTAAGAAGAGACCCTCGGTCGCCCAACCTGTGGTATAACCTTATATATATAGTTGGGAATCCAAGGTACCTCTTAGGATAGGCTTTCATGGGCCCCAAATTTTCATGACTCGGGCTTCAGGAGCGGTGTAACCTTCCCCCTGAGCCATGTCGAGAGATACCCCCTTATATGACGCACTTTAGGTCTTACATTTGCCTCTTACGAAATGTTATTCGCGAACTAGGGTGTACGCCATAAAGGTTCGTCCCATTCATTTACTCATTCATCTTTGTTAAGTCATTCAATCGTTTATGTTTCATTATTTGCCGATATTTGTTTACGAAGTATTCGCAAAAATTTCATTTCATTTGTTGTATTTTCATTTTTCTTTCTTTCTCTTGGCTGCGAGATTCTCGCACATCATTGCTTCAATTGCTACTTTTTCTCCTGTTTTTGTTGATTATTCATTTCTTATGCCTTTTGTTCTTCATATCCTTCGCTTCTTTATTATCATAATATTCGCCTGCCTCCAGGCATTCACCTCGCGAGGTATGTTCAGTCCTTACTTCTATAGCATCCACCATCAGTTTTTCCTTTCTCTGCTCATCTCTCACATGTTGCTTCCAACCCTTTCTTTTGGCATTTCTTTCTTCGCAGCTTTCTACATCAACCTCGTGACATTGTTGCGACTCCTTCCAATCTCCCTGTATAATACCAATGCCGTTTGGATGTGGAAATTTTATACATTGGTGGTATGTTGATGCGACCCCCAAGATTTCATGAAGCCATGGCCTCCCAATCAGCGCATTATACGGAGATTCCACGTCAACCACACAGAATAAAACATTAGTTGATAATCCTTGTAGAGGTATTCTCATGCGAGCCTCTCCCTTTGGCTTGTTTGCAGTGCCATTAAAGCCATATATCTTGTATGTCGAGGGGATCAAATCCTCATCCTTTCCTCCCATCGTCTTGTAAGTATGGTAAAAAAGAATATTCACCGAACTTAGGTGTCGATTAGGATTCGGTTGATCGCCCATCAATCTTCTCGCTTCATCATCTTCTCCATCAACTGGTTTTGGGTTAATCTCTAGTTTCACAACTAACGGGCTATCATGTGTTTCTTTTCCTTTTGGCACTTCATCTGCAGAGAAAGAAATAGTCTTCACTTGCCACTTTTCTAATCTGCGTCGTTCTCGCTTGGACTCATTATTTCTTTATCATTAGCATCTCTCGCAAAGACTCTACTGAGCACGTTGTCATGAAAATCTTCGATTGTGCGATAAGAGTGGACGATAGAGTTGCAATTCAAATTTTTAGCTTTTGTTCCGACTTCTATCACAAATGTTTCCTTTCCTTTCGCTGACACTGTTCTATTGCATCTGGTGGTGGTGGTAATGTCGGCCTTTTTCTTCTCCCTTTAGAAAGTGATTGACTTTCCCGATCAATCATCCCGAGAATAATTCTCTTTATGTTTCTACAATCGTTTGTTTGATGTCCATGGAAGCGATGGTAAGAACAAAACTCATGACTTTGTCACCCGGCGGTGGTTCCATTCCCACGTTCCAAGGTCTTTGGTACATCTTCCATCACAAGTATAGCTTCCCGGATCTTTTCCACACTAGCATTCGGTGGAGGCATCTTAATCTGTTCCCATACTATTCTCGCGACTTCTCGCCCTCCATGGTTATATTGCCTTCGTCCACCGTAAGTTTCTTGCACATGATCTAGCCTCTGAATCTTATTATTGCTGTTACGGTTGTAGTAGTTCTTTTCTCGTTCAAACTCTTCTTGGTCGTGGCTTCCCATGGCTACTATCTTCCGCTGTCCCTCATCGACCTTCCTCGCTTTTTGTCCTTGCGAAGTGCTCGCCATTGTATTTATGAATTGAGGCAACAAGCTTGCGTTCGCAGCATTCGAGCTTGTGTTCGCGACTGGATAAGAATTCATTTCATTCTGTCTTTCTTCTAAGGCGATATATTCTTCCTGTAACTCTCGCAGTTCTGCCATCGTGATTGTATTTTTGATTCTAAAAATTTGAATGTATAACAAGTTAGTCGCGAAGAGAGCATTCACAAATGAGAGGATGAGATATCTTTCCTCAACCCGTCCTGCCATTTCGCTACACATGGTTCTCCATCTTATTGTCAACTGCCTTAAGCTCTCGCCAACTCTTTGCTTCAACCCGAATACATCTTCAATACCTGGTCGTGAAGAATTGTTACTTATGTATGCGCCCAGGAATGTGGCTTGTAAATGGTTAAATGATGTAATTGTGTTCCTTGGCAGACCCTCAAACCATTTTAGTGCTTCTCCTATTAGGCTTGATGCGAAATACTTGCATAGTATAGCATCATGATTCTCCCACTTTGTAACATACATCTCATATAAGCCTTGATATGTTGTACCGCACAAAGTTGTTCCATCAAAGATGTTGGTTAATGCAGGTAGATTGCACTTAGGAGGTATTCCTCCCATCTGTACTTCTAGCGTGAAGGGATTCTTCGCGGCTTCTCGCGATGGCTTCGTCCAATTGTTTCCTTCCTCCTTCCCTTCTATTGTTCAAAGAATCCTCTCATTTCAGCCAGTTCTCTTAAGATTTGTTCATTTGCCTCAGAATTTGATTCTTCTGGTCTTTTTAGCTCTGCCTCTCTCCTTCTACGCTCGTGCCTGTTTTGACCTTCTTGTTCGTTATTTTCTTCTCTCCTTTCCTTGCGACGCTCTTCTTCGTTTCTTTCTTCAATTCGCACGCCATTATATCGGTTGTTCTCTCTTCTTGGCTGTCTCTCAGCTCTCATCTGCGCCCTCTCATATTCTTCATTAATATTTCTATTGGTACGATTTTGTTCCCTCCTTCTTTTCCGGTTGTCATGGTTATTCGCACGGATTGCTTCTTCCATCTCTTGATTTTCCATTTCTGCTCTTATCCTTTCTCTCTCGCGAGCTAGCGCGTTTGTTCAATGTAGTGCCTCTCAATGTCATCCTCAATTTCTCGGTTTCTTCTCAATTCTTCTCTCCCGTGCAAGATCATTCTTCCTTCAGCAGCTGGGTCATTCGGCCCTTGGAGTTGCATGTTTCCTTGATTCTCCCTATTCCGCTCATCTTGAAGATTTTCGGGCTGAGGAATATAACGATCTTCCATTTCCCTCTTCTCTCGCCACGCTCTGTGCTTGGATTTTGTGTTTCTTGTTGGTTTTCTTCTTCGGTACTTTCTGTTGGTAAAACTCTCCTTCTTTCTTCCCTAGTCGACCTTGAACTTGATCTCACACTACTTCTTGATCTCCTATTTTGCAATCTCATATTTTCCATCCTCAATTCATGATTCTGTCTTGTCAAGTTTGCTCGTTCCTCTGCCTCTAGTCGTCTCTCTTCGTGTATTGTTTGTCTCAATCTTTCTAACGTTGCGATTTCTTCGTTTTCTCGGATTCATTTCTCCATTCATTCCTTGCTCTTCTCCTCCTTGTCCATTATTCACCATCTGCTGCTCCTCTTCCCTCTCGTCTTGAATCGACCTCCAAGTATGTACACTTACTCTATCATAATCCACGGCCGCGTTTGCTCTTGGGGAGATCGGTGGGCGATTTTGATTTTCTCCATCATTTCTCATATTCATCCTTGACGATTCTCCTGTTTCATTCCTCCTTTCTCCAACAAGTCTCCCACTTCTTCTTACAATCGTTGGTTGCCCTTGTACGTTTCTTCTTCTAGCCATTTCTCTTTTTCAATGAATTCTTGAGTATCTCTCCAAACCTTTTCTCTGTTAATCCAAATTCTTTCCAATTTCTTCGTCAATCTCTGCTCTGTCCCTGTTTCTAGCGCATATGTAGTTGCAGGAAATCCCACACTACACCCCTCACTCAGTTTTGCTTGACTAATCCATTAAAAGATATGTGATCAAGAATATTTATTAATTGATTCCATGAAATGTTTACACAGTACAATAGAATTACACTTGGGAATTAAAGCGCTCTTAAACTTTCTCTCTCCTAATGACTTGCTTCACCATACCAAAAGATCTCTCCCTTTCAACAGACTCATTTAGCCCTTTATATAGGGTAATACATAGTGGATGACAGCTAAGCTATCCTTTATTTTCGGGAATGTCTCGCGAAGTGTCGCAAGTGCACGAATATTCATTCTCGCGACACTTCTTAACCCTCGCCAGGTTTCATGTCTTCCAATTGTTTTGTTTGTCGTTATTCATCGCGTCGTTTATTTTAGCTCCCTGCGACTCCCTCGCGACACCGTCGTTTATTATTCCCGCGAACCTTGTCCGTTGCGATATTATGATCCTACATTTTTTTTTGTATTTTTTTTTTTTTTTTTTTTAATTTTTTTTTTTTTTTTTTTTTTTTTTTTTAAAAAGACAAAAAGATTGCAACTAAAAATAATAACGAAATTTAAATTAACATGGCCATAAAAGAAGTACTTTACCACTTTGATCTTCACAACTTGTATTGTCTTCGTATCATAAACTTCAATAATTCTCATCTTTTGATTTTCTTTGCTCTTGTAAATAAGTCTTCATACTTGGATATAATTTACGCTCCTTATTTGTAAGTCTTCAACATGTATTTAAAAATCTGCTCATTGTATGTTGCTTTACTTGGATATGAAATTTTGCTCTTCCGTGAATTGTTGCTTGTAAACCTTAAACGTCTTCAACTTTCCTTGTAGATTCTGATGTCGCTCCACTTGTTGATGATGCTGGTGTTTCTATGGATCTGTTGGCGGCGAGAGAGAGAATGGTGCTACTGCAAATCAAACTACAAGAAGGTGGTGTTCATCTATAGACGTCACCCTTATGATTGACAAAATTAGCACTCAAGAGATCAAAGAGTAGTGCTTTATTGGTGGGAGGTTGGGTAGCTCACCATTCTACCGGAATTAACGTACGGTGACACACACTCAAAAGAAAGCTCTTTAGTCAGCTACAAATAAATTTTGGTCTGGTGCCTCTGTTGATTTGAAAATAGGTAGTCTCCACTAATGATTGATCGGCAACTCTAATAATGCATTTCTCTCTGCTCCTAATTTGCATCACCGGCATGATTAAATCCATTATTTAACACTCTAACAAGTAAGAAATCCAACGTAGTTCCCTAACACTTCCAAGTTCAGTTATGTCGGTCAGAATCTCTATGTAAACATACCTAGAAGTATGCTAGTGACTCTAAAATCTCTACAAGTTGGAGGTTTTTATGCAAAAATTTGACTCAAAAAGGATAAAAACTCTATATGCAAAATATCCAAACACTCCCCCACACTTAAACTTTACATTGTCCTCAATGTAATTGACTAAATCCTAAGTAAAGTCAAGGTGGGAAATCAAAATATGATATGAAAAGCTAAGAAAAATAAAATACAAAAGATAGAGATACAAAACCGATGGGTTGCCTCCCATTTAGCGCTTAGTTTTATGTCCTCAGCCCGACATGGCATTCTCCAAATTACTTCTCTAGAGGAAGTAAATCACGAAGCTCAATCTCATCAACATCCACTGTAGTGAAGTTCTCGTAGTATGGCTTCAGTCTATGGCCGTTGATCTTGAAAACTTTCCCAGTTTTAGGACTAGTTATTTCAACTGCACCATGAGGAAAAACATTAGTAACAACAAATGGTCCCACCCATCGGGACCTTAGCTTGCCAGGAAATAACTTAAGACGAGAATTAAATAAAAGAACTTTTTGCCCCACAACAAAACTTTTTCGAGAAATCATTTTGTCGTGGAATAACTTCGTCTTTTCCTTGTATATACGAGAGCTCTCATAAGCATCATTACGTATCTCCTCCAGCTCATTTATTTGTAGCTTCCTTTGTTTCCCAGCTTCATCATACTCCATGTTGTACATTTTTACCGCCCAAAAAGCCTTATGCTCAAGTTCAACTAGGAGATGACAAGCTTTTCCATAAACCAACCGATATGGAGACATACCAATTGGTGTTTTATACGCCGTTCTATACGCCCAAAGTGCATCATTCGGCTGAAGCTCCAATCTTTTCTTGTAGTATTGACAGTTTTCTCCAGAATGGACTTGATCTCGCGATTTGAGATTTCAGCTTGCCCACTAGTTTGTGGGTGATACGGCGTACCAACCTTGTGTGTTATGTTGTATTTCTTGAGGAGAGCATGGAAGGATTTCTTGAAATGCGAACCTCCATCACTGATAACCACTCTTGGTGTACCATGTCTAGAGAATATATATTCCTTCACAAACTCACAAACAACTTGAGAATCATTAGTAGGGGTGGCTTTAGCTTCCACCCATTTAGAAACATAATCCACAGCAAGAAGTATATAATATTTTCCATTCGATTTAACAAAAGGGCCCATAAAATCAATACCCCACACATCGAAAATCTCTACATGAAGAATCGGTGTGAGTGGCATTTGATTTCGAGCACCTAGATTGCCCGTTCGTTGACATCTATCACAAGATTTGCAAAAGCATATGCATCCTCGAATAGGGTAGGCCAATAAAAGCCACTCTCAAGAACTTTGAGAGCGGTACGTTTAGAACCAAAGTGACCACCGCATGCATAGGAATGAAAAAAAGATAGAATTGATTGAAATTCAGAGTTAGGTACGCACCTGCGAATAATCTGATCAGCACCATATTTCCACAAGTAGGGCTCATCCCACACATCTTTGTTTGGCTATTTTCTTAAGCTTTAACTTTTGAAAATTAGACATCGTACTAGGTACTTGCCTTGTAACCAAATAGTTTACTATATCAGCATACCAAGGTGTTGATTCTTCAATTGAGAAAAGTTGTTCGTCCGGAAAACGATCTTGTAAGGGAAGTTCTTCTTCGGATACAACAAGTCTACTAAGATGATCCATAGCAGTATTCTCGATACCTTTCTTATCTCTCGATTTCAATATCAATTCTTGCAGAAAAGAATCCATCTTATGAGTCTTGGCTTGGCCTCCTTCTTTTTAATAGGTACCGAAGTGCTGCATGATCAGAATATACAATCACTTTTGTACCCGCTAAATATGATCTAAATTTTTCTAGTGCAAATACTATAGCCAGCAACTCTTTCTCAGTGGTTGAATAATTGATTTGAGCCTCATTAAGGGTCCTTGATGCATAATAAATCACATGTGACCTCTTGTCCACTTTCTGACCCAAAACAGCTCCGACTGCATAATCACTTGCATCACACATTAACTCGAACGGCAAACTCCAGTCAGGTGACTTAATAATTGGTGCAGTAGTCAACATCTCCTTCAATTTATCAAAGGCATCCTTGCACTCCTGATCGAAGTTAAAGGCAACCTCCTTTTGCAACAATTTGCACATCGGCATTGAGATTTTGGAGAAATCTTTGATAAACCGCCTATAAAAACCTGCATGTCCAAGAAACGAGCGAATCTCCCTCACCGAAGTGGGGTATTGTAAGTTTCTAATCAGGTCTATCTTTGCCTTGTCTACTTCGAGCCCTTGAGAGGACACGATGTGACCGAGCACAATTCCATGGTTTACCATAAAGTGGCATTTCTCCCAGTTTAAAACAAGATTAGTGTCTATGCATCTTTTAAGAACAAGTTCAAGATTATTTAAACAAATATCAAATGAATCACCATAAACACTGAAATCATCCATAAATACCTCAATGATATTTTCCACGTAGTCAGAAAATATACTGACCATACATCTCTGAAAAGTGGCAGGCGCATTGCAAAGACCAAATGGCATTCTTCTATATGCAAATGTACCGAAAGGACAAGTAAATGTAGTTTTCTCTTGATCCTCCGGTGCAATAACAATTTGATTGTATCCCGAATAACCATCCAAAAAGCAATAATGTGAATGTCCATGACCTCTCTAACATCTGATCAATGAAAGGCAAAGGAAAGTGATCCTTGCGGGTAGCCGAATTGAGCTTTCTGTAGTCTATGCACACTCGCCATCCAGTTTGAACTCGTGTAGGAACAAGTTCATCATCTTGGTTTCTAACAACAGTGACACCTGATTTCTTAGGCACCACTTGCACCGGACTAACCCACTTGCTGTCAGAAATTGGGTAAATCACCCCACACTTAGTAATTTGAGGATCTCTTTCTTCACGACCTCCATCATTGGGGGTTAAGCCTACGCTGAGCATCACGCATCGAAGCTTTGCTATCATCTTCCATAAGGATTCTATGCATGCACATTGATGGACTAATGCCTTTAATGTCGACAATTGTCCAACCAATGGCCGTTTTGTGCTCCTTGAACCCGAAGTAGACGTTCTTCTTGTATAGCATTGAGATTCTTTGCAATAATCACTGGAAGCTCCTCTTTATCACCCAAGTAAGCATACTTTAAGTGATCGGGAAGAGGCTTCAATTCTAGTTTAGGTGCCTGCACAATAGAAGGTAAAGGAACCTCATTAGTTACGGGTAAAGAAATATAAGAAATATTACCCGTTCGAACTTCTTGTAGTGTTGTTAAAGCACCACACATCTCCACTAGCTCTTTGACTAGTTCGACGTCCACATTCGGCTGCCCATGAACGTCCAAATCAATGCTATTTCGCAACACAACTCCAAGTTCGTCTTCATTGCTCAAATCAAACATTTGTTGTGCCAACGAACCAATAACATCAATAGAGAAAGCGGAGTGCACATCACTAGGATAACGCATGGCCTCAAATATGTTGAAGCGAATGATCTCCTTATCAAATTCCATAGTGAGTGTACCATTGTCCACATCAATCTTCGTCTTTGCAGTTTTCATAAACGGTCTCCCAAGAAGTAACGAAGTAGATGAACAATTTTCTCCATTTTCCATATCCACAATGTAGAAATCAACTGGAAAAATTAACTGATTCACTTGAACTAACACGTCCTCCACGACTCCTTAGGATATATATTGGACTTGTTTGCCAATTGAATAGTAATATTTGCCTCTTTTAAAGGTCCAAGATTCAAAGAATCATAAACATCGGCTGACATAACACTTATGGAAGCTCCCAAATCAAGCAAAGCACGCTCAAATCGTCGGTTACCAATGGTAATTGCTTTGTGAAACCCCAGGATCTTCACACTTAGCAGGCATCTTCTTCAGAATAACATAGCTGTAGCACTTTCGCCCACCTGAGTAATTTGATTAGCAATCAACCTATCCTTTGTTGTGCATAAATCCTTCAAAACCTTGGCATACCTGGGTACGGTTCTGATGGCCTCAATAAATGGAATGTTGATTTGTATCTTCTTTGAAAATATCCATGATCTCCTTATCTTGAGCTTGCTTCTTTGACTTGGCAAAACGACTAGGGAAAGGAGGTGGTGTGGTAAAGGTGGGAACCGTGTCCTTAGGTTGGCCGGTTGAGGTTGGCTTTTCCTTTGGTACGGTTTCGCTTCTACTTCCTTCTCAATGTCGTTATTAACCACATGTTGTTGTTGTTGTTGTTGTTGTGGTTCTTGGTTTGTCTCCCACTTCTTAGAGTTACGGCATTGACATGCTCTCTTGGATTCACAAAAGGTTGTGATGGCAACTTTGTCGAGGCTTGTGCTTTCACTTGATTCATATCTGTCGCCATTTGCCCCATCTGAGTTTATAAATCCCTAATAGCATTATCAGTTTTCAACTGATTTTGATCGGATTTCTGTTGACTTTGTTTAAACATGGAGATGAGCATGTCAATCTTAGATTCTTCAGTTGGAGGTTTTTGTTGTTGAAAATCACCTTGTTGTGGTTGGAATTGTTGTTGAAAACCACCTTGCCTTGCATATGGATTAGGAGCTGCAGCTTGCTTGTTCGCATAACTGAAATTTGGGTGATCTTTCCAACCAGGATTATAAGTATTAGAGTAGGGATCATATCTTGGCCTCTGATTAGGAAATATAGCATTTACCTCGGCATCCTCTTCATATGAAGGAACAACTGCAGATGCTATACGTTGTACCATTTTTTCCATATTACTCATTCGTTGCTCTATGTGTGAAGAATCTCCCATCTCACTAACTCTTCTAACCACCGATGAATCTCTAGTATAAAATTGCTTTGCGTATTTGCAGCCATGCTCTCAATCAAACTAGTAGCCTCCTCGACAGGTTTTATTAGCGATTGCACCCTTTGCTAGCCGCATCAATCAAGTGTCCCTCATGCGGTAGTAACCCCTCATAGAAGTGTGTAATGATAAGTTGTGGTGGTATTTGATGATGTGGGCAACTCGCCAACAATTTCTTGTACCTCTCCCAATAGTCATACAAAGATTCTCCATAAATTTGCACAATGCCACTAATCTCCTTGCGAATAGATGCAGCTTTAGAAGCAGGAAAATACTTCTCCAAAAATAACTTTTTCATTCCGGTCCATGTGGTAATACTTCCGGCAGGGAGATAATAGAACCATGAGTCTGCTTGGTCCGTTAATGAAAACGGAAAAGCTTGTAGAAAAGCTGTATCATCATCATCATCGCTCTTTTTCATACTTCTAACTGTATTGCAGAAAGCTGCTGCAGTGTCGATTAGGATCTTCACTGGTAGTCCCTTGAACTTTGGAACCCAATGAAGAAGGCTTGACTTAAGTTCCCTTTGTGTCATTTAGAGTAATACACATTGGTTGAGATTCCAAACATGGTGATGTTAGATCTCTCAACGTCTTCCTCTGGAGGTGGAGGTGGAGGTGGTGGAGGTGGTGGATCTATCTCGTCATGTCCGTATTAACCATCTCTTCTGTAGAAGGTTCTAGTTGTAACTGCTGACGTGCTTGAAGTACCGTTCCTTTGCGAGTTTGAATTCCGCACCTCAGATAATCCCAATCTTTCGGTGCCAGAGATTAAATAACTGAAACCAAAAAAAATCTAGAGTAAAATCTAAGAATAAATGATTAAATTTTTTTTTTTTAATTAATATAAAATAATAAAAATAAAAACAAAATCTAAAAACAAAGTACTAAAATAAATAATAATACTAAAATAAAACAACTAAAAGCTACCGACTGCTCCCCGGCAGCGGCGCCAAAATTTGATGCGCGTCGTTTACACAGCAAATTAATTACTTCTTTCCACACTATTAACTGGTAATATAATGGCAAGGAGTTCGTTCCCACGAAGAGCAGGGAGTTTTTAGTTGTTTAAAAAGTAACCAAAAGGGGGTTTTAGATTTTAATCAAAGTAAATGACAAAAGAAAATATAAAAGATTTGTTGTAAATTATAAGAAGAAAGAAGACTAGGGAATCCTTCGCGCCACTGAATCGAAACTTAATTGAATACAAGTTTATCTATTGTTGAATTTATATTGTTACCAACCGTAGAATAGCAATAAGCTCTGCTATCCCCCGGATTCCTATTGTCACTGGATACGGAAGCGCTCGACTACCAGTTTCTATCCAAATAACCCACCAAGAATAAGCTCTCAAGGTGTAGATTAACGAATGCTTTACACTCTGTGAATCAGGTTGATCCTAGCATCAGACGCATAGGCTCGGCCTGCTTACTAGTGTTATCTTTATACACAATTGCTTAACAGAATCCCTCTGTCAGCTCTTGCGATTTACTACTTGTGTAAAGAATTGAGTGACAATTACACGTATCACCAACCCCAATACTAGTAGAAGAATTATTGATTGGTTAATTTAATTGATCACTTTAAATAACCCCTCAATATTCTTAAACATTAAAAATAATAAAGATAATCAACAATAAAATAAAACTTGAAATAAACTTGGTTTAAGAAATTAAAGCTTCATTGTTCAGGACTTTGAAATCATCCCTAATCAAAAAGAAGTTTAGCTACTCATAGCTAAAAAGAATTCTACAAATAAATAAAAGAGAAAGAATAAAAATAGAATTAAATATAAAAACTCACAAGAAAAGCCAGGGAGCAAAACTTTATTTCTCTCTCTGTTTCTGTCTTCTAGCTAGAGAAAAAGAATAATAAAAGAAAAAGTTGATATTTTTCTTTTGGTTTAGGTAGCTATTTATAGGCATCAAATACCCTAGTCGATCCACAAAAGTCGCACAAGATAGAGATTCAAAGTCGGTGGAGTTTATCCCATTAATAATTGGGTGCAGCGCAATATATTCTATTAGAGTGCACGCGGCTTCGGATTCGTTCGATCCTATGAGGAACCTTGTATCTTCATCTGCACCGTCCACCTATCCAGCTTCAATGATCCGCAACACACACAATCATTACTACATGTCAACACTCTGCAGAAGCGTGTTTTTCTTTTCTGATACGTACAACAGCCAGGTCCACCACGTACTCTGCCTGTCCCCTCTTCTGAGTTGTACGACTTTTGGACTTCCAGCATGGAAGTAACAGATCAACTCCACGTACAGTCTTTCCATCGCATGCCTAGCTCAAAACATCAGCCCATGATCATCATCGTTCAAATGCCAGCACCGACACAAGCTTCATCGTCATTCTCTCCGTAGCACCGTCGTGATCATCACTGCCAATGGTAGCAGGAACTACCATTCCTTCCTTGATCATCCGAAACATTCATTAATGGCAGCAGCATTCTTCTCTGTTCAAGCTTGAGTTTGAGTAGCACTCAACACCATCTTTCCAGGCTCGTTTTCAATACCAACTCATTTCACTTCTCTGTTTTGTAGCTCGACTCAAAACTCATCTTCTTATTATCTTTCTCTCCATCGCTATTATCATTCCTAGCTCTGCCAACTCGAGAATCAGACATCGACCCATCTCATTTAATAACAACAGAAACCCAATGATGTGAGTTCTGGCTCAAACTCTTATCAATCATCGAATCATGATCATCAGCATCATCATCTCCCTGAACCTGCTCGAGCCCTCTGATTTGAAATCAGACTCCTACCCAAGCCTTATATCATTCTCCTGATCCCATTGATGTATTTAAATTCGAGTATAACGTTAATCAAGATCCATCATCCTCGTGATCATCATGATCATCGAGTTCCATCTGCCATTTCTGTGTTCTGTTTAAGAACAGTGAAGACGAAGTGCCCCGAGTAATGAAGGCGGGTGCCTTTAACAATCTTTGAATGTTGGCAGCCCCTTAAGTAAAAGACTGGACTCCCTTTAGCACTTCTCTTGAACTTGACTACCCCTTAACAGGAAGGTGTCCCTTAACGATCAGTGAGGATGCCAATAACACTTCTCTTTGAAATGACCATTTAGCCCTTAGTCTTCCAAGTTCTTGTTTTGCTCATAACTTCTTCATACGAACTCAGAATGACTCCGTTCTTTCGCCATTGTCTTCATCTTCTCGTCCTCTACACAATAAAAAGTAGAAATCTTGTATTTGAACGAGTTCCAATTGGTCTTTGGCCCTTCTCCACTTGTAGCTAGCTTCTTTCCTTGCACAATTAAGTGCATATTCACTTCTTTTGGATGATTCATCTAACAAAACACAAATAAGAGAAAACAAGCGTAATATACAATAATTTGCAAGAAAACCAACATATACTAGCATGGAATTGACATTAAATATATGTGAAATATGCACTTATCAGACGTCTTTGCACTTGCATGCAAAAACCCCTTGATCTTGCCTTAACTTTTTTCTCTTATAATTTTTGTTGCGACAATATGACAGGCCTAAATATTCTTGCGAAAATAAAGCCCCATGACATTGCCGTCTTGCAACGAAATCGCAGGACGTCTTTACACTTTCATGTATTGACCCATTGATCTCGTCTTATCTTTCTCTTTTGTATTATTGCCTCTTCAGGATTGTCGTACAAATATGACAAGCCTAAATATTCTTGCGAAAATAAAGCCTCGTGACATTTGCGTCTTAAGACACTTATCAGCTCCCTAATGAAGGGTGCCGCCCTTATCTTCCCCCTGGTTTCCCCTTCAAGGAGGCGTACCTCTACCATACAAGGTTGGCTCCTCCCATCCGGTCTTAACAATAACCAGTTGTTTTTGCAGCCTCTTATCCCTTTTGCCTATATGGCTTATGGTTACAAGACTGCACCCTAAGTGGGGTTTTCTTCAGGCCGAGTGCAGCATAAGTCAAGACTTGCCAAGAATGGCCGAGACACTTCAAACGCCCCAGGCACTCTTGGCTCAACCGTGTACCTCGGCGCCTTGATCAGATGCCGCACTCCTTAGAAGAGACCCTCGGTCATCCAACCTAAGTCATAAGCTTAGGTTGAAAATCCAAGGTACCTCTCCTGGATGGGCTTTATTGACCCCAAATCTCCATGACTCGGAGTTCCGGGGCGGTGTAACCTTTTTGCTGAGCCATGCAACAGGTACCCCCTTCTATGACGCACTTTAGGTCTTACATTTGCCTCTTGCGAAATTTTGATTTCGCGAACTAGGGTGTACGCCATAGTAGGTTCGCCCCTTTCTAGTATGTCATTAATCTTTGATTATCTCTTGTCATTATCTCTGCGAAATTTTCGCGCATTCTTTCTTTGTTTTGGATATGTATAATCTCGCAATTATTCTTTCATAAGATCTTCACATAGATTCATTTTGTTTCAATCATACATCATTTCGCGGTTTACTCTTTCCCAAAACCTTTTATGGGTAATATCTCTTTAAGTACAATCTGTTCCACGGACTATCAAGTCTATGACCCACATCTTTACCCTCAGGATCCATCAATCTATATGCCCATGTTCCAACTATATCCTTAATTATGTAAGGCCCATCCCATTTTTTGGCTAGTTTTCCACCACTTTCTCGCTGATATATTGGTGTTTCTCGCAGCACCAAGTCACCTGGTTGAAACTCTCGTGTTTTAACACGTTTATTATATTATCGGGCTAACACGTGTTTTAACACGTTTGTCCAGATCCCGGTAAAAATGGTCCCACAATGTCTAAACCCCATTTTCCAAAAGGCCATACACTTGTTGAGGATGTTAATGGTGCTCCAGGTGCATGTATTTTCTTTCCGTGTCTTTGACAATCTTCGCAACGCCTTGATACTTGTTTCGCATCTTCATGCATATATGGCCAGCAATAACCTTGCATTTTCGCTTTGTATGCCAAAGATCTTCCACCGCTGTGATTGCCCGCATCCCCATAATGTAACACCTTTAACACTTCTTCTCCCTCTTTTCGTGTCAAACATCTAAGTGATAGTCCATTAAAGGATCTCCGATATAATACCCCGTCTCTTAGTTCATAATTTGTCGCACGGCTCTTTAATTTGTATGCCTCCAATCTATTTCTTGGTGTTTCTCCTTTCATCAGATATGCATGAAGTTCTGCTCTCCAATATTCGATATTGGGTACTTGTTCTCCATCTTCTATTATCATTACGTCTACCTCTTCTTCTTCTTCTTTATTGATTGATGGCGATAGAAGTAATCGTATCTTTATACATCTCATGATTGGAGTGTCTGTCATCATACTTGAGATAAAAGCAAACGCATCTGCGAGTCTGTTATCTTTTCTTGATATATGTCTCCATTTTATTTTTGTGATTTTCGCTGACAATTCTTCAACAAGTTTTTTGTATTTCTTCAAGGATGGTTCATTTGTAGTGTATTCTCCTTTTATTTGACGAATGACTAGCTGCGAATCACTGGTGATTCTCACATTTTCCAACTTCATTTCTATTGCGAACTTCGGGGCATGTATCACAGCTTCATATTCTGTTTCATTATTGGTAGATGTGAACTCCAATCTGAAGGAAAAAACCATTTTGTTGCCCTCTTGGCGAAATCAAAACAATTCCAACTCCATTACCTTCCCCATTTGATGATCCATCCACCAATATGTCCCATCTATTTGGTTCTGTTAATAGATCTCTTGGATTTCCATGTTCTTCTTCCACATCCATCATTTCTTCCATGACTTCATCATCTTCGGAGGAAATTCGCTAAGAAATCTGCGACAACTTGTGATTTGGGTGAAGATAATATTTCATATTTGATTTCTAAATTTCCTACTTGTGCATTCCATCTCTCAACTCTGCCTGACCTTTTTGAATTCTTCATTACTGACTCAATTGGTACTTTTTTCAACACCCTTATTATATGCGCCTGAAAATATATGCGAAGTTTAAATGTTGCATAAACTAATGCCAAAATTAGTTTTTCAATTTTTGAATAATTTTTCTCTGCGGCATTGAAGGTTTTCTTGATGTAATAAATTGGTCTCTCCACTCCTGCGTCTGCTCATGATAACAAAGACTTAATGCGTGCGAAGTTGTCGCAAGATAGATTAATAATTCTTCTCATGGTTCTGCTTTTTGCAAAATAGATATATTCATCATATGTTCTTTTATTCCTTGAAAAGCTTTCTCGCATTCATATGTCCATCTAAACTTCGTCCCCTTTTTGAGTACATTGAAGAAATGTTTACATTTATCTGATGATCGCGAAATGAACCTTCCCAACGAAGCTAAGAGTCCGTTTAACTTCTATACATCTTTTCCGTCGCTGGTGTTGGCATGTCACGAATTGCTTGCACTTTCTCTGGATCAACTTGTATTCCTTCTTTTGATACAATGTAACCTAAAAAATTACTGACGCAACCCCAAAAATACACTTCTCTGGATTTACTTTGATGTTAAAATGCCTCATTTGTTCAAAAACTTCCCTCAGATCTCCAACATGATCTTTTGCTTCTTTACTTTTTATTAACATGTCATCTACATACACCTCTAACGTTTTGTGTATCCACTTTGCAAACACCTTCTCTACCATCCTTTGATACGTTGCTCCAGCATTTCGCAAACCAAATGGCATTTTCGTATAACAGTATAACCCTCTTGAAGCGAAAAAAGCAGTATGTTCTTGATCTTCTTCAGCGAGAGGGATTTGATTGTAGCCTTTGTATCCGTCTAGAGAAGATATTCTATCATTTTCCATTCTTTGATTCAACCATTTGTGGAATATCTGGTAACGGAAAACTATCTTTCGGACAAGCTTTATTTAGATCAGTAAAGTCTATACAAATTCTTATCCCCTTTTTCTTCTTTGGGACCACAACCATGTTTGCTATCCATTCCGGATATTTAGCTTGTCTTATGATTCCTGCATCAAGCATCTTCTGCAACTCTTCTTCTATTTGGGGATGATATGTTGTTGCGATTTTTCTGATTCTTTGTTTGAATGGCCTTGCATTTTTGTCAATCTCCAACCTATGACACACCACAGACGGATCTATTCTCGGCATCTCATCCATGTTCCATGCGAAAATATCTCTATATTCTCGCAATAGACCAATAGTTCTTTCTTCTTCATCTGCCTCCATCTTAGTCCCAATTTTTAGTATTTTAGGTTCTTCTTTGGTTCAAACATTCACTTCCTTTGTTGGTTCCGCCGCGGTGTAACTGGACTCAGGTTCTCCCATATGTGTTGGTTCTTTTATCTCCTTCGCAAGTTCATTACCTTCTTCCGAAATTTCGCTGGGTATTCCCTTTCCTTCCTCTGCTCTTATCATGTAAGTTCTAAATTCTTCTTCTTTCTTTGCCTCCTTCGCCATTTTTCTGCGATTTTTTCTCTTCTTTGCACGTCCTTCATACTGCTTCACTTCAATTTGATAACATAATTTCGCTTTATCAACATCCCCTCTAATTTCACCAATCCCACTCGGCATAGGAAATTTAATGCATTGATGTAATGTTGACGGTACGGCTTTAATTGCGTGTATCCATGGCCTTCCCAACAACATGTTGTATGGCGATTCCATATCCACCACACATAGTGTCACTCGTGTTTCATTCTCTCCTAGCAAAATTCGCATCTCTATTTCCCCTTTTGGTTTTGTTGTAGATTTGCCAAAGCCATGAATATGATATATTGAGGGAGACATCTCTTCATTTTTGTACCCCATTTCTTTGTATGCATGGTAAAACATTATATCCACCGAACTCCCTGTATCTACCAAAGTTCTGTTTACCGCCCATTCTTCCATAGTTTTTGTTGATTTCCCCTTTTCTTTCCGTGTGGTTACTGTGATTACCAAAGGAGATGTGTGGCTCAAATTTTCTCTTGATATTTCTGCTGCTGTGAATGTAATATTCTGTTTTTCCCAATCTTTCAAGGGTGATACCTTCTCCGCCGTCATGATTTTCTTTCCTTCAAAATCTCGTTTATGTATTCTCCCTCTGATGTTTTCATGGAATTCATTAATCATTGTCTTTGTAATCACGCTACACTCCAACCTTCTGTTGTTTTCCTTGGTTGAAACTGATTTATCGATTTGTTTCATCATTTTCTTGATTTGAACAATCTTAATAACAATCTTTAATCTTATATGCCAGTCCCTATTTCTAGCGCCATTATGTAGTTGCAGGAAATCCCACAATACATCCCTCACAAGAATTCATAATAATCAACACATCTTTAAGATCAACAATCACACTTTTTATTAATTGAGTTTAGGAATTTTACAAGGAGGAAATGAAATCAAGAATACAATTATTGTTCTAGACTTTCTCTCTCCTCTAAATTTTCTCTCCACTCTAAAAAGATCTCTTTCCTCTCTTAAGCCTGTTCGGCTCTTTATATAGGATATTACATAGTGGGTGACAGCTAAGCTGTCCTTTATTTTCGGATATGGCTTGCGATATTCTCGCAAGTATATAAGTGTTAAACTTCGCAACACTCCTAAATCTCGCTAAGTCTCCACATCTTTCTCGTGTTTAGGTTGTCATCATCTGTTGCGTCATTTCTATAATCAATCTGCGATATCTTCGCAGTGTGTTGTTCAAAGATTTCGCAAAGGTATTGATGTTGCGATATTCTGATCCTACATGATTGTTATGAGAATAACAGGGATAGTACCAAAGAGCAATGTCCGAGTGTTAATAAAGTCATATCCAACAAACATGGTCGGATTTATCAACTATGATTGAACTACCACAACCTATGATTTCAATTATATAAAAAAATATAATGCAGAAAAAAAATAACACCGACACCAAAAATTTTGTTAATGAGGAAACCGCAAATGCAGATAAAACCCGGGACCTTGACATTGGAGGTTTGTCCCTGGAGAATCGTTTATTTCTCTTCCTAAGAAGTTCTCTAAACTGTCTTGTGATCGGAGAAACTGAGTTATCAAGATCTTCATCTGAAAAATCAGGATCGACAAGATCATCTCCAGAGTTGTCAACACTTTCACCTTTTAGGATTTTAGTATTTTTTCAGTGCCTTGAAGGCAATATCCTTTTCAGCTTTGGATTGCAGTTCATGATCAACGATATTTAACTTTCCAACGAGATTGTTTCTGGAAAGTGTATCAACGTTATTTCCTTTCATGATGGCGTGTTTCTTAGACTCGTATCTTGCTGATAAGGATCGGATAATTTTCATCACAATGTCCTTTTGGGAGATAGTCTCCCCTAATGCAAAACAAGCATTAACAATACTAAACACCTTTTGATTAAATTCTTCAAACGAATCCTCATCATACATACGGAGGTTTTCCCAGTCAGAAGTTAGGTTTTGAAGCCTAGCATCTTTCTTTGAGGTGTCTCCTTCGAATACGGTTTCTAAGATATCTCAAGCATCTTTAAACCTAGTGCACGAAGTCACATGGTGCTGAAGATCTGGGCTTATGGCGTGGATAATAGTGTTTAACCCGTCTGAATTATGCTTTACATCAATTATCTCGGATTCACTATATTCAGTCAATGGTTTTGCAATGGTAGCTCCGTCTACAACAACTGTTCGTGCGTTATAACCAATAACTACAATTTTCCATGTCTCAAAGTCACGGGCATGTAATTTGAGCCATCAAACGCTGGCAGTACGTTTATAGAGATTCCACTCATGTCCATATAGTCAGACTACTTCAAACACAAACTTATTAGGTTTTAACGTGTTTGTGCGCTCCGATACCAATCTGAAAATCTTTGCTGTGGGTACCAAGATACACCACCAACTTTTTCTTAGGCAATCTGTATGGACAAACTTAAAACAACTCCGAGAGTAAAAACTCAATCAAGGAAAGTTCCTAGAGTTATATCTATCTCTCTTGTTGTTAGAACGTTTACAGAATTGAATCTGTGAACCTAACTACAAAGAGAGTTCTTAGACGGTACCAAAGACCAATGTCCAAGGATTAATCAAGTCTTTTCCAACTAACAAGGTTGGACCTAGCTACTTTGATTGATCAACGCACAACCTGTAATATTTCAGTTATAAAGATAAACAATATAATGCGGAAATACAAATAACACAGACACCAGAAGTTTCGTTAACGAGGAAACCGCAAATGCAGAAAAACCCCGGGACCTAGTCCAGATTGAACACCAAACTGTATTAAGCCGCTATAGACACTAGCCTACTACCAATTAACTTCGGTCTGGAATATAGTTGAGCCCGAACTCAGTCTCCCACTGATTCAGGTACAGTCGCGCTCCTAACGCCTCTTGAATCCCGCATGACTCTACGCAATGGATTCCCTTAGACGATGTCACCCACGACTAAGAGTTTCTTCAACTCAATTGAAGACTTTAAACCAAATCTGCCTCCCACAGATTAAGCCTATATTTGATTTCTTGATTTACGATCTAAATGGATAATCAGATCAAACGAGGTTAAAACTCTTGCGGATTTGTAATTTGTCGGACAAAGAAGCTTCTGGAGGATCGTAAGGAACTCCTTGGTCAAAACCAAGCTGACATGCAACACGAATAATATTGTATGCCTCAGGTGAAAATTTGCCACCATGAAAGCCAGGAAGACGACCCGGAAAAATAGACAAAATAATATCGAAATCTTCAGACTTAACCACATTCGCTGAACTAAGCCTCCTCGAGACTGGATACCAAAATTATAATGCAAAGGACCCGAACGGCCATCCCGATAAGATAAAGGGTTAAAATCGCTACCTTTGTCCATGTAATCCTTAAGATTATTCTTAGGAGGAGAACTCTTCTTGTGATACAAAGCCATCCATGGATGAGAACGAGGTACTTCCACCAGCTGCTTAGTGCCATCATCCCAAGTGACCTCTTCCTTTTTTGTGAGTTCAAGGGGATTTGATTGAGGCCTATACAGAGGAAAACGCTCCCAAGCCCATGCTTGAATGAAGTTGGCAGGAAAAAAGTCTCTACCTCATGAGCCCCGTCCACACAATGAATATCACGCGCCAACAAATCTAAATGGCGATATAAATAGGAGAAAGCGGAAACGAAATACCACGAGACATTAATACTGCTTAAGGAATCAGTTCATTCTTAATAATGTCCCGGGGACTATGCTCAAATACATGTCATTCTGAAGTTTAACAATTCTTGTGTTATTCTTCTTGAATTTTCGACATTTTTCCTGAACATGTCCCTTGCATCCACAAAAGGACCAATGCATTGAGAGATAAACTTTAGAAGATTCGACTACCTGTTTATCACAACAAACTGTTTCTCTTTTGTATGAACTAGCAGGAATGAAACAATTGTTGGTGATTGAGGTCTTACGGGAGAACCCAATACCATTAGTGTTACCAAGGACTTTTGTCCAAACAACATAGCTAAGATCTTGTCTGAACTTCCTGAGAGCCTTTGTAGATCACACTTGAGGGTATCAATCTCATTTTATTTAACATACAAGGTTTTAGTGAACTTCTCATTAAGTTACTCCAACTCATGATTTTTCACTTTAAGAGATAATTCGAGTTTTTCCAAAGTTTTCTTCAAATATAGGTTTTCTCGATGAATTTCTTCACTTTTACTCAAGAATTCTAAAATCTCCTTTTCTGACTCAGAATCAGAGGCTGAATCGGAATCAACAGATATTTCTGCACAAGGGGCGTAATTTTCTGTCTGATTTTCAGAAGTAAGCTCATCAGAGTTATCAAGTAAAATAATGAGAGCATTATTTCTTTGAAGAGAACTTCCGTCTTGAATAATTAAATCTTCTTGGATCTTGGTTCGCAAGCGCCGCTTTCTAGATTGTATGTATCTCCTCAAAACATTTTTGACTTGCTGTGTGATCATAGATATATTCTCTTTATCGTGATCAACACAACACTCGTCAGCCTAAGACAAGTTTAACTTCGAAGAAGTTATGCTTGTATTGGTTGTGGCTTTAAGTGCAAAAGTTTTATCTTTAGCCATACGATGCTCGTGATTAAAGGTCTTTAACTTTCCAAAACGAGATTGTTTCTGGAAAGAGTTTGATGGTTATTTCCTTCCATGATTGCATGTTTCCTAGACTCGTATTTTGCTGGTAAAGATCGGAGAATATTCATTACAATTTCCTTTTGGGGAATAGTCTACCCTAACGCAAAACATGTATTAACAATTTCAGACACCTTTTGATTGAATTCATCAAAGGAATCTTCATCAGACATACAAAGATTTTCCCAGTCAGAATTTAGGTTTTGAAGCCTAGCTTCTTTCTCTGAGGTATCTCCTTCGAATACGGTTTCTAGGAAATCCCAAGCGTCTTTAGACCTAATGCACGAAGTCAGATGGTGCTGAAGATATGGGCTTTATGGCATGGATAATGGCGTTTAACCCGTCGGAGTTATACTTTACAACATTTATCTCGGTATCACTATATTCTCCTAATGGCTTCGCAATAGTGGTTCCATCTCTAACAACTGTTGATGCATCGTATCCAATAACTACAAGTTTCCATGTCTCAAAGTCACGGGCTTGTAAAAAGGAACACATAGCAATTTTCCACCATAATTAATTTGTGCCATCAAATCTTTGGTGGTACGTTTATTGAGATTGCACTCTTGTCCATAAAGTCAGACTGCTTCAAACACAAACTTATTAGGTGCTAACGTGTTTACCTGCTATGATACCCATTGAAAACACTGGGGGTACCGAAATACACCACCAAGTTTTTTGCAGGCAATCTGTATGGACAAACTTAACACAATTCTGAGAGTTAAACTTAATGAATCTCAATCAAGGAATAGTATCTAGAGTTATATCTCTATCTCTCACAATCATAAACTTTACAGAGACTAGTTTGTGAACTCGATTTACGTGTGAGAATCCTTGGGTGATTCCAAAGATCAATTTCCCAAGTAATCAATCAAGTCGTATCCAACAAACAAGGTCAAATGTATCTACTATGATTGATTTAGGTACAACTTGTGATATTTAAATTATAAAGATAAACAATATGATGCGGAAAAGAAATAACACGTACATTTAAATTTTGTTAACGAGGAAACCGCAAATGCATAAAAACCCAGGGACCTAGTCCAGATTGAACACCAAACTATATTAATTAAGTCGCTACGGACACTAGTCTAATTCCAATTAACTTATGACCTGGAATGTGGTTGAGCCCTAAACAAGTCTCCCACTGATTAAGGTAAAATCGCGCTCCTTATGCCTCTGAATCCCAGCAAGACTCAGTGCAATTGATTCCCTTAGCTGACGTCACACCAAGTAAGAGTTGTTTCAACTCAATTGAAGATTTTAAACCAATCTTCCTCCCACAGATAAACCTATATATGTGATTCCCTTTTTGATCAAAGATCAAGGTAATGGAAACCGATAACTGCTAGACACATTTTTGTGTCTAAATTGTCTCGATTCTATATATTGTTACGGCTCATTTTTGTACTTATTATGGAGTTTTATGTGTGTAGGTATTTTTAGCCAATAAACATTTTTGAAAAAATCGGCTCGAAAAGTTGTTAAAGGCACCGGAGGAGTTGTTATTGGCACCCACAGTTAGGATAAAGGACACCTCTAGGGCACCCCCCAAGACAGCTACTATTCGCACCCCTACTCTGGATAGGGGGCGTCTCCTTTTATTCTCCGTTCAAAGTATTTTTTTGGCGGGAAATCAAACAGCACATATGCAGATTAGGGTTCGAGTTTTGGGAAGGATTTAAGGAGATTCAATCTCAGAATTTTGTTGGGATGGACTTCCTAGAGCATAACAGGGTTGGTACCATTGATTGGATCATATGAATTGGGCTAGATAAGCCGGGAGAAGGAAACAGAGGTGTGGAGTTTCACGTGCATCTTTATTCGGTATTAAGAGGAGATTTGATTGGACTTTCTGTAGGGTTTGGTTTGCGATATGTACATTTCGACAAAACATGATAACTATGTCTCCCAGATTCGAAAATATTGGAGGAATTCACCGGTTCAACTAAAACAAGTTACGGGTGTAGGTAGGGTGACAATATCTTCTCGGAGATTTATTTACGCATGAGTGAGTGTTTAACAGATCAGTTGACGCGTGAAAATATTTAGAAAAGTAAAGAAATTTCGTGACTTTTGGACAAGAAAAAAAGGATAAACCAAGGATTTCTCAAGCGGAAGATTTGGTATTGGATGTATATATATATCTTTGTTGGGAGTCACGGGAGGGGTTACGTACACTTTGGGAAGTTTAGAAGTGAACAGAGAGCTGAAATCACGAGTTGAAGTTTTATTTCTGCTGCTGTAATACCAAGAACACGAAGAACATAGACACATGTACCTGTCGCAGAAAAATATCGCTATTCAACAACAGAAACAATATATCGTTTATCAACAAAGTGATTGCATTAGGTCTTTAGCCTTTGTTTCTTCTTTGTAATAGAGATTACGTAACACATTCCCCTTTGTTGCAAATCGTCCGTATTATTACTTTTCATCCTTTTAATCATCTTTTGAGCCATAAACACATATTTTGAGATCATGATTAATATGAGGAGCTAAACCCCATTCTTTGAGGCGGTAGATGAAGCTATTTTCCAATAAAAGTGGTATATTCTTATTTATTTATTTATTGCAATTATTATTATGATTATTTTGCCTTGATTGATAACTTTGTCTTGATTGGGGTATACCTAATGAGACAAAACCCAAGATATTTTGAAGTAAAATAAGCCACCCCTTAACCTCGTATTTTCTAAATGGCTAATATGCCCTTGTTTAATTAACACTAAAAATTCTGATTAGGTCAATTAATTGAGTTTAGATTAAAATTTTGAAATTATGAATTCAGTAGATTAAACCTTTTGTATGTCTTATGAGTTCGATTTCGATCAAAAAAAAATAGTTTTGAAAATATGAATGGTCGGCAAGGTCCAGGTTTGAATAAGGTGCCGACTAAGATCCGTCGGCTTGGTTGACATTTGAATAGGATGTCGACTAAGTTTAACCGGCATGGTCCGTGGATGAATAACACGCCGACCATTTTTAGGCTGAAATGGTCTTTGAATGTAGATTACACCGACTATCTTGGGCCAGCAATTTTACGGTCAACATGTAAATATTTCCTACAATGTCGGCTATCATATGGTCGGCATGCACATAATTTTTAACACTGCCGGCTGACCTATCGTCGACATGCTAAGGATTTGTAACCTTGCCGGCATTTACTAATACCAAACAGAAAAAAGAAAATGGGAAGATGTAATTCACTTTATTCATGCAATTTTGGTTACAGGATGCTACGTACTTGATTCCCTTAGCTGATCTCACCCACAACTAAGAGTTGCTACGACCCAAAGTCGAAGACTTTAATAAACAAATTTGTATCACACAGAAAAGTCTACAGAATAGATAAATCCGTCTCCCACGAATAAACCTATGAGTTTTGTTAAATCTTTTGATAAATCAAGGTGAACAGTACCAATCAATAACCAGGACTTATATTCCCGAAGAACTGACCTAGTATTATTGATCACCTCACAATAATCTTAATCGACGCAATGAAAAAAGATATTGCGGAATCACGACGATGAGACGAAGTGTTTGTGATTTCTTTTCTATCTTGCCTATCGGAGATATAAATCTCAAGCCAATTATTTCAATTGTACTCGTACGATAGAAACAAACAAGATCAGATCACACAACTACAAGAAAAATAGTATCGATACGGCTTCACAATCCCAATGAAGTCTTTAAGTCGTTAACATGGTTTTAGAAGAAGAAAACCAAAGGTTAAAGGAGAATCGACTCTAGCTTAGCAAACTAGTATCACACGTAAAGTGTGGGAATTAGTTTTCCCAGTTGTTAGAGTTCTCCCTTATATAGTCTTTCAAATCAGGGTTTGCAATCAATGTTAGCTTGGTAACAAAGCATTCAATATTCACCGTTAGATGAAAACCTGATTAGATTCAAGCTAATATTTCTCAACCGTTGGATCGAAAACTTAACTTATTACACACAAATGAAATGTTCAATTTTGGGTTTATGAACCGTACCCTGATGAGTGCCAAATAGTGCATATTTATACACCTTTTTATTGGCATTTTACTCATCTTTTGCGCTTATAACTCAGATATTATCCCAGATTCTGTATTTTCTTTGTTTTCAAGAATAAATATTTGTACTAATTAACTTTGTGTTTTTAGGTAATAAATAAAGCTCGGAGAAGCTGAGGAGCCAAAGAGCGAAGAAGTGGAGTCGAGCATCTATGGAGCAGAAAGCCAAAGCCCGCGCGCAACAGTTGCAACCCAACAAGTAGCAACTCATCTACAAGACATGGGCTTGAGCTGGAGCAACCCGCGACCCGGATCCGAGCCCGTCCACTCCAAGCCGTCGAGATTTCGATCTTCTACATCCTACGGTCGCTGCTCCCACTAGCATCGATGTTCGATACTCCGCTCAACACCAGATCATACCAAAACCGCTTACCATCCTCGGCCGTTCGGATCTTCTCCGGCTTAGATCCAATGCTCACTGCAGACTTCCCCATCGACCGTAGCATTTGCACCCGCCTCACAAACAAATCTACCTAACCCTATACCCCTAATCGACTCTCCCATTTCCCTTCCTCACCTTCTCTTTCCTCTCCCACGAGCTCTCTGCAAAACCCTCACCTCCACCTCCTTCTTCCCACGCACGTGCAGAGCCATCTGCAGTGTACCCGCTCTCACCTCCATCAACAACTCATCCCAGCTACACCATCTCTCACCCGCACCACCTCTCTAGAGCTAGTTTTCTCTCCCTTAGCTTCTCTTAACCTTAGAAGCTAACCTAGAGAAAACTAGAGCTAGGGTTAGCCACAACCGACGCATGGAGTCCTCTGAGGCGATTAGACAGAAGAGGAAGGCGAATCAGAGTATGGGTTGCATTGTTTTTTCAATTAATTTCATTTTATAATGAATTAGGGTTTGGAATTATTTTGGAGCTGTGCATGTATAAATATGAGTGATGGGTGTTGATAGAGGGCACGCCTGGATTAGCCAGTGCAGTCAATTAGGTTTAATTTCTGTTTTTCATGTTTTAATTTAGTTGCTAGGGTTTGAGATGAAACCCTAGCTTACAACTGTGTTCTTCATGCTCTTGTATTGTTCTTGATTGCTTGAATATTATCTAGATAGAATTAACTTCAGTGTGATAACACTTTGCTCTCACAGTGCATACCAACGCCATGGATGCACTGTAGTTTGATTACCTCTGTGTTGTTTACACTGCAACCCAAGCTTAATAAAATTATTATGATCCTCAGATTATTTGTACTTTAATCAGACAGGTAATACTTGGGAAATAAACTTAGTTGTGATTAATCTGTCAAATGGAGAAACACCTTAGAGACGGGGGCAGAATTGACACTCCTACCCTATCTGTCATGAAGGCAAGAACAACATCTTTAGTTGAAAACATAGTGTAGGTTAAAGGTTGAGTCGAAGACCCTAGTGTCACTATTTATCATTCCTTAGCTTAGTATCACCTTTACAACTCAATCCGCTTCGACTCAACCCTCATTTATGTTACACACTTCTTAGAAACTCAGTAGAGCAGCCTTAGATCATATAAGAGCACACCCTCGTCTCTGTGGATCGACCCGTACTTGCCGCGTCTCCGATAGACGCCGTGCACTTGCGGTATAACCCGTAGGCCATATAAAATATACACTTTCGAGGCCTACCAAGTTTTTGTGATTTTTGTGCTTGTCTTTACTGAGTTCATATCCTCCTGTACATATTCACCTTGATTTTTTTTGCTTTTAGCCTTGAAATTTTAGCATCTGTCTTTGCTTTTGTACTTTGTGTTTAGCATTTAGTTGTAGTTCTCATCTGTTAATTGTCTATCATTGCATTTTATCATTGCATTTAGCTGTGCATAAGTTCTCTGTTGAAGCATCTGTGCATCACCAAGTAATAAGTTGTCACTCTGTCAAATCCCTTTCAGTCCAAATAAATTCTCAGTTGTATAATTCTGTTAATACAGCTGTGCAAACCAGAGAACTGATCTTTTGTGTTGAGTAGCAGGTGCAAGTAGCAAAGCTAAACCAACCCAAGAGAAAGCCCAGTTCTTGACTTATCTGTGCTGCTGTGCTGTGCCTTGCCAGCCGGTGCTGCTGAGCAAGCTGTTAAAGCTAAGCCAACCCAGGGAAAGACAAGGAGCAGCACAATACAACCATTGTGCCCTGTGCCGGTTGGTCGTTCTAAACTTTTGTATACTCTATACCTGCAAGTTGCTGGGAAAGCTGAGGCAAGGACGAGCAATTGTTAAGCTAAGTTGCTCTGTGTGCTAGCATTCCCTTCTCTGTTAAACACCTTTCTACTTATTGATTGATAAGCATGCTCAGCCTTGAATGATTGAATGAATGAAAGCATGTATGATTGGATGAATGACAAAGATGATATACGCTGCCCGAGCTCCGACCCCTGTCGTTGAGCCTCGCTGCAAACCTTGTTGAGACTCTGTTGACTTGAGTTGTGTGTAACCCTGAGACCTTGAGTGAGCTAGAGGTTGCAAACCTTAGTGCCATCAACCCTGAGTTATTTTTTAACCCATTTGGCATACCCTGAGCTCTGACCTGTGCACCTTGTGGGAAACCTTGTGAGGCTGCCATCAGTTGAGCATAACTCTTTATCACCCCGTAGTTGTATTTCTAAAGCTGTGGACAGCCCTTTGCATGTTTAACCTGCCATCACTTGAGCATACCATGCACACACCCTGAGCATGAGCCATTAGAGCTGCAACTCAGAGCGAAACCTGTAAGCTAACCTGAGTAATCATTCACTGTGCAAACTTGTTAAATCTGTGACCTGTGATTGCTCTGTGCTGAGCTGCACTTAGAGCTGTGTTGTGAGTTGCTCTAAATTGTTCTGTGCTGTGAATGAGTTTCTTGTGCTGTGTTCAAGTTTGGGAAATTGGGTCATTTCTTCTATGAGTTTGTGTTTCTCTTGTGCTTGGCCTGACCAACCTGCACATAGCTTACCAAGCTGTGTCTCAGCACATAACCAGTGCACATAGATGAAGCTCACACAACTGAGCTGCAAAAACCTAAACTGAGAACTGGGTTTTGCAAAACCAAACATAAACCCACAACCACTGGGCTGTACTAATACTTGGGTGTCGATCCAAACCGAGCAGATGGGCCGCATAAGTCAAGCCCGCATCACTCACTTCGGGGCCTGTGCACAAACTGGGCTCAATCCACTTCTGGGCTATACATTTTTCAACTTGACCTGGGCTGTGCCCTTCTGCTGGGCCGTGCACTTTCACACCTACCTGGGCTCTACACACAGACAAAGCCCACTTAACTGGGCCGTCCAACAACTGGGCTCTGGCATAACTTGAGCTGTGCATTTGCACTTAGACTAAACAGCCTGGGCTTAAACCGAACAGAGCCCACAGTTCCACTGGGCTGTATTCTCCCAACAAAACCAAATTCCCACACAAACCAAATCCCAAACAAACCAAATTCCCACATAAACCAAAGCCCATTTTCATGTTGATGTTTCTGTATATTTTCTATTGGGTTGACCCTCAACTCTTTAGACTGTTAGTAAATTTTTGTAGGACTTGTTAATTTTTTCTTTCTTGAATCGGTTGAGTCTTCTTGTGCATTTTTTTGTGCTAATCCGATATGATATGTTGGATTCTAGCCTTAACGAATGAAGCTCTAACCGCGCTCCGCCGATATCCGGTAATCTCTTCCCTTTTCTCTTATCAGCATAGTTCTCTCGGTATGTGACTGTTCAAATTTTTCCTATCTGTGACACATTGAGGACAATGTTTGATTTAGGTTGGGGGTGCATTTGCATATTTTTGCATATAGAGTTTTTAGTCTTTTTAATCTTTTATTTTCAAAAAAAAAAAAAAAAAAAAAAAAAAAATATTCAAAAACCCTTTTTGTAAAAACCTCCAACTTTTAGAGATTTTAGAGTCACTAGCATGCTTCTAGCTATGTTTACATAGAGATTCGACCGAAATAACGAACTTGGAAGTCTTTAGGAGAACACAATCGGGTTCCTTAGTTGATTAGAGCGTTAAAGTTGGATTTAACCATACCGGAGGGCGAATTAGGTGCTGTTTAGATATTCGGTAGTAGAATTGTGATCACCCATAGTGGAGACTACCCAATTTACATCAAGTGAGGCACCAACCTTCAATTTTTTGCAACTTTCTAGAAAAGCTGTTAGAGTGTGTGTCACCATACGTAAATTCCGGGTAGGAATGGTGAGCTACCCAACTTCGCACCATTTTCAGCACTACTTTTGATCTCTTGAGTGCTAGTTTTTGTCAATCATGAGGGTGACGTCTAAAGATGAAAACTCCTTCTAAATACCGATTTGTAGTTAGCATCATTTCTCTCTCAATCAAGCAAGACCCATAGAAACACATCATCACAAGAACCGGAGCAGAATCAGAATATTGAAAGAAAAATTGATATAGTCCAAGGTTTATGTGCAACAAAGAAAAGAAAATAGGATGAGAATTAATAAAATTTATAAAATCAAGACAATACAAGTTGTGGAAAAATTGAGTGATAAAGTCCTTTGTCCATGGAGTTAGTTGTGTCATTATTTGTATTTTTATTTTCATTTTTTGTAGTCAAAAAAAAAAAAAAAAAAAAAAAAAAAATTGTAGTTTATTTTTGCTACCACCATGGTAAAGAAGAATTTAAAAAGAAAAATCCAAACAACAAGGAATTTGAGTAGAAAAGTTAAAAATTGTCAAGTTTTGTGAAGTTTAGAAGTTCGTCATCAACATTTGAAGACCGAAGACCGAAGATTGAAGACGTTTCTATGGTTTCTTATGAGAGAGTGATGTTAATTGCCGATCGGGTGAAAAGGTAGTGAGTACTCCCACCCCTTGCTAATGGTTGATTTCCTTTCTTAGAGATCATTAGAAAAAGATTCTTTTTGTCCACACTTTTGTGGAGTCTCCACATTTTATTTCGGAAGGTTATCCTTCTTACCTACAACGTGTGCAGGATTTCTCTCTTTATTCCGCCTGCACACATGAGAGACTAAAAAGCGATCTTTTTGAGTGCAATTATCATAAAACCCTAATGGTGAGGCAGAAGTCGATGCTTATGATCACAATCGAATCCGAGTTCTTTCATATGGTATGGTTACTTCTCGCTCAAAGACTTAAGGATGAGAATGCGTTCTTCGATAGTTCTAACTTCTCGTTACTAGCATGCAGAAACTCTATGTCCTCATAGCTTCTTGGAGGCTTGAGACTCTTTTTACACTCTGAAGTTGGAGAAGGTTTTGTGGGTACACCTCTTGTAAACCCTCACGAGACTACAACTCGTCCACTAGGGACACCTAGGGGTTTAAAGGCTTAGTGCATACGCTAAATGCATTCGAGAGACCTACGACAGTGTGGTATAGTTAGGATTTCTTCATTTCTGTTTCACTTGAGGACAAGTAAAATTCAGGTTTGGGGGTATTTGATGAGTGCCAAATAGTGCATATTTATACACCTTTTTATTGGCATTTTACTCATCTTTGCGCTTATAACTCAGATATTATCCCAGATTCTGTGTTTTCTTTGTTTTCAAGAATAAATATTTGTACTAATTAACTTTGTGTTTTTAGGTAATAAATAAAGCTCGGAGAAGCTGAGGAGCCAAAGAGCGAAGAAGTGGAGTCGAGCATCTATGGAGCGTAAAGCCAAAGCTCGCGCGCGCAACAGGTTGCAACCCAACAAGTAGCAACTCATCTACAAGACATGGGCTTGAGCCGGAGCAACCCGCGACCCGGATCCGAGCCCGTCCACTCCAAGCCGTCGAGATTTCGATCTTCTACATCCTACGGTCGCTGCTCCCACTAGCATCGATGTTCGATACTCCGCTCAACACCAGATCATACCAAAACCGCTTACCATCCTCGGCCGTTCGATCTTCTCCGCCTAGATCCAATGCTCGCCATTGCAGCCTTCCCCATCGACCGTAGCCGCACCCGCCCACAAAGCAAATCTACCTAACCCTATACCCCTAATCGACTCTACCATTTCCCTTCCTCACCTTCTCTTTCCTCTCCCACGAGCTCTCTCGCAAAACCCTCACCTCCACCTCCTTCTTCCCACGCCCGTGCAGCCATCTCGCAACAGCCGCTCTCACCTCCATCAACAACTCGTCGCCTACACCATCTCTCGCCCGCACCACCTCTTTTCTAGAGCTAGTTTTCTCTCCCTTAGCTTCTCTTAACCTTAGAAGCTAACCTAGAGAAAACTAGAGCTAGGGTTAGCCACAACCGACGCATGGAGTCCTCTGAGGCGATTAGACAGAAGAGGAAGGCGAATCAGAGTATGGGTTGCATTGTTTTTCAATTAATTTCATTTTATAATGAATTAGGGTTTGGAATTATTTTGGAGCTGTGCATGTATAAATATGAGTGATGGGTGTTGATAGAGGGCACGCCTGGATTAGCCAGTGCAGTCAATTAGGTTTAATTTCTGTTTTTCATGTTTTAATTTAGTTGCTAGGGTTTGAGATGAAACCCTAGCTTACAACTGTGTTCTTCATGCTCTTGTATTGTTCTTGATTGCTTGAATATTATCTAGATAGAATTAACTTCAGTGTGATAACACTTTGCTCTCACAGTGCATACCAACGCCATGGATGCACTGTAGTTTGATTACCTCTGTGTTGTTTACACTGCAACCCAAGCTTAATAAAATTATTATGATCCTCAGATTATTTGTACTTTAATCAGACAGGTAATACTTGGGAAATAAACTTAGTTGTGATTAATCTGTCAAATGGAGAAACACCTTAGAGACAGGGCAGAATTGACACTCCTACCCTATCTGTCATGAAGGCAAGAACAACATCTTTAGTTGAAAACATAGTGTAGGTTAAAGGTTGAGTCGAAGACCCTAGTGTCACTATTTATCATTCCTTAGCTTAGTATCACCTTTACAACTCAGTCGCTTCGACACAACCCTCATTTATGTTACACACTTCTTAGAAACTCAGTAGAGCAGCCTTAGATCATATAAGAGCACACCCTCGTCTCTGTGGATCGACCCGTACTTGCCGCGTCTCCGATAGACGCCGTGCACTTGCGGTATAACCCGTAGGCCATATAAAATATACATCTTCCAGGCCTACCATACCCAAACATTAATATTTGTTGGTTCAACAATAGTCAACCAAATGGTTAGCCATATGATCACTCTCATATAAACCATATTCTTCTTCACCATAACTAGTTCAAATGACTCAAATGAACTAGTTAGAGAGTTGTTCAATTGCTTAGATCTTATGTAACTACACAAGACACAATCGAAGCAAAAAACGGTTTGATTCAATTGAATCGGTTCATGAACTTTATGGCCACGGTTTGCAAAAGCATTCCTTAGTTTATATAAACATTAGTTCAAGAACAACCGGTTTTAGATATAACCTACTCAAGTTCGCGGACTTAAGCTCATGGAAGGAGTACACAAACTCCATCAGAAATTCTCGAGTGAAAACTTCCGCCAGTTCGTGGACTGAGTTCGCGGACATGGCTTGCGCCACTTCCATTTCTCTTGATCAGCAAAGTTCGCAAACTTTGGTTCAAGGAATAAGGACTTATACATATATGTGTTTCCACAACAATGCTTATATCCTACCAATGGTTATGTAATCTAAACTCTCATTTCAATCATTGAAACATTCTCAGAGAACGTTATATAGCCGTTATTCACAGACCATTTTTCGTCAGAGCAATTTCTAAAGTGATTGAAACATATCATGACTTTCGTCACTTGGTAAAGATGAATTCGGTTAAAACAAAAGCTTACTAACACATATTTCGAGAAATAGATAAAGAGTTAAACTCGGCTCGAAATAGCAAATGTGTATAATGAAAGTCTATATGTCTAAACGACTTTTGTCTCAAGAGTAGGAGATAGAGTAAATAGACTTTTGAGTGATAGATAAGTTCAAGTCTCCACATACCTTTTAGTCGATGAAGTTCCACCGGTTCCTCGAGTTGTCCTTCGTCTTGTATGATGATTTTCATGGAGTTCTTGAGCTCAACTATATTTCTATTCTAGTCCGAGACCTTTAGCTACATAGGCTAGAAATCAAGACTTATAGTTTTGATCACTAACATTGACAAACATGCTTGAGATAGCAACGCATGCGAGTTCGACTGAGCAATGCTCTAACAATCTCCCCCTTTGTCAATTTTAGTGGCAAAACTATTAATACATATGGAATACAAAAAAAAAAAAAAAAAAAAATTGTAGCTCCTATTCCACATGTCTAATCTTCAACATTACTCGAAATCTTCGTCACTTCCAAGTACTCCAATGATCCCAAAGGTTGTAAGTTTAGCATCATCGTTGTTGAAAATCCGCAGCTATAACAATAAGATAACAAGAGTTCTCAATCATTGTTATACAGTGTCATAGTATCATTACACAACGTCAAAGTTCAATTGTATCACAACTTCATCAACAATACTATGGTGATATGTATCACTCCCCCCTTAGTCAATACTCCATCTCACATGGAAACCACTCCCCCTTACATAATGATCCGAAAACCATATGTATTTGTAGTGTGAGCTACATATTAATTCTCCCCTTTTTGTCAATAAAATTGGCAAAGGTACAAGAACGGGATCCTAATGAAATTTCCGAAAGAGACATTTCATGACCAAAAGAAAGAAACACACATCATCTTATTTAGATGCAATCATAAAGCCGAAGCTAAATGCATTCATCAAGGAGTTTAAAGATACAAGATAACCCCTATAATATTCCACAGCCGCACTCCCCACAAAGATATGGCAATTAAGCGCAAGTTCAAAAAGAACTCTCCCCCATATTATGTCATTCCCGAAAGAACAACAAGAGCGACCTTAATTTCGAAAGAAAAGAAGGATTTCTTTGGACATAACAAATCACATACAAGTATGAATTTGAATCCAAAATACTCAATTAAATTAACCACAAGAGAATCCATGATTAATTTAATCGAAATACACAACCAAACTAATCACAAAAAGTAATCAATTTAATTGGCCATGCTCACATAAGAGGATCTATGGAGCAATGACAAAGTTAATCATGAAAATAACCAACCCAATCAAAAGTGATCAAACATAAGAAAACTTATGGAGTCATAACTAAATAACCAAACAAGATGATTAATTTAGTTCAATATGCTCGACATAAAGTACCTCATGGAACAACAACAAAGCTAACCATGAAAATAATCAACTTTGATTGTTTTAGTGCTCAACATAAGACACATTACAGAGCCTCACAAAGAATACACAAAAAATATGGATCAGGGAAGATCAATTACTGTGGAATACACAAGGATTCATTCTATTTTCCATCACAATTTGCACCATGACATACAATAGACATAATCCTTGAAAACAAAAGATTTTAACCTATCTTCCATCAATAATTGACAATATAGGCTTAACTTTTGTATTTGTCAAAAGTCCATTCATTCCTTTATCAATATAAGAATATCGACTTACGAAAGACTTTACTTTTGACAAGATATGGGACAATCATAGTTCACGGACGCAAACACACATATCCCATAAACAATTGCAATATATAAAACCATAAAGATTAATACTGCAAAAATCATCTTCCAAACAAGTTTAGAATTTAAATCTAAAAACATGAAGATGAGAACGTTGGACATAGTTATGTGTAATCACAATAATGGCTATTCCAAACTCTAGTTATTCTTCTAACAAAAATAGAAAAATAGAGGATTTACTAGACAACCACAATTTACTCATCTTCTTCTTCCTCATCGGAGAGACACCAAGATGCTTGAATTGTGTTCAATTCTTCCTTGAGCTCCTGGAAACTTCGTTGCAACCAAAGACAATTGTTCTTGGCCACACTTCACCCTTGAATCGACTTTACAAACACCTTTGTGAATTTTTTGAAGAAGACTCAAAGTGGTAGGGTCACAATCGTTGAGTGAAGCATCTATTTGTCTTTTGCACACATTGGGGACCCCGAGAGAGTTTCCAATCGAATCAAGACCACGATCACGGCAAATTTGTCCAATCAAGAAAGGGTAACCTAACATCTTGATGGGTGAAGTCATCGAAGTCATTTGATAAATGATGAAGCCACAAATATCGAGACTTTGAACACCCGATTCAAGGAAATAGACTAGTTCCGCAAACTCATGACTCCACCAAGAATTCTCAATTGTGGAGGGACAAAGATTGGGGATACCAAGTTTCCCAAAAGCCAACAATGGGATACTAAGATCATTAGTAGGAAACTTTCCTTGATTCCAAACTACCTTCTTGCCACAAAGCCCAAGAGAGATTTCATCACATGATGGACGTTCATCACTTGGTCTAGGGAGACGACGTTCCCCAACGAAATGTTGGTAATCTTTGAAATCAACTCTCTATCAACAAGAAATCTTTCTCTATTTATCATGGATTTGAATTCCATCTTATTAAGATTAACATCATGAATGTTGGCATAGAAAATTCTTGTGAGAGAATCAAACCCTTGACCATGACCATCAAAGATATTTCCAAGCTTGAATTTTTTAAAGCAAGTTAAATCCTCTTCATGCCCACTAGAAAGCTCTAATTTCTTTTCAAGGATGAAACCTTTAGATGAAATCTTTTCAAAAATTCTAGCACAAGAATCATCTACAAACCTAATCCTAAGAGAATTTTGGTCACAAGGAAGATCCATGCTAGAGGTATTTGAGCTTTTGAAGCTTCTTTTTGATCCCTTAGAATTCATATGAGATCTAGGAAATTGAAAGGAACAAGAGGAATTTACTTACTTGGAGTGAACCTTGAACACCCTTTTTTTCAATTTCTCCAAGCAAGCTTCAATGGAGGAAATACACAAAACCCTAGAGGTTCACATACGCGGATGGATGATGAAGAAGAGAATGCGTGAACTTCTTCTTTATAAGGCCAAAATGGGCTTGGACCCGTTTTAGAACCGCGACCCACACAAGGAAAAGTGGGATTATTTTTTTAACCGTTCGTTCATCAAAGGTTATGCATCCCGTGATAAAACACTTTGTCGAGACAATGGATGAGAAGAAAAAAATTTAATTGGTTTTATAAAGAGAATAACAAAATTGTACACCATTCAAAACCATTTCTTGCCCCATTCCAAGATATATACAAATGAGGTAGTGCCAAGCTGGTTACCAATAGGCATAATGCGCAGAGGAATTCTCAAGCAACATTTTAAGGTCGATATGTGTGAAATGTCCCCGTTGTGTAATCAAAATAATGATGATAATCAGGGCAGTCAAAGCTTTCTCACCTTTGTTGAACCTGGTTAGAAGGAAGATTCTTCCAAATCCTAGGTTGCACAGTATTATTTGGTTTAACATGTACAGAACCTTTTTCAGAATGATTCTTAGACTTAATGAGACTTAATTTTTTCTAAGAATTTAAAAACGCCTTTGAACGCTCTGAATAGATCTTTATCAATTGATCCATTACGGTAGTACTCCTCAAAGAGATCAAGAGTTAATCTATTGAGAGTCCATATCCTGGAGTGTGGCGAAAGTTTTCTTAATCTTTCCTTCCTTTTATTTTTTTCCTTCAGATTGATTCTTATCATCTAAATCTTCCTCTTTAGATGAAGAGAGACTATCATGAGAAACCAGAGGTTTTGACCATAATAATCTTTGAGCAATCCTTAGGGAATTCCGGCGTGCGTTACAGATGCCAAGAGCAAGTTTTCCAAAGAAATTTCCCATGGGACAATTTTTAAGGAACGAACAAACACAAACTTGTTAGGTTTAAGTTGTTTGCCTGCTCTAATACCAATTGAAAAAACGGGGGTCTAACAACCACACCCAATATTTCGCTTAGCAATCTGTATGGACAAACTCCAATATACTTTCTAGAGAATCAACTAGACAGTCAGACTCAATCTAGATAAAAAGTATATCAAAGAGTTTATATCTCAATCTCTCGATTTGCTATTTACTAAAGCAAATAGAAATCTGCGAGTCTTTATCAAAGAGAGATGACTTGGATGGTACCAAAGACCAATATCCAAGTGTCAATCAATTTAAATCAACAACCAAAAAGGTCGGATATTCTAATTGATTGAACAAAGCACAACCTGTGATATTTCAATTATATA
Source organism: Papaver armeniacum (assembly GCA_023531295.1). Classification (NCBI taxonomy): domain Eukaryota; kingdom Viridiplantae; phylum Streptophyta; class Magnoliopsida; order Ranunculales; family Papaveraceae; genus Papaver; species Papaver armeniacum. The sequence goes on from JAJJWW010004028.1 coordinate 285,728, forward strand.
AATAAATATAATGCGGAATAGAAATAACACAGACACCAGAATTTTGTTAACGGGGAAACCGCAAATGCAGAAAAACCCCGGGACCTAGTCCAGATTGAACACACACTGTATTAAGCCGCTACAGACTATACCCTACTCCAAATTAACTTCGATCTGGACTGTAGTTGAACCCCAATCAATCTCACACTGATCCAAGGTACAATTATGCTCCTACGCCTCTGATCCCAGCAGGATGCTACGTACTTGATTCCCTTAGCTGATCTCACCCACAACTAAGAGTTGCTACGACCCAAAGTCGAAGACTTTAACAAACAAATCTGTATCACACAGAAAAGTCTACAGAATAGATAAATCCGTCTCCCACTAATAAACCTAGGAGTTTTGTTCCGTCTTTTGATAAATCAAGGTGAACAGGAACCAATCAATAACCCGGACTTATATTCCCGAGAACAACCTAGTATTATTGATCACCTCACAATAATCCTAATCGACGCAGCGTAAAAAGATATTGCGGAATCACAAACGATGAGACGAAGTGTTTGTGATTTCTTTTCTATCTTGCCTATCGGAGATATAAATCTCAAGCCAATTATTTCAATTGTACTCGTACGATAGAAACAACAACATCAGATCACACAACTACAAGAAAAGTAGTATCGGTATGGCTTCACAATCCCAATGAAGTCTTTAAGTCGTTAACCTGGTTTTAGAAGAAGAAAACCTAAGGTTAAAGGAGAATCAACTCTATCTTAGCAACCTAGTATCACACGTAAAGTGTGGGGATTAGGTTTCCCAGATGCTAGAGTTCTACCTTATATAGTCTTTCAAATCAGGGTTTGCAATCAATGTTAGCTTGGTAACAAAGCATTCAATATTCACCATTGGATGAAAACCTGATTAGATTCAAGCTAATATTTCTCAACCGTTGGATCGAAAACTTAGCTTGTTACACACAAATGAAATGTTCAATTTTGGGTTTATGAAACGTACCCAAACATTAACATTTGTTGGTTCAACAATAGTCAACCAAATAGTTAGCCATATGATCACTCTCATATCAACCATATTCTTCTTCACCATAACTAGTTCAAATGACTCAAATGAACTAGTTAGAGAGTTGTTAAATTGCTTAGATCTTATGTAACTACACAAGACACAATCGAAGCAAAAAACGGTTTGATTTACTCCAATCGGTTCATGAACTTTATAGCCACAGTTTGCAAAAGCATTCCTTAGTTTATATAAACATTAGTTCAAGAACAACCGGTTTTAGATATAACCTACTCAAGTTCACGGACTGGGTTCGCGGACTTAAGCTCATGGAAGGAGTACACAAACTCCAGCAAAAATTCTCGGGTGAGAACTTCCGCCAGTTCGCGGACTTGGCTTGCGCCACTTCCATTTCTCTTGATCAACTAAGTTCACAAACTTTGGTTCAAGGAATAAGGACTTATACATATATGTGTTTCCACAACAATGATTATATCCTACCAATGGTTATGTAATCTAAAATCTCATTTCAATCATTGAAACATTCTCAGAGAACGTTATATAGACGTTATTCACAGACCATTTTTCGTCAGAGCAATTTCCAAAGTGATTGAAACATATCATGACTTTCGTCACTAGGTAAAGATGAATTCGGTTAAAGCGAAAGCTTACCAACACATATTTCGAGAAATATATAGGCGAGTTAAACTCGGCTCGAAATAGCAAATGTGTATAATGAAAGTCTATACATCTAAACGACTTTTGTCTCAAGAGTAGGAGATAGAGTAAATAGACTTTTGAGTGATAGATAAGTTCAAGTCTCCACATACCTTTTAGTCGATGAAGTTCCACCAGTTTCTCGAGTAGTCCTTCGTCTTGTATGATGATTGCCATGGAGTTCTTGAGCTCTACTACACTTTCTATCCTAGTCCGAGACCTTTAGCTACATAGGCTAGAAATAAAGACTTATAATTTTGATCACTAACATTGACAAGCATGCTTGAGATAGCAACGCATGCGAGTTCGACCAAGCAATGCTCTAACAGATTTAGGTTCAACTTAGGGCCAACACCTCCTTGATTTAGAGGCTATAGAAAAAAGTTCAGTTACCTCTAAAATTCAATAGAGAACCGAACTCTCTAGTTTGGTTACCTACAAAATTTTGAGCTTTCCGAAATCTTCTTTATAGCCTGATTTCCTATGTTGTCCACAAGTTGAAGAACTCATCCCCTTTATGGCGAATTTGAAAAACTACACTCTTATGTTTGTTTTAGCTTGGTTTGTGTATCATTTATATGTTTTTTTTTCCAACTGAAGTCCAACACCAATTGGAATTAGAAGAGACAGAGAATAGTTCGGCTATCAGCTAAAATTACATAGACCACCGAACTCGTAGTTCGGTTTGCTCGCAAACTTTTTTTTTTTGTAACCGAACTATGAGTTCGGTATGCTTACAGTATTTACTTGATAACCGAACTTTGATATTTAAAATCACAATATTATATACCCGGCACAAATATCGAGGAACGACTAATTTTTTAAAAATATAACCGTTATATATATTTACTTGGTAATTGAATTTATAATAATAATAAGAAAGTATAATTTAAGATAAATCATACAAAGCTTTTGGTTGGTAACCTAGCAACAAGCTGGGCTCCAACTCCCCTCTGAATAGCAATGCCTAATCTATGAAAAATAAAACTACCCAAACTGCTACTAGCGTCAGGCAATTCTTCAGACGTTTGAAGAAACTCAAAGTGTCATCACCGAGTTCCCCTAAAGTGGAGAAAGCTAGGACACCCAGACCATAACCATGAGAAACACATTTGTCCAAATATTTAGTACGTTTTCTTGAAACCGCATTAGCAATAGCTTTTCCAGGGACAAATGAGCGAACACCTTCACCAGTGAATGGCGAGACACCTGTAACATCCATACAGACATCCTGTCCATTATCCCAGTTGAGAACAAGGATATCAGCAGGTTTTATATCTTTGTCATCATCAGTCAGAAAACCAAGAGAAACTTCCTTGCGCGCAGGCACACTAGCTTTGTAACAGACGTCAGCAATAACATCTCGAACAAGATCATGTCGAAACTTATAGACAATATCTTTAGCACAGTGAAGCGCATGATCACCAAAGATATCCATAGATTTGCTACAACTTGGGCATAGACTATTCTCAACAAACAGAGGAATTCCAAGACGATAACAAAGAACAGCTCTGAATTGTCTTGGCCCGAGGCACTGATTAAGCCCACTAATAGGTACTGCTAATAAATAATCCTGCGCATGCTTGACTCGGTTGCACTTCCATAAGATGGAATCTCTTGTAGACATAGGAAATTGGTCTGGGATTTGTCTCTTAATTGCATCGAAATAAGTGACTGCCAGGGAGTGCATGGAAGGGGGGGCAGTATCATCGACACAGTAAGTAGAAGGTAGTCCACATACCTGAATATAAGTCTGAAGAGCCAACTGATAAGCAGAGCCTTTGTCCGTTGAGAATAGATCACCAAGGATAACCTTTTGCGTCGAAGCAGTCTAGCTCTGAGAGGCGAGATAACAGTAGTTACGGGTATCCGCCATGGTATAAATACCAAGTCCACCATCCTTGATAGGCAACGTAGCTAATCTTTGCTGTAAAGGACCAAAGCCCGCACCATCACCAACAATGAGGAGTCTCAGATACTGAAGTAACTGGTCATCAAAAATATCAGTGGCTGCCTGCAGGGCCGCAGGATTGGTAGTACGCATTGCAAAATATAATCTAGACACACCAGTGAAATTGCAAAGTAACAGCATTTCGCTTTGGGGATCCTTGAGTTTTTTGATTGCATTCACAAGATGAACAGTCTTGTGCACCCTGCTCACCACCATATCACTAATAAAGTCCAAATCCAGGACTCACATGTCCACCTAAAAGTTTAACACCATTAGAAGGTATACCAATGTCCGGGGGGAAAACACCATCTATTGTACTTCTGGGATCAAAAGAAGGCCAAAAGACTTCCGTTTTCTTTATATTAAGATGTAAACCCCTGCTTGGTCCTTCGGTTTCTATTATGCTCAAGGCTTTAGCTACCTCCAGTGTATCGCCAACGATTGTACCACCATCAAGGTACCAGGCATGCAAATCGAACTTGCAACGAGAAGCAATAGACTTCACCAAGGGATGAAGTGTCAGTGCAAAAATCAAGGGACCGAGAGGGTCACCTTGTTGGACACCGAGTGCAGAAGATAAAACATATTGGTCATAATAAAGTTTAGCCGGACGAGAGTAGCAAAATTCTACCCAGCGAGAAATACCTGGACAATGAAGACTAACTTCTTTGATGAGCTGAGATCTGCTCACCATGTTGAACGCATTAGAAAAGTCAATGAGCAACATTGACATTTTGTCCGAGTGACCTTTCATCTCCAACAAGCGATTTACAGCATGTAAAATGCTTTCTCCACCAGCAGGCATACCAACACCGAATTGGAAATCACCTAAATAAGAAGTCATGTCCTTCCCAATAGAGAAAGCCTCCACTTTGGAAACCAATAGACGCCAAACCGTGCCAACTGCAATGGGCCTAAGACCACCCATGGGTTTAAGCAACGGTGTCAAAGGAGCACTAGCAATGAACTCGCCTAAATCCACGGGGCATTTTCCAGCCAACCAAAGGTTGACAACCCTAGAAATCGAAGAAAGTAAATTGTCTGCCACGGCAGCCGCTGCTCCACTCAATACATCCACTAAATGTTGCGTGATAAGTGCCAAATATTGCATATTTATACACCTTTTTATTGGCATTTTACTCGTCTTTTGTGCTCATAAATCAGATATTATCCCAGATTCTGTATTTTCTTTGTTTTCAAGAATAAATATTTGTACTAATTAATTTTGTGTTTTTAGGTAATAAATAAATCTCGGAGAAATTGAGGAGACAAAAGAGCGAAGACTCAGAGGCAAGTGTCTATGGAGCAGAAAGCCGAAGCCCGCGCGCGCAACAGTTGCAACCCAACAAGTAGCAACTCATCTACAAGACATGGGCTAGAGTTACCAATGACCCGGATCCGAACCCGCTCATCCCGAGCCGTTAAGATCTTCACTCGCCACATCCTACGCTCGCTCGGCCTTGCACATCAACGTTTGATGCTCTCGCTCAACAGCAGAATCACCCGCTTACATCCTGAGCCGTTCAGATCTCTCCCACGCATCCGACGCTCGCTGCACACCTCACATCATCCTTTGCTATGCCCGCCTCACACCAAAACCACCAACACCCTATACCCCCCACGACCAAACCCTATTCTCTTCTTCACCTTCTCTTTCTTCTCCCGACAGGAGCGAGCTCTGCTCTTCTTCTCTACCACCTCCATACCCTGACAGAGCCACCTTCGCCACCACCCTATCCCCTGTCAACACCACCTCCATCATCACCTTCCTGACATCAAACAACAACTCCATCAGCCACCTACGCCTCATCTCTAACCCTAGATATCTCTTTCTTAGTTTCTACCAACCCTAGAAACTAAATCAGAGATAACTAGAGCTAGGGTTCACAACAAGCGATGCATGGATGATTTGACAAGAGAATAACTCGATTCAGAGGCAATCAGAGTATGGGTTTGATTTATTTTTCAATTAATTTCTATTTTAAAAATAAATTAGGGTTTGAAGTTTTGGGTATTTGGGCATGTATAAATAGAATGGAACTTTGGATGTTAGAGGCATGCCTGGGCTAGCCAGAGCACCACTGTAGCTTAATTTGTGTTGTATTTGTATTTGTAATGTTTTAATTTAATTTCCCAGGGTGTTGATGAAACCCCTGATTTCATGTGAAACATATTTAGCTTAGGTTTTGTTCTTGTTATGCATAATATGCTAGGATTAGTAAGTAATTGAGGAGGCTAAGAAGCCTGTGATGAGATGTACTGTAAGAAGACAGCTCATACTAGGGGTTGATTAGAAGAATCAGTTGACAAACATCCATGTTAGACTTTCATGGGAAAGCTCAAGAACATAGTGTAAGTTAGATTGCCTAACAAGAGATTAGAGGTGGATTCACCACCCTGATGTTTTCCAGTTTGTTACAATTTACTTCATTGCCTTAGTTTAGAGTCACAAAACAGCTCAGTCGCATCGACAACATACCAATATTGTGTTACATTTCATAGAAACTCAGTTTAGCATAGCCCTTGATCAACCTTAGAGCACCACAAGTCCTTGTGGGATCGACCCGTACTTGCCACGTCTCCGATAGACGCCGTTCACTTGCGGTTATCACTGTAGGCTATAAAATATAAACACATTCAAAGGCCTACCAAGTTTTTGGCGCCGCTGCCGGGGACTTGGCGTGTGCCCTGTGATTGCTGGCCTATCTATACTGAGTCCCTTTCTCCCTGTATATACCCGCCTTTTATTGTTATTTGTATTCCCTGTATTAGTGTAACTTAGAGGTAATTTTTCTATCACTTGTATCTTCTATTGCATACTTGCATTCTTGTACTTCTCTTATTGTTTCATATTAACTTGCATTAGCTGCATTCATGTAAACTGCATCTTTACTTTAAGGTAATGTGCATCCATAATCTGTAGTTTTTAGTTGTGCTCTGAAGTTTGTTTAATCCATTGCATAGTAAGTCCATACTTCTCTTCTTGCATTTTGTAGCTTTCGCAAATCATAGCATCTTGCATCTTTATGTCACCTGTGACTCTTAACCCCTGCCAATCCAAACTACTCCCAGCCTACTAGTGTCAATATTGGTCTTTTTGTGTCAACATGCATATTTCTGAGCACTGAAGCTTGATGTTGAGATTACATGTACCTGTGCTGCTGTGCAAGCCAACCCAGGGAAGGTAGAGGAGCAGAACACAGTTATTATTGGAGCTAAAACCGGTTGGTTGTTCTAGAACTTCAATGTACCTCATTTTTTATGAATGATAACCCATGTTTCCTGATAACCTAGCTGCTTAGCAAAGTATTTCCCAACCCCTTGCAACATAGAGTACCATTTTGAGCTTAACCTGCAATATCTGAAATGTGTGCATAATTCAGTGACACTTGAGAAAAATGTGTGTTTGCTGAAACCTGATTGCCTTGTGTGTTCTGTGCATGGGAATTTGGATGAACTAGTTGCCTTATCTTTGCAACTTGGTTGACTAAAATAGTTGATAAACTGCACCGACTGCTAAATCTTATTCACCTGCCAACTCCACTGTGTAACCTGTTGAGACAACTTGTTGACACCCTGAGCATGTTCTTTTGCATCTGTGAATTGTGAGTGCATTAAACTCGTTGCCTTAACAAGCACCAACTCCAGCCCCTGTAGCTGTGAGGTTGAGCTTGGATAACCCAGCTAGCTGCAAGACAAGTTGAGGTCAACTGAGATAGTTGATGCCTCATGCTTTAACCTTCATGTATGTTTAACCTTGTGCTAGGCCTTGATATCTGCTGAGCTTTGCATACCCTGAGCATAACCATCTGCCCTGACCTCCAGCCCCTGAAGTTGTGAGCTTGAGCAAGACCTGGATACCAAGCTAGATACAAAGCCAAGCTAAAAGTGCCCTGTGACCTTGTGTAAGACCTTGTGGGGACTGTGATTTGTCACTCGCTGAACAAATAAGCCATATGCTTTACTCTGTCAACCCTGAGCATGTTGTAGAGTTCTAGCATTTCCTATTTGTTGTGCCTTTGCTACATCTGGGGGGTTGTATCCACATAAAGTTGATTTTTAATCTCCATGATGCTCTGAACTGATTTGCTTTGAAGTGTTAATCTCAACTTCTGCAAATTGCGTGTGAATTAGCTTTTGCAAATTGTGCTATCAACCCTGTGCTCGCTCCAGCCCCTGTAGCTGTAGAGCTTGAGTGTAACCTGAGCATAACCCATTGTGCATACTCTGCTTTGTATGATAAGCTAGACACCTTGCTGCATGTTGCTCCATCTCCTGGAATTATTGACCATACTTTGTGACACTTGAGTGGACTTGTGGTAAACTTGAAGCCTGTGATTGAGTCTTGGCCTATACATGACCTGTAAATCTGTAAACCATGTTTTGCATGATAGAATAGCTGCCCTATGTTTGCAAGCATAACCCTGAGCTGGGTTGCACGTAACCTAGTCTGAGCATAAGCTAACCTGTGCTGCGCATAAACTGCAGTGTGTAGTGTTGTGTCATTTTTGAAGGTTTGCATTTCTCAGTGCTGTGTCTCTCTCAAGCAACATCATCCAGCACTCCTGTGTGCTAAAATGGGAGTGCCATCTTTGTGTAATCTGTGCATAAACTGAGCTACACTCAAACCAGTGCATCATTTCAAACTGTGCACAAAACTATTGCATAAATTGAGCTGCTGGGAGGATTACAAAGCTTGTTCTTTACATCAAACTGAGGCCCACATACTGGGCTGTTCAACTGGGTTGTGTAACAAAACTGCACCTGCGCATAGCCTGGGCTTTGCAAACCATTGGAGCCCACTTAACTAGGCTTTGCATAACCACTGAAGCCCACTATCACTGGGCTCTGCTTGACTGGGCTGTGCACTGGGATGCATAAGCTGAAGCCCAAATACTGGGCTGTGCACCTGGGCTGTTAACCTGTCACCCAACCTGGGCTGCTTCTGTAGGATCATAATATCGCAATGTACAAGGTTCGCGGGATTAATAAACGACGGCGTCGCGAGGGAGTCGCAGAGAGCTAAAATAAACGACGCAATGGATAACGACAGGCTAAACATAAAGAAGACGTGAGAACGGGCGAGGGTTAAGAAGTGTCGCGAGAGTGAATGTTTGTGCATCTGCGACACTTCGCGGGATATTCCCGAAAATAAAGGGTAGCTTAGATGTCATCCACTATGTATTACCCTATATAAAGGGCTAAATGAGTCTGTAAGAGGGGGAGATCTTTTTGGGGGAATTGTTAAGCCAGTCAATAGGAGAGAGAAAGTTGAAGAGCATTTTAATTTCTAAGTGTAATTCTATTATCCTGTGTAAACATTTCATGGACTTAATCAATAAATATTCTTGATCTTACATCTTTCAATGAATTAATTAAGCAAAATCGAGTAAGGGGTGTAGTGTGGGAAATCCTCGCTACTACATATGCGCTAGAAACAGCAGGGAGAGAGCAGAGATTGACGTAGAAATTGGAAGGAATTTGGATTAACAGAGAAAAGATTTGGAGAAGATACTCAAGAATTCATTGGAAAAGAAAAATGGCTAGAAGAAGAAATGTACAAGGGCAACCAACGATTGTAAGAAGAAGTGGGAGACTTGCTGGAGAAAGGAGGAATGAAACAGGAGAATCGTCAAGGATGAATATGAGAAACGATGGAGAAGATCAAAACCAACCACCGATCTCCCAAAGAGCAAACGCGGCTGTGGATTATGATAGAGTAAGTGTACATACTTGGAGGTCCGATTCTCAAGACGAGAGAGAAGAGGAGCAGCAATGGTGAACAATGGACAAGGAGAGCAAGGAATGAATGGAGAAAACGAAGAAATCGCAAAGATTAGAAAGATTGAGACAAACAATACACGAAGAGAGACGGTTAGAGGCAGAAGAACGGGCAAACTTGACAAGACAGAATCATGAATTGAGGATGGAAAATATGAGGTTGCAAAATAGGAGATCTAGAAGTAGCGTGAGATCAAGTTCAAGATCGAATAGGGAAGAAAGAAGGAGAGTTTTACCAACAGAAAGTACCGAGGAAGAAACACAAAATCCGAATATAGAGCATGGCGAGAGAAGAGGGGAAATAGAAGATCGTTATATTCCTCAACCCGAAAATCTTCAAAATGAGCGTAATAGGGAAAATCAAGGAAACATGCAACTCCAAGAACCGAATGACCCAAATTGCCGAAGGGAGAATAATCTTGCAGACGGAGAGAAGAATTGAGAAGAAACCAAGAAATCGAGGATGACATTGAGAGACACTACATTGAACAAGCGCGGCTGGCTCGCGAGAGAGAAAGGATAAGAGCAGAAATGGAAAATCAAGAGATGGAAGAAGCAATCCGGCTGTAATAACCATGACAACCGCGAAAGAAGAAGGGAACAAAATCGTACCAATAGAAATATTAATGAAGAATATGAGAGGGTGCAGATGAGAGCTGAGAGACAGCCAAGAGGAGAGAACAACCGATATAATGGCGTGCGAATTGACGAAAGAAACGAAGAAGAGCGTCGCAGAGAAAGAAGAGGAGAAAATAACGAGCAGGAAGGTCAAAACAGGCACGAGCGAAGAAGGAGAGAAGCGAGCTAAAAAGACCAAAGAGAATCAAATTTCGAGGCAAATGAACAAATCTTAAGAGAATCTGGCTGAAATGAGAGGATTGTTTGAACAATAGAAGGGAAGGAGGAAGGAAACAATTGACGAAGCCATCGCAGAGGCCGCGAAGAATCCTTTCACGCTAGAAGCAGATGGGAGGAATACCTCCTAAGTGCAATCTACCCGCATTAACCAACATCTTTGATGGAACAACCTTATGTGTACAACATATCAAGGCTTATATGAGGTGTATGCTGCAGTGGGAGAACCATGATGCTATACTATGCAAATATTTCGCATCAAGCCTAATTGGAGAAGCACTAAAATGGTTTGAGGGTCTACCAAGGAACACAATCACATCATTCAATCATTTACAAGCCACATTCCTGGGAGCATACATAAGTAACAACTCTTCACGACAGGTATTGAAGATGTATTCAGGTTGAAACAAAGGGTTCAAGAGAGCTTAAGGCAGTTGACAATAAGATGGAGAACCATGTGTAGCGAAATGGCAGGACGGGTTGAGGAAAGATATCTCATCCTCTCATTTGTGAATGCTCTTTTCGCGACTAACTTGTTATACATTCAAATTTTTAGAGTCAAAAATACAATCACGATGGCAGAACTGCGAGAGTTACAAGAAGAATATATCGCCTTAGAAGAAAGACAGAATGAAATGAATTCTTATCCGGTCGCGAACACAAATCATTCGAATGTCATAACGCAAGCTTGTTACCTCAATTCAATACAAGTGGCGAGCACTTCGCAAGGACAAAGAAGGTGGAAGGTCGATGAGGGACAACGGAAGATAGTAGCTATGGGAAGTCATGACCAGGAGGAGTTTGAACAAGAAAGGAACTATTACAACCGTAACAGCAATAATAAGATTCAAAGGCTAGATCATGTGCAAGAAACTTACGGTGGACGAAGGCAATATAATCATGGAGGGCAGAGAAGTCGCAGAATAATATGGGAACCAATTAAGATGCCTCCACTGAATGCTAGTGTGGAAAAGATCTGGGAAGCTATACTTGTGATGGAAAATGTACCAAAGACCTTGGAACGTGGGAATGGAACCACCGCCAAAGCGATAGAAGTCATGAATTTTGTTCTTATCATCGTTTCCATGGACATCAAACAAATGATTGTAGAAACATAAAGAGAATTATTCTTAGGATGATTGATCAGGGGAAGCTAAATCACTTTCTAAAGGGAGAAGAAACAGCGACATTACCACCACCACCAGAGATGCAATGAACAGTGTCACGAAAGGAAAGGAAACATTTGTTATAGAAGTTGGAACAAAAGCTAAAAATTTGAATTGCAACTCTATCGTCCACTCCTATCGCACAATCGAAGATTTTCATGACAACGTGCTCAGTAGAGTCTTTGCGAGAGATGCTAAGGATAAAGAAATAATGAGCCTGGAGAGAACGACGCAGTTAGAAAAGTGGCAGCTGAAGACCATTTCTTTCTCTGCAGATGAAGTGCCAAAAGGAAGAGAAACACATGATAGCCCGTTGGTTGTGAAACTAGAGATTAACCCGAAACCAGTTGATGGAGAAGATGATGAGGCGAAGCTTGTTGGGCGATCAACCGAATCTTAATCGACACCGGAAGTTCGGTGAATATTCTCTTCTACCATACTTACAAGACGATGGGAGGAAAAGATGAAGATTTGATCCCTCAACATACAAGATATATGGCTTTAATGGCACCGCAAACAAACCAAAGGGAGAGGTTTGCATGGGAATACCTCTACAAGGATTATCAATCGATATTTTATTTTGTGTGGTTGACGTGGAATCTCCATACAATGCGCTGATTGGGAGGCCATGGCTTCATGAGATCTTGGGAGTCGCGTCAACATATCATCAATGTATAAAATTTCCACATCCAAATGGCATTGGTATTATACAGGGAGATTGGAAGGAGTCGCAACAATGTCATGAAGTAGATGTAGAAAGTCACGAAGAAAGAAATGCCAAAAGAAAAGGTTGGAAACAACATGTGAGAGATGAGCAGAGAAAGGAGAAATTGATGGTGGATGCCATAGAAGTAAGGATCGAACATACCTCGCGAGGTGAATGCCTAGAGACAAAGAATATTATGGTAATAAAGAAGCAAAGGATATGAGGAACAAAAGGCATAAGAAGTGAATAATCAACAAAAATAGGAGAAAAAGTAGCAATTGAAGTAATGATGCGAGAATCTCGCAGACAAGAGTATATGGGAATTCAGCTTAAGAAAGAAAAATGAAAATACAGTAATTGTGCGAATACTTCGCAAACAAGTATCAAAGACAAATAATGAAACATGAATGATTGAATGATTTAACAAATATGAATGAGTAAAAGAATGGGACGAACCTTTATGGCGTACACCCTAGTTCGCGAATAACATTTCGTAAGAGGCAAATGTAAGACCTAAAGTGCGTCATATAAGGGGGTATCTCTCGACATGGCTCGTGGGGAAGGTTACACCGCTCCCGAAGCCCGAGTCATGGAAATTTGGGGCCCATGAAAGCCTATCCGGAGGAGGTACCTTGGATTCCCAACTATATATGTAGGTTATACCCTGGTTGGGCGACCGAGGGTCTCTTCTTAGGAGCAGTGTATGCTCAAGGCGCCGGGTACACGGTTGAGCCGAGTGCCCGGATGGATGAACCTACCCTGGCCATTCTTGGCAAGTCTTGGCATATGTTGCACTCGCCCGAAGAAAACTCCACTTAGGGTGCAGCCTTGTAACCATAAACCCTATAGGTATAAGGGATAAGAGGCTGAAAACAACGGTTGTTGTTAAGACCGGATGGGAGGAGCTAGTCTTGTATGGCCGATGTTTCGCCTCCTTGAAGGGGCAACCTGGGAGATGATAAGGGCGATGCTCTCCATTAGGGGGAGTATCAAAACAGACGCAAATGTCATGAGGCTATGTTTTCGCAAGAGAATTTAGGCTTGTCATATTTGTGCAATTATCCTGCAGAGGCAATAATACTAACGCGAAGGTAAGGTGAGATCAATGGGTCTTTACACGAAAGTGTACGGACGTCCTGCGATTTCGTCGCAAGACGGCAATGTCATGGGGCTTTATGTTCGCAAGGATATCTAGGCCTGTCATATTGTCGCAACTAAAACATCCTGCAGAGGCAAAAATACTTGGAAAATGATAAGACAAGATCAATGGGTCTTTACATGCAAGTGTAAAGACGTCCCGCGATTTTGTCGCGATGAAAGGTGGTGGGGGAAGACTCTAATTAGGGAGGTCTGACTTGGAAGACCACACAAAAATGATAAGGCAAGGTCAATGGGCCATTGCATGAAAGTGTAAAGGCGGCTTGCGACCTTGTCGCAACAAGAAGAGATAAAATAAAGACTACCGAAATGATAAGGCGAGATAATAAGGAAACCCCGCGACCTCGTCGCAACGATATATTTCAATAACAATAAAATAATTATCCAACAACATACATGATGACAACTAAAATCTTCCATCCAAGATAAATAATAATGAGGCAAGTATGGGAATGGAAAAGATGAAATATTGTTATTCATCTTCTGATGAAAGAGTTATACATCAATAATGTTAGCCAATTATATTACAAGGAAGAACTACCAAAAAAGGGGGAGTGAAGATTGAATTCAGAGGGGAAAAATCCAAGAAATACACTATAATAAGGATACAGAAATGTACAGATATTACAAGCAGAGAAAGAAAACAAAAAGAGTTATCTCTTTGGTGATTCTTCTTCTTCATCTTCGATTCTTATACATCGATTATTCTCATCAAGGAAGAACTACCAAAAAAGGGGGAGGAAATTTTCGAGGGGAAAATTCAAGAAATACACTATAATAAGGAATTTAAATATCAGATATTACAAGGAGAAAGAAAACGTTATCTCGAGACAGTCCGATTCTTCAGTCCGAGATTCTCAGAACCTTTTCAAGAGAGACAAGGATATGAATGCAGGATAGAGGGATATTGTGGTCCTTACAAACATACTCCATGCCTCCATTGCGAAAACGAACAACATCATTATTAAAGTTCTCCACTGTCGTTAGAAATTGTTTCTTCAACTTGGAATATCTATTCTCGCGAAGGGAGAGATTCTTTGCGAGCTGTTCTTTTTCGGTTTCGAGTTCTTCAATTCTCGCTGGAAAATTCCTGGCGAGTTGTTCTTTTTCAGATTCAAGCTCTCTAATTCTAACCTGAAGCCTCTTCTCGATTCTCGCAAATAAGAAACAACAAGTTAACAATTTACAAGCAATACTACGAAGTAAGAAGTACAATAAGGTATAATAAGTAACCTTCTCTATCGATATCATATCTTTAATCAAGGAAGTATGCTCGGCATGAAGACTAACATCAACACCTAGGTTATTCCCGGCATTATCTAAAACCTTCGCAGCCCAAAGCGAATTCATCATCACTATTAATAACGAGAAGAGAACGAACTTGCTCTTCTCGCCGCTTAACATGGTATTCTGATGAAGGAGTTCATCTCGTTCAACTTGCACACCAAGAAGAGATTTGTGGAATTCTCGCTAATGCCTGTGCACCTGTTAGTAATGCGATCGTTCTCATCTATGAGGTCACTAATTTTCTTCCTTAAAGTCTTGATATTCTTTCTAATCAAGGTACATTCGTTTAAAGCGATTAGTTAAATTTAAACTAGATCTCGTGTTCGATCTCCAAGAGATGATATTTGGATTGAAGATCCTTTAATGAAAGGAGGTTAGTTTTATTGGAGGAACTACTTAGAGATTGATTGAGGTGAGCAAGAAGAAGATCATTATCCATAGGTTCAGAAATGTATGGAGAAGAATAGCCTCATCGGAGAGATTATATACATCTCGAAGGTAATAAGTTAGGCAGCAATATGCAACCGATAAAATAGAAATGATAAAAGGAAGTAAAATCTTATACCATAAAGTTGTTGATTAGCGTTCTGAAGAGTGGACACCCTATCCCTTTGGGAGTCAAGTTCGGTATTTAACTTTTGAATTCTCTCGTCTTTATCGCGAGATGACGCAGCCTTCAATTTCTAATTCTCGAATCTTCTTGTTCAATTGTGAATTCTTCTTTTCAAGATTATTGCGTCTTCTCTCGAGATCTGAGGCGACTACAAAAGAAGTTCTTCCAACCTATAAAAGAAAATAGAAAAATCATTAATAAATATATGTTTAAAAATTTAAAATTAACAGGAAATATGACCGCATACGTACCAAAGATCCAAGTGCATTCAAGAAGTCAGAGACACAATTCTAGAGGCTCCATTGAAAGAATTATTGCCCTCTAATAAAGTAGCATTACACACGTTTAGTAGAGCACCGCAAAGAGAAGCCAGGGGAGCATCTCCCATTCCTTGGAAACAGTCTGAGAAGATGCTAGATAACTGATCCATAGAAGAACTGGTCGACGGAATCTTCTTGGCGAGAGAAGGATTCGAGTCATGGTCATCCTCGTCGAAGATTCGAGCTTGAGCTAAGGCGAGAAGAAGATTGGACCTTTCGCTTCTTAGTTAATGGAGCAGAAGATTTACCCTTGCGAACGACAGCTTTACCCATACTTTTAATCTTCGCGCTACAGCCTTCTTCATGAAACCTTCGCATACTGTTAAAGATAAGAAACAGAGGCAACAATATTGTTTCAAATAACAAAGGAAATGTTTCTTACTTCACTCGTAAGCGATCGAAGTATGGTCGAGTACTCTCCAACGGATTATCCTTGTACTTTCTTCTCAATTTGGCGATCCGAGAAATTATACAAACTCAACATATGTAAAAAGAAAGTTGCAAAGGCAAGATTTAAAATGGGAAACATACCTCATTTGCCTTATCGTGCCATTTGAATTCCCAAGGATGATACCCTCGCGAGATTCGCAGAAGAACGTGCGGGCCCGCGATATAAGGACCATTTAAAATCAAGGGTACAACCCACCATTTCTCATCTTTGGAGTGGCGAGGAGTAGTATTATTACCCGGTGCCAATCAATATCCCGCATGAGCAATTTATCCTCAGTGGACATTATCCTTCTTTTTCGTGCGAATGCCCCAAATGAGATTTCGCATTAACCATCTTTATCATCGAATAGTTTTCAAAAAGTTCTCTACAAGTGTACTTCTCAAACAGCCTATTTCCAAGTCTATGAAATCGGGGTGTCTAACAAAGAAAGTGGTATAAAGATCCTTTGCCAAAGACCACGATTCGCGAATTCAAGCATTAGGCGAATGCAATCGCCACTCAATTGATAAACAGCCCGAGAGAATTTTTCATGGGCCAAGATTTCATAAAATAAAGGCATCTCAGATTGTACAAGGGAATGGGAAGTCCCGCGAGAAGTCGACCTAGCGAGACTATAATCTTTTGATCATCACATTGATGATCGTAAAATGCCTTTGCAGAAAAGAATAGATGAAGGTTCTTGATCAGAATGGTTGATAGAGTAAAACCCTTCTCGAGCAACTTCGTTGAACTTCTTCAAAAGAAGCTTTGTATGCACGATCGATGAAAGCCATTTATCAAGATGGGAATGGATGGGAGATTGGAGATTAAGATCAGCGCTAGAAAGGACGAAGAAAAGATTTGCAGAGAGCAGGAGCGCAAATTGCGGAAGGAGAGAGTCAAAGAAAAGTTGCAGAGAGAAACTAAAGGATGAAAAGGAGGGGAAAAGAAAACTATATATAGGGAAAAAGATCCCGAGAAAAACGAGGTCATTTAATGCGAAGAGACATGAATGGTCAAGAATAAGCGGTTGAAAGAGACGTGTCAAGAAAAGACATTAATAATCAAAATCCGTGTAAAAGTACAAAATCAAATGATAAAGATAAGCAAACATGAAACAATATTGTAAAAATCTCATGATACTCTTCCCCTCGCAGGAGAAATATGAGGAGAGATAGGAGACGATATCAGATATATCTCAAAGAAGCTTCTAACTTTGCAAAAGAATAGAGGCAAGTACGTACTTTTCAAGGAAAGTATTCTTTCGCTGTTCCTTCACCAATTGAAACCAAGGAATATGACAACAATGAATTTTTCCTTCAAATCGCTCTTCAAGCGATATTCAAGGAAAAAGAGGCAAGATGTAGGATCATAATATCGCAATGTACAAGGTTCATGGATTAATAAAAGACGGCGTCGCGAGGGAGTCGCAGAGAGCTAAAATAAACGACGCAATGAATAACGCACAAAGCTAAAACATAAAGAAGACGTGAGAATCGGCGAGGTTAAGAAGTGTCGCGAGAGTGAATGTTTGTGCATCTGCGACACTTCGCGGGACATTTCCGAAAATAAAGGGTAGCTTAGCTGTCATCCACTATGTATTACCCTATATAAAGGGCTAAATGAGTCTGTAAGAGGGGAGATCTTTTTGAATTGTTAAGCAAGTCAATAGAGAGAGAAAGTTGAAGAGCATTTTAATTTCTAAGTGTAATTCTATTATCCTGTGTAAACATTTCATGGACTTAATCAATAAATATTCTTGATCTTACATCTTTCAATGAATTAATTAAGCAAAATCGAGTAAGGGGTGTAGTGTGGGAAATCCTGCTACTACAGCTTCAACTAAACACAGCCCACAAAACCAAAACAAGCCCACTTGTTCTCTGCAACAAATTAAACCCACATAAACCAAATTGAGCCCACACAATCCAAAGTTGTTCACATACCTGGGCTCTCCAATAAACCAAATAGAAGCCCAAATACAAAACCAAATCATCCCAACAAACCAAAGCCCATTTAAACCAAATGAAACCCAATAAACCAAAATGAGTCCACTACAACTGGGCTTTGAGTTCAATTTGAGTTGTTAAATCATGTCAGGATTTTGGTCTGCAACTGGGGAAACAAACAAATCCATTAGAGAGCTTGCTTACGGGCATGCTTCACAGTATGAACTCCCCACATACCATAGTGATTTTAGGGAATTTTATGAGCCTTCTCAGTGGCCCCGACCTCACATACCCTAATCATTATGAGCACATGCATCATCCACCACAAAGTTGAAAATGAACACTTTTCTCATACCCATTCATCACTTTTAGATCAATTAGAAGCTCAAGTATCTCGCTTTGAAAGGCAATTACATGAGCAACTGTCGAATCTAATTTCCTAGGCAATATGAAATTTATGCATGTACCTTATGTGGTAGCTTAAACCACCCTGCCGAGAACTGCTATATTTTGCATGATTTTAGACAGCCTAAGGAAAACCATGATAATCCAATGTACTAATTGTCTAGAAGTGACTATTGGGACCATAATCAACTCGCACACATGCATCATTCACCACAATGGGGAGATGAACAATTTTATACTCCCCAACTCCTAGTTTGCAATCAATAATGGAAACGCTCATGGAGCAAAATGCTAGGCTTGAAATGAATGCAATGCATGACCATCCACATAGCAACATGTCTGAATTTCCTTCTAGTGAACCTCATGCACAACCATACAATGAATATCCATATGAGGAATGCATACCCACTAGTGAAGACTCTCCTTCAATAGAACAACTCACTATGATTCTTCAAGGGAACCTGATTGAGTTACAAAATGATTGGATTGAAAATAGTGTTTCTAGTCTTACTCATGCAACTAACACTGAATATGAACCTAATCTAGAGGTAGATGAGTACACTAAAAATACTACAATTTTGAATGGAGAGATGAATTTTTGCTATGATGATGATGATGATGAATATGAAGAGCATGTGTATTTTGAAAATGTAGTAGAATCTTTAGGTTCAGAGACATTAAGTGTCTCTTCTGTGAACCTTATGAATGATGCTTCTTCTAATATTCATACGTGTGATGATGATGTGGAACCTGTGGAATTGTCCTATGAAAATGAGCATGCTATACCACCTGTTTGTGACCTAGGAATAGCTGAATTGTCTGTTGACACGGATGATTCAATGCATGTGCCTAACTCCATGCCTAGGCTACAACATGATATCTCTCCTGGTTATGTTATACATGAGAATGATGATGAGTATGACTTGGAGATTGATGAATTGTTTTATGCAGGTGAACATGATTTACCCTCTTCTGACTTTAGGAAAGTGTGTGATGGTGCAAATGATTTTATACATGAAAATAACTTAGATGTACCTAATCTCTCTCCCGAGTCACAAATTGAAACTCCTCCACCAAACCTAGGTGTAGTTTGTCACAAAATTGCAAAACCAACTTTTCTAAAAATGCCTAATTTAGGCCAGAGCTTTGTGCTTCCCAAGTCCTCTTGGACTATTTCGCATCAAAGTATAACACCTTTAGGGAACCACAGTTGGAATGTGTATGTCTCCTGTCATATTAGCAAAACTCATTTTGAGTTAGACCTTTTGCATGATGTACCTTTAAAATTGCAAGATTTTGTGCTCACAAACACACTGTTCACAAGTTTAGGTTTGGGAAACTCATTCCCATATGCCTTACTTGCACTCTCATGTTATATTTGTGTAAGACTGTTGATGTTTGTATATATTTTCTATTGGGTTGACCCTCAACTCTTTAGACTCGTTGGTATATGGTGAATTTTTGTATATAATCCAAAGAGGGACTTGTTAAATTTTTCTTTCTTGAATCGGTTGAGTCTTCTTGTACATATTTTGTGCTAATCCGATATGATCTCCACGTGAGAATGTTGGATTCTAGCCTTGACTAGTGAAGCTCTAACCGTGCTCCTACCGACATCCGGTAATCTCTTCCATTTTCTCTACTCAACATAGTTCTCTTGGTATGTGACTGTTTAAATTTTTTCTATCTGTCGACACATTGAGGACAATGTTTGATTTAGGTTTGGGGGTGCATTTGCATTTAGAGTTTTTAGTCTTTTTAATCTTTTATTTAAAAAAAAAAAAAAACTCTTTTTGTAAAAACCTCCAACTTTTAGAGATTTTAGAGTCACTAGCATGCTTCTAGCTATGTTTACATAGAGAATCGACCGAAATAATGAGAAGTTAGAAGTACCTAGGAGAACACAATCGGGTTTCTTAGTTGATTAGAGCGTTAAAGTTGGATTTAACCACACTGGGAGGGCGAATTAGGTGTTGTTTAGATATTTGGTAGTAGAATTGTGATCACCCATAGTGGAGACTACCCATTTTACATCAAGTGAGGCACCAACCTTCAATTATTTTTTGCAACTTTCTAGAAAAGCTGTTAGAGTGTGTGTCACCGTACGTCAATTCCGGGTAGGAATGGTGAGCTACCCAACTTCGCACCACTTTCAGCACTACTTTTGATCTCTTGAGTGCTAGTTTTGTCAATCATGAGGGTGACGTCTAAAGATGAAAACTCCTTCTAAATATCGATTTGCAGTTAGCATCACTCTCTCTCTCAATCAACAGACCCATAGAAACACATCATCGTCAACAAGCGGAGCATCATCAGAATATTGAAAGAAAAATTGATATAGTCCAAGGTTTACGTGCAACAAAGAAAAGAAAAGAAAATAGGATGAGAATTAATGAAGCTTGTGAAAAATTGAGTTTTATTGTCATGTAATTAAAAAAAAAAAAAAAAAAAAAAAAAAAAAAATTGTCAAGTTTTTGTAAAGTTCAAGTTCGTCATCAACTTGATTGAAGACCGAAGACCGAAGATTGAAAACGTTTCTATGGTTTCTTATGAGAGAGTGATATTAATTGCCGATCGGGTGAAAATGTAAGTGAGTACTCCCACCCCTTGCTAATGGTTGATTTCCTTTCTTAGAGATCATCGTAAAAGATTCTTTTGTCCACACCTCTCGTGGAGTCTCCAGATTTTATTTCGGAAGGTTATCCTTCTTACCCACAACGTGTGCAGGATTTCTCTCTTTATTCCCGCCTGCACACATGAGAGACTAAAAAGCGATCTTTTTGAGTGAAATTATCATAAAACCCTAATGGTGAGGCGAAGTCGAGGCTTATGATCACAATCGAATCCGAATTCTTTCATATGGTATGGTTACTTCTCGCTCAAAGACTTAAGGATGAGAATGCGTTCTTCGATAGTTCTAACTTCACATTAGCATGCAGAAACTCTATGTCCTCATAGCTTTTTGGAGGCTTGAGACTCTTTTACACTCGGTTGGAGAAGGTTTTGTGGGTACACCTCTGTAAACCCTCACGAGACTACAACTCGTCCACTAGGGACACCTAGGGGGTTTAAAGGCTTAGTGCATACGCTAAATGCATTCGAGAGACACGACGACAGGGTATAGTTAGGATTTCTTCATTTTCGTTTCACTTGAGGACAAGTAAAATTCGGGTTTGGGGGTATTTGATAAGTGCCAAATATTGCATATTTATACACCTTTTTATTGGCATTTTACTCGTCTTTTGTGCTCATAAATCAGATATTATCCCAGATTCTGTATTTTCTTTGTTTTCAAGAATAAATATTTGTACTAATTAATTTTGTGTTTTTAGGTAATAAATAAAGCTCGGAGAAATTGAGAGCCAAAAGAGCGAAGACTCGAGAGGCAAGTGTCTATGGAGCAGAAAAAGCTCGCGCGCGCGCAACATTTACAACCCAACAAGTAGCAACTCATCTACAAGACATGGGCTAGAGTTACCAATGACCCGGATCCGAACCCGCTCATCCCGAGCCGTTAAGATCTTCACTCGCCACATCCTACGCTCGCTCGGCCTTGCACATCAACGTTTGATGCTCTCGCTCAACAGCAGAATCACCCGCTTACATCCTGAGCCGTTCAGATCTCTCCCACGCATCCGACGCTCGCTGCACACCTCACATCATCCTTTGCTATGCCCGCCTCACACCAAAACCACCAACACCCTATTCTCTTCTTCACCTTCTCTTTCTTCTCCCGACAGAGCAGAGCTCTGCTCTTCTTCTCTACCACCTCCATACCCTGACAGAGCCACCTTCGCCACCACCCTATCCCCTGTTGATAGGGTGTAGAATACATCCTATTTACTATCTATTGTTTATGCTTTCTTTGCTATTTTTCTTGTAAATTATATATTTTACGCTTGTTTTGAGTTTTGTAGCTACTTTTGAGTCGCACGGAGGAAAAGAAGAATAAATGACCCAAATTGAGCCAAAAGGGCAAAATTGTCATTTCATGGGCAAACACTATACGGAACCCGGTTAATGTTAAGGGGTAACTCTTTTGGGAGAATCACTATAGACAGGCCAGCAAGGTTAAGGGGCCGGAAACTTGGCTAGCCCTTATCAAAGCGACCACCGATATAGGCACCCATTAGGGGTGGTTATTACATTGGGCGTCTCAATCCCAACCTATCCCTAGAGAAGGTTATCTTCTCTTAATCGTTTCCACCTGAAATTGAGAAGGGGATCGAATGAGCTGCTGCTGAGTGAATCCGAGAGATCGAAGTGAGAACTTCGCCTGAAATCGAGAGATGGGTTTGCTGAGAGATGAAAGTAAAAGCAGCGGCTGCTGCTGTGGCGATCATGAGAGCCAGAGATCGAAATTCAGAGATGAATGGAAGAGACTCAGGAGGAATTGGAGTTCGAGTTTAAGATCGAGAAGCTGCTATTGTTGGTGGTTAACTAGGGTTCGAATTTCTGGTAGAAGAACAAGACTTGTTGTTGCTGTGATTTTGGGTAAATAGGGTTTTAATGGCGTTTGACGGATTTGATAGAGGGAGTTGGTGTTGTTGAACAACACAGAGATGAATCAGATCGAGAATGGCTCTAGTGGTTTTTGTTGCTGCTAATCGAGTTCGAATTGGGTTTCTTTTGTGATTCAGAACCGAGAAGAATACAGTGAAGATGGAATCGAAGAATGTGCAGAGATGATGCTGCAATCGATTCAGGGAAAGAGGATAAGAACTGAGTCGATGATGAAAGAATAAGTCGCTCCTGTTAAACCGAGAGATCGAATCTGTGATGGGTTCTGTGGCCAGAGAATGGGTTTGGTAGGTTGAATCGGTGAAGCTGATGGCTCTGAGATGGATTACCGTGGTTCAAAGATAAGGTCTTGAAGCCGAGAGGCCGGTGGTTTGGTTGAATGAAATGAAGGGATGTTGATATCGTTAATCTGCTGCGAAGAAGTGATGTGGTGCTTTGAGACATGTAGCTCAGGTTCTTTGAGTTGCGAGGAATCGTGGCAATTCAATGGCCTAAGCTTGGCACCGGTGCACTTTGTTGATACTATGCAATGCAAGGGCTAAGTGCAAGGATCAAGGAGATGGCGGTTGTGATGGCTTTGAAGAGTGGCGGCTCGGATGGAATGGAAGATGGGTTATTGTTGGTTTAAAGTAAGGGTGCGCTAGTGATGCTAGTATGAAGTAAGAACTTGGTGTTGAGATCATGGGTGCAATCTCCCAGAATAAAAAGGAAGTTGCGGCTCGAGGTGGAAACACAAGGTTGTGTTGGGAGGCAGCTGCATGTTTATAAGCCAAGAAAGAACAGGAGCTTGGGTTTGCCGCAGATGATGAAGAAGCAATGGAAGCGATATGGTAGTGTAATGGGTCCGTGCTTGATGGAGAAAACAAGAATGGATGGACCGAAGTGTGGGTGCAATTCAATTGGTGGCTTGAGGTTATGAGGAATGCAATTGGTGCTGCTGTAGCCGAGGGTTCGATAACTGAGTGACAAGGTTGGCACTGGAGCTGCAGTTTGGATGTGAAATGATGCGCTGCCACTGTTACAGGGTGCTTGAGCTGTTGGTGGCAATGGATTGAAGAGGAGATGCTAATAGTAAGCTACAAGTGTATGAACTGAACATGCAGGATAGCCATCTTGGCCGTGAACTATTCAGGCCAGTGCAAGACCAGTCAGCCGAGTTAGCCAGCTGACTCGGTTCTGACTAGACCTAGCTGACTCAGTGATCCTTCCTTTGACCCGAGTTGACCCGACCGATCCGATCCGTTGACCGGTGACCGGTTTGACTTTGCCGGTGGCCACCGAGACGCTTCCATGACTATTCCTACGGATTCCGCCATAATACCAGATTTCCGGCGACCAAAAATTCCAGAATTTTCTATGGACTTCTCTCATGGGTGTGAAGACTTGGACTAGGAATTGGATGGAGAATTGGGCTCAAATTTGGAAAGAGAAGATGGAAGAAGAGAAAGCTTGGATTTGGAAATTGAATTGCTAAAGGAAAAGGATTCTAATCCTTGGAAGATTTGGAGAATATTGAAGCCTATAAATAGAGAAGTTTTCTACATCTTTTACACACCCTCTCTACACACACAACAATTCTCTTTTCTTTATTCTTTGTGTGAACTCCTTAACATGAGTAGCTAATTTTATTATTGATGGAGGATGAATTCCTAGTTCTTAATATGATTTAAGTTTTTGTTTTCAATTTTATCTTGAAGTTTTTCACATAATTATCGTTTGTTTTTACTAATAGGAATGATCTTAAAGACATTCATGATTGATTGATAGATTGTTTAGGTGGCCAACTAAATTGATTTGTTAATTTGATCTAAAGCTAGTGAAAGTTAGGAGATAAGTAATCGTTTCTTGACTCTTTACATAAGTAGCAAACACGAGACCTTGCGGAGGGATTCCGTGGAGTAATTGTAGGATCATAATATCGCAACGGACAAGGTTCGCGGGATTAATAAACGACGGTGTCGCGAGGGAGTCGCAGGGAGCTAAAATAAACGACGCGATGAATAACGACAAACAAAACAATTGGAAGACATGAAACCTGGCGAGGGTTAAGAAGTGTCGCGAGAATGAATATTCGTGCACTTGCGACACTTCGCGAGACATTCGAAAATAAAGGATAGCTTTAGCTGTCATCCACTATGTATTACCCTATATAAAGGGCTAAATGAGTCTGTTGAAGAGAGAGGTCTTTTGAATTGTGAAGCAAGTCATTA